>CM071682.1:35287500-35795000 GCA_036553675.1 Solanum okadae | reverse complement strand
TGGTGCATTTAACATACCATTTATGAGCAGTAACAATTTGCATCATTCCTAAAAACATATCTTGTCTAGGATCAAATTTAATAGGTTTTGCAAGAGTATTTTCTTCAGCAATATTCTTACCTTTGCTGGTAGTAGTTTCGATCAGGGTAAGACGATGATCACAAATCATTTGATTTTGTTTAAGAGATTTAATCTCAGTTTTCAAATTTTCAATTTCTCCTTTTAAATCATCAAAAGAAGTATCACGAATAATAATAGGTTGTTTAGCAAATCTATTATTAACTTCAGACAAAGAATACGGTGCAAAATATTCACACTCAAAATCATTTTTTGGTTTTTCAATAGTTTTTGAAGAACTAGCATTGTTATTAACAACGAATTGAGTAATTTTTTCACGCAAATTGTTATCCATAACTTCTTTTAGAAGTTCAATCACATTATCAGAAGTAATAGTATTAATATTCAAATCTTCAAATTGAGATTGTAATTTATAAAATTCATCATTTTCACATAAGAAAATATCACCTCGACACCTGCAAGTATCTATAGTTGCTGGCTGGGTATTACCAGATGATTCAGGTTGATCTATTTCAGAACCTGTTTCAGAATCGTCATCATCATAATTGGACTCAGAACCAGAGGTGTACAAGAAACTATAGATCTTATCGTGAATATCTTCATCTAGTTCTAGGGTTTTAAGCTTTTCAAGCTTACAATTTGGTGCTATATGCCAAAAGTTTCCACACTTGTAGCACTTGATTTTAGCAAGTTCTCGCTTAGACCGATTCTTTGTAAATCTATTAGATTTATGATGAGCTCTTCGCTCTTCCCGTTCTTCCCTAGATCTTCGTCTAGACCTTTTCTTCCTATAAGGTTTATCAGAAGTTGAACCACTAGAATCTCTATGTTTGGTCTGCTTACCTTTTGCTGAATCAGGTAATCCAAATTGGATACAAAAGTCTCCTAGCTGATATCTTTCTCTAAGCTTATCTATCTTAAGCTGTCTAGAAAGCTTCAATTCATTGCAAAAATTTATTCCTTCTTGAGTGCAAGCTCCTATCAACTTGCCATAAGTAAAAGTGCCGTAAGGAATAACCCTTGCTCATTCGTAGGAGTTTTTTTTTTTTTTAACTCTTTCAGCAAATAAAGGAGGAAGGCTGTCTATAAACTTAGCTTTCTCATGCTCAAGGCCATTTTCAGGTAGCTCCATCACCCGACTTAAATAGGTGTCTTTATACCACCAAAATTCTCCTAATTGTCTACATCGTAGGCCATTTAATAGGGAACAGACAGTCTCATACTGATTGGTAAATCTACCATTAAAATGTTCTAGAATGGTCAAGACTAAAGTATAAACAACGTCTTCTCTATTCTTTACTAGAGCCATTCCTAGGTTATCAATGCCTTCGGTATCTGAAGTAGCATTTCTAACTACAGCTTTAGCTTCTATGCTCATGTAATTATCCCACCAGCCTCTGAGTTGGCTAGTAAAACCTGCAATTATCATTTTGCAAATATTCCTATATGTGTTTCTAACACTTTTACAAATAGTTGCATACATAAACATTCTATGAACAAGAATAGTTAACTACCTATCAGTCAGGCCATCAAGATTCCATTCATAAATTTCAGTACCACTATAAGAGGTATTGGTCTGGTTCCAGTCACGTTCCTCTATCAACACATCTTGAGGGGTTGGTCTAGAATAATAATAAGTTTGCATGCTGGGTTTATAAGCAAAATTAGTATTACCACTATTCTTCTTGGGATAGCCGCGAAGTTTATTAATTTCGAAATCAACTTGATTTTTAAAATCAAAAGTGTTTTCAATCTCGTCAGCAAATTTTTCTGATAACTCAATAGGTTTAGCCCCAAATTAAGAGAACTTTTTATTAAGAAGTTCCTCTAAATCAAAAAGAGGTTTAAAAACAAAATCCTGAATCTCAGGGGGTCTTTGCACATGAGTAGAAAGTTTTGAGGACTGTTTTGACGTAGAAGCTTTCTCAGAAGGTTTTATATCCGTTTTTATCCGAATTATCAAAGTAGTTAGTTCATCTAATTTTTATCAAGAGAACTAATATGTTCACCCAAAATTTTAACATAAAGTCCCAAATAATTATTTTGATAAATCAAATTATTAATTTCGTTGATGCTAACTGCCACAACATCTTCTCCCACAATTTTTTGAAAGGCATTAAAAGTAATACTAGTATTATTTGGTAAGATAAACGATACATGAGGGGGATAAATAGCTTTGACATTATTACCTGATTCATCTTTATAAGATCGTTCAACAATGTTGATGAACAAAGGTAAATAGGTGGTTATAAACCAAGGTACAAAGAACATAATATGATTATGTAAAGCACAAGTTTCATAAAATTCTTGAGAAATATTATTAAGATCATCAGCACTATAAGTGTCAAAAAACAACATTTTAAACCATTTCCATTTATCACTTGAAAATTCATTTTGAATATATTTTCGTGCTAGTGAATCTAGGCTAAAATCAATTTGGTGTACATCCATCATTAACTATCATTAGGATTAAAATCCATTTCGGATGCAGAAGGAATATCCGTATCAGAAATATCAAATGATTTATCATTAGCTTGAACAATATTCAAGCGAGGATTAATTTTTATCTTATTGTTATCAGAAATAACAGAAGATAAAGTATGCAAAGAAGCAACACGATTTCGAGCAAGATAATATAACGGTTCAATTGGTGAAATATGTTGTATAGCAAGAGATCTTCTATCAGAAAATGAATGTCTGTTATAAGGAACGCTTTTTTCATCAAATTGAATGCAAATCTTACCATCAGAATTTTGTGTAATATAAGAATATGCTGAATTAGTGACAACATTAGTCATTTGTGCAGGAGGTATAACAGAATCCAAAGTCCAAGTAGTAGGAAAATTAATTTCTTCCCATTTTATAGGTCTTCTAGTAGTGACCTTAGATTTAGCGAAATTAGTTTCTACCAAAATTGATTGGTCAGATGTATCATATAACTTACATCTTGGATTTAGAGTGGCAAGCAATTTAAAATAGATTCTATAAGATAAAAAAATTAATTCAGATCCAGGTGCATAGTTATAACCATGCATTTTAACATTCAAAGTTAAAGCATCTAAAATATTAGAATCAATCAAAGATAACTGCAAATTAGGTTGAGTATTGAAATAAAATGGGCCATAGGCTACTATGGATTCAATTGATCCCATCAAAGATTGTCGGAAATTTAAATTTCTCGCATCGCGAAGTGTGGCAAAAGGTCTCAGGTAACCCTTTAAGGGTTAAAGTCTTAAAAGCAATTTGTACCATGCCAATATGCAAGAACTTATATTGAGATTTATATAAATCAATATCTCGCTTATTTAATAAACGAATAGTTTGTTCAGACGAGTTTAACGCCAAAGATTGCTCAGTTGTTTGAATCAACTATTTATGAGAGATTTTATCAAACCAACCATAGTCATAAATGGTTTTAATATCAATTTTCGAAATAGTCCATTTGTTTAACAAATCAAGGTTTTGAGGTACATCTACCTCTTCCAATCGAGTACTTTTAGTACTGGTATCTCCTAGATCCATGATCAAGAGAATATATCTATGCCGAAATACTTCATATCAATCTCGTATTTACCATGAAAGTTCCTAGGCTCTGATACCAACTAAACCAGGATCTCAGAAGACGGGCGGTAGTCTGCGCGGTCATCTTCAATCTAGCTTGTCAACATACAAATTTTTATATAGTTTGATGATTGTATGGAAGGATCTGATCCTTTTACCCAAGCAAAGGATCTGTCGAGATTCAAATACGTATTGTTAGTGAGCCCATGTGTCTAGTAGTTCTAACCGGGCATAAGGCACCCTTTTTTACTCCTTATCGGGATGAGACCACGACTGGCTATACGGAGTCACTAAGACAAAGCCACTAACTTGTTGTATTGAATCTGACTGTACCACCATCTTGGAACCAAGTCAAGAAACCATATATAAATTTATGCATATTTAGATAAAGTCTAGATCTTTCATGGTAGATGTAGGAGTGAAGTTATTTATCAGACATAGATATAATTTTTTAGCCGGACATAGTCACAGCTCAGATCGGAGGAGTAGAGAAAGTAAAAGAAAGGAAGAATTAAAGTACCTTGTAGCCAACCCCAGAGCTTATAGAAGAACAACACACTTTATTCACAACTCCGATAGTATCCGGCAAACTCACAAATTATAAGAGAGGGTTCTTTACAAGAGAGAATACAAAAGGAAGAGAGGGATTCTGAACCGGCTCCCAATAACCAAAACTAAACTTATTTATAGAAGAAAAAGGAATCTAGTAATAGTAAAATGGGTCCCTTATCAATGGGTATCAAAAACAGTAAAACAGTATATCTACTATTAATCAACATTGTTTCTACTGTTGATAGTGACTTAAAGATAACCTTATCTTATCTTTACATCTTATCCTTCTTTTTCAATTCTCTAAGGAAATCTTCCACTTTAGACAACATATCTTCTGACACGGTTTTCTCCGATTCATAAGGCTGGGCCTCTTAAGCATCATCTGCTACATCATCACTCGTTTCACTCCTCATCAAGGTGAATGACTTTTCATAGTGAGTGATATTAAGAAGTAGATTCCTCCTGACTTCGTCTAAATACTCCTTTATTATTTCTTCCTTATTTCCATCTTGAATGGAAATTCTCCTGGCAATATTTTTGGCGGAGTTGTTAGCAACTATTCCTTTATGAGGAGTAGTACCATAATCTTGCATTTTTTTGAGAAATAGCGTCCATCAATTCTTGTCCATATAATGATTTAGTCTTGGGATCCTTCTTCATTAATATATCCCAGAAATTATTATAATAAGTCCGATATAAACACAGAATTTGTTCTTCTGTAAAACCTACTTTCGGGGTGCATTTATGGATCCATGGAATCGAGAACTCTATGAAAATATTAATTTGTTCAATTTGTTCCATATAACAAATATGATCTGAGTGGTATAAATCATTAAGGTCTGGTGAAACCTTAACCCAGTTTTTGTATAATTTAAAAAAGGGATTAGGCAAAATCTTTGTTGTTGGACCGTGGTATGACCACCAGTTCAAGAACCAATTAGGGATCGGATCAGCAAATATCTTTGCATAAACCTTAATGAACCAAGTATGTTTGTGCCTCTCATTATTATAGTAGAGGACCTTACTGTAAGTGTTAATATAATCCCAATAAGTAAAGCTAGTAGGGACTTTGATCAGGCCGATCTGCCTTTCTTTCATCGAGGATATACCCCAATTTTCAATTGATATAATCAGTTTTATGATCATTTTGGAGAAGTTATAAACGTTCTCATTGGTGTTGTAATATGAGAAGTGCTGAAATTCAACACTACTCGTGTTCATCAAGATGGTGTCATAATACGAGTGGGTTTTGTATGAATCACCCGAGAAGTATAATCCGTTAAGTAAATATCGCTGGAATATCTTCCAAGGTTCTTCTTTCCTCTGAATCTCAGAGTTTTCAAGAAGAAATATCATTTCTTTCTTTGCTACCTTTTCATATGATCTGATATCATCAATATCGTCTTTAGCAATAGAGGCAAAAGTATCACTTTGCTTCTGTGACAAATATTCCCATAGCTCCGCGTATAATGGGTTTTTTTCTAGAATATCTTCCAGTCTGACAGATGATGATACATGAGGTATTTTTGAGATTATCAAGCTCATTCCTCCTTGCTGTAAAATTGGCGAGTTGGATGAGGATCCGTATGACGATCCTGAAGATGTTCTTGGAGATGATCTTCCCCGTCCACGTGGGCTATGTCCTTTGCCTCGACCCTTGGTGACCCAAGGAGGGTCCATTCTACAAACAAAACATTATGTTTTAATCATCAGAAAGATCATAAAAATCATAATAATCTTGATAATAGTAATTCACGCCGTCAAATTCTACGACTTCTTCAATATTATGAATGGTGAAGATATCCATCACCATGCCATCTATAATTTTCCATAGGATGAGTTCCTGTACATCCCGGTTGAGCGGAACTACTTTTAATATTGTAACTAGAGTTTTATTAGTGAAGAAAGGGGTTAAAAACTCATTTTTAAGAAGATAGATATTCTCTTGATAAGAAATCTGGAAGAGAGTTATCACTTCCCTTTTTATAATGAATTTCAAAATTAAATGGGGCTAATTGTGCCTACCACCTGGCAAATATCAACTTAGAAGCATCATGTTTGAAATCTTTATCAAACATATATTTAACCAATTGTGCATCAGTTTTTATTAAAATCTTTTGATTGTATAAATCATCTTGAAATTTCAACACCCATTTAACGATGGTTAGCATTTCATGAGCTACCGTAGCATATTTTTTCTGAGCATCGCTTCAATTTTCAGAATGAAATCTAATCAGATATTCAATTTTATCATGAGGATTGATTTGTTTTAATATTCCTCCATAGCCAATGTTAGACGCATCTGTCTCTATAATATTTTGCCAAGCTAGGTTAGCTAGAGTTAGACAAGGTTAAGATTTAACATGAAGTTTAATATTTTTTACCAAATTGGTGAGACTATCATTCCAAGGAGTTTTATGATCCTTTTTTAACCTGTCGTATAATGGGGCTACATCACGAGATAAATTCTTGTAAAAAGGGGAAATATAATTTAAACTTCCCAAGAGTCTCTGCATTTGCGTCCTATCCGTAATAACATCAGGAAACTTTGAAGCAAAATCAATCGATCATTGAATAGGGGTAACTTTCCCCTGATAAATAAGATGTCCCAAAAATCTGACTTTAGTTTGAAATAAACTCATTTTTGGTTTAGAAATCAACAAACCGTTTTGTATAACTATTTTCTTCAAAATGTCCAAATGTTTAATATGCATTTCCAGAGTCTTTGAATAAACCAAAATATCATCAATATAAACAATGATGAAATAGAAATATGGGTTGAAAATATCATTCATAATTTTCTGGAATTCAGAAGGAGCGTTTTTCAAACCAAATGGCATAACATTCCATTCGTACTATCTAAATGGGACATTAAAAGCAGTTCTATAAAAGTGCTCTTTAAATATTTGGATCTGCCAATAACCTGATTTTAAATCGAATTTAGACAATATATTGGCGTCATATAATCTTGATAGTAAATCCTTTTTATTTAGAATAGGATACCTAATCCATTTTAAATATTTGTTCAAAGGTTTATAATTTATAACTAACCTGGGAACACCACGTTCCTTTTCAGCTGCCTTATTGACATAAAATGCAGTACAAGACCAAGGAGATTTAGAAGGTTTTATCAAACCCTTTTGTAATAAATTATCAATTTTTTTTTTGCAGAATTCCACCAATTAGGTGTTCATCTGGCAAGGGCGTGATTTTGTAGGAATATCATCCTCAGAGAAATTATCTTCATATGGAAGGGTCACAATATGCTTTTTTCGATTCAAAAAAGCACTAGGATGATCAACACAAATATCAATGGGCATTTATTCGGAAATTAATTTAATTTTTTCCTCCACTTTAGTGGATTCCAAAGTATCGAATATATTCATACTAAATAATTCAAGTTGTAAAGAATAAACATGCTTTTGTTTCATATTAAGCAAAGCATTAATATCACGAAAAATAGTTATTATTATTATTCGTCATAGAACAAGCAAGTCAATATCCTTAGAGGTAGTCCAACTACATAAGAATCGAAATATACAAGAATTTTAACATAGTTTCTCAGACTATATGGTTTAATTATTTTACCCAAGCAAAGGGCCTGTCAAGAAGCTAATACATACTTTTATTGAGCCCATGTGTCGGATATTTCTAACCGGGTATCAGGCGCACTACTTATCAAACTCTTTTTTGGGCTAAAAACCACAGCTCATCAGACGGAGTCACAAAGACAAAGCCAATAAAAGTAGTACTAGATCTGACTGTACCTCAATCTCAGAACCAAGTCGAGAAGCCATATTAAAATTCTTCTATATTTAAATAAAGCTTAGATCCGTTCATGGTTTATATAAAAGAGAAGTTAGTTATCCGGCATAGATATAATTTTTTAGCCGGACATAGTAACGGCTTAACTCAGAGATAAAAAGATAAAGCTGAAAAATAAAAGGAAGTACCTTATAGTAAATACCACTCTTTATTGGTCCGGCCAAAGTCCGGCAAGCTTACAATACTTGAAAATATTTTACAAGTAGGGAGAGAGAAAGTAGAAAGAAGGAGAGAGGGTTTCTAAATCCTGCTCTCAATTAAAGAAAAACAGACCTATTTATAGAAAAAAAACATCTTTGTACAGGATACTGGGCCCCTATCTGGGTCCTAGTAACATTGTATTTACTGTTGGTGAACAGTGTTGCTACAGTAGCGCGGGCCCGCTATCGACGCGCATAAGCTTTACACTTTGTCCTTTAATTTTGCCAAAAAATCTTCGGCTTTCTTTAGTGCATCCACTGGACTTTCTTCTTCATATTGTTGGGCTTCGTGCATATCTTCACTTGTTTCACTACGCATTGATGAATCGGATTTTGCGTAATGACTTACACTTAGAAGAATCTTCTTCTTTACTTCTTCTAGATACTTCATAATCATTTCATTTTGTTCTCCTTCATCATGATTAGAAATTTTTCTAGCCATATGTTTTACGGAGATTGAGTCATCAGTCATAATTCCTTAATTGGGAATCGATTTATAATCGTGTATGGTTTTCGTTATTAGATCCAGTAGTTCTTATCCGTATATAGACTTTGTTTGAGGATCTTTCTTCATCAACTTGTCCCAAAAATTATTATAATAATTTCTGTATATGCAA
This sequence comes from Solanum okadae, assembly GCA_036553675.1. Taxonomy (NCBI): domain Eukaryota; kingdom Viridiplantae; phylum Streptophyta; class Magnoliopsida; order Solanales; family Solanaceae; genus Solanum; species Solanum okadae. Next base: position 35,786,167 of record CM071682.1, on the reverse strand, counting down.
GGGATTTGTTCCTCAGTAAAATCTACTTCCGGAACCCATTTATGAATCCATGGAACAGAGAATTCTATAAAAAAATATATCTGTTCAATTTGTTGGAAATAACAAATATGTTCTTGATGATATAACTTGTTGAGATCTGGGGAAATCTTGACCTATTCATTGTATAACTTGAGAAATGGTTCGGACAATATTTTTATAGTTGGCTCGTGATATGACCACCAGCTTAAAAACAAATTTGGTATAGGGTGAGCAAATATCTTGGCACATACTTTTATAAACCAAGTATGTTTATACCTCTCATTATTATAACAGAGGACTTTATTAAATGCCTGAATATAATCCCAATAGGTAAAGCTTACCATGACTTTGTTCAGACTGAATTGTCTTCCAGTCATTGAGGAAATACCCCAAACTTCAATACGAATGACGTGTTTTATAATCATTTTAGAGAAGTTATAAACATTCTCACTTGTAGTATATCCTGAAAAATGTTGGAATTCAACATCTGTGCTTATCAGTAGAGTCTCATAATATTTTCGAGTTTTGTATAACTCACCCGGGAAATAAAGCCCATTAACTAAATACCTCTGGAATATCTTCCAAGGTTCTTCTCTTCTCTGTATGTCAGAGTTTTCTAAGAGAAATATCATTTCTCTTTTCTCTACCTTTTCATATGTTTGAAATCATCGACTTCTTCTTTGGTGATTGAAGCAAAAGATCACCTTGCTTTTGAGTAAGAAACTCCTGTAGTTTAGCTTATAATGGATAAATTTCTGGAATATCTTCCAGATGTATTGATGATGAAGCTTTTTCTTGTGCTCTAGAGTTCAAGTTATATAAACTCATTCCTCCTTTTTGTATAATTGGAGTACTAGATGATGAAGATCCGTATGATGATCTTGATGAACTTGGGGATGATCTTCCCCTTCCGCGAGTATAACTGCCTTTTCCTCTAGCCTTGGTTATCCAAGGAGGATCCATCCTGCAAACATAGCATTTAGTTTTAATCATTCAAGAGGTTATAAACTTCATCACAATAAATTCTTTCATAAAGCTCTTGTTCAATCATGTAATCATTGACGATATCTATCACCATTCCATTTGTAATTTTCCATAATATAAGTTCCTTTAAATCTCTATTAAGAGGAACTGCCTTTAAAATCGTAACCAAATCTTTATCAGGAAAGAAGTCAAGAAAACTCATCTAAAGAAATATACTCTTTTGATAAGAAATCTGGGAGGGAATTATCACTTACCTTTTTATACTGAATTTCGAAATCAAAAGGGGCTAATTGAGCCTGCCACCTAGCAAATATTAACTTAGACGCATCATGTTTAAAATCTTTATCAAACATATACTTGACTGACTGAGCATCAATTTTTATCAAGAATTTTTGATTATATGAATCATCTTGAAATTTTAATACGCACTTAACGATAGTTAACATTTCATGAGCTACCGTCGCATATTTTTTCTGAGCATCGCTCCATTTTCCTGAATGAAATCGAATAAGGTATTCATTTTTATCATTCAGATTAATTTGTTTCAATATACATCCATACCCAATATTAGATGCATCCGTCTCAACAATCTTTGGCCAAGCAGGATTAGCAAGGTTAAACAAGGTAAAGATTTAACTCTCTCTTTAATAGTCTTTACAAGATCTGTGAGACTATTAGTCCAAGGCTTTTTATGATCCTTTTTTAGCCTGTCAAATAACGGAGCTAAATCTTGAGACAATTTTTTGTAGAATGGGGAAATGTAGTTTAAACTTCCCAGAAACCGCTGCAATTGCATCTTATCTGTAATAATATTAGGGAATTTCGATGCGAATTCAATAGATCGCTGAATAGGAGTCATTTTTCCTTGACAAATCAAATGACTCAAAAATCTAACTTTTGTTTGAAAAAGACTCATTTTAGGTTTAGATATGACCAAACCATTTTGAATAACTATTTTCTTAAAAATGTCTAAATGCTTAATATGCATTTCAAGTCTTTGAGTATACCAATATATCATTAATATAAACTATGATGAAATCCAAATATGGATTAAAAATATCATTCATAATCTTTTGAAAATCTGAGGGAGCATTTTTTAACCCAAGATGCATTACATTCCATTTGTACTGTCCAAACGGAACATTAAATGCCGTTCTATATGAATGGTCTCTAAATATTTGGATTTCCCAATATTTAGATTTTAAATCAAATTTTGAAAAGATATTAGCATCATATAATCTGGTTAATAAATCTCTTTTATTCGGAATAGGATATCTAATTCATCTTAAAAATTTATTTAAAGGTTTATAATTTATAACTAAACTGGGAACACCTCGTTCTTTTTCTGCTGCGTTATTAACATAAAAAGTAGTACACGACCATGGTGATTTGGAAGGCTTTATCAAACCTCTTTGTTATAAATTATCAATTTCTTTTTTGCAGAATTCAACTAATTCAGTATTCATCTGACAAGGACGTGATTTGGTAGGGATATTTTTTCCAGAGAAATCATCATCATATGGAAGAGTTACAATATGCTTTTTCCGATTCCAAAAGGCAATAGGATGATCAGCACAAATATCAATGGCCATTTTTTCAGAAATGAGTTTAATCTTTTCCTCTACTTTAGCAGATTTTAAAGTATCGAATATATTCATACTAAATATCTCAAGTTGTAAATAATCCACATGCTTTTGTTTCATTTCAATTAGAGCATTAATATCTCTAGAAATAGGCTCGGTGATAAAAGCATAACTAATATCTTGATTTTTATAAGTAGCAGAAAATCCTTTAGCATTTATATTAGTAAAAGGATAAATAGCATTTATAAAAGGAGTTCCTAGAATAATAGAAGGGTATAACTGATTTTTTACTAAGAAAAAGAAGTGAGGAATACAAACTTTATTCTGGAAAATACGATTGTTAGATAATTTATACTTCATATCTAAAGCATGACCAGATACAGATTTAACCATATGAGTTGTTTTTTCAAAATATTTAGTAGGTACAAGACCTTCTTGAATGCAACTCACATCAGCGCCACTATCAATCATGGCAATGCTAGTTATAGAAAAAGTATTATCAATTAATATAGTACATTTAACATACCATTTATGAGCTGTAACAATTTACATCATTCCTAAAAACATATTTTGTTTTGGATCAATATTGAAAGTGTTGGCAAGAGTATTTTCTTCAGCAGTAGATTCATCAACCTTATTTTTTCCTTTGCTATTAGCAGACTCAATCTGAGTAAGATGGTGATCATAAATAATATGATTTTGTTTAAGAAATTTAATTTCTTCCTTCAAATGTTCAATTTCTCCCTTTAAATCATCAAAAGAGGTATCATGAATAACCATGGTTTGTTTAGAAGAGAGTCTATTATGAACTTCAGACAAGGAGTAAGGAGCTGAATAATTAAATTCATATTTAACCTTTTTATCACTAGGAATACTAGTTGAAGGGCTAGTTTTACTAGCAGCCAATTGAATGATCTTTTCACGAAGAGTATTATTGGTAACTTCTTTTAGAAGTTCTATCACATTGTATGCAGTGATAGTGAACATATTCATCTCTTCGAACTGAGATTGCAGCTTGTAGAATTCATCATGTTCGCAGTGACAAACATCACCATGATATTTGCAAGCATCATTCGAATCTTAATGAACCTTAGAAGACTCAGGTTGCTCATCCTCTGTTGCATGAGCTGCTTCAGAATCATCATAATCTGATTCGAAACCAGAAATATATAGAAAACTATAAATCTTCTCTTGAATAACATCATCAAGTTCTAGAGTCTTAAGCTTTTCTAGCTTACAATTTGGAGCTATATGCCCAAATTTTCCACATTTATAACACTTAATCTTATCAAGATCTCGCCTTGATCTATTCTTGGTAAATCTATGAGATTTATGATGAGCCCTACGCTCATCTCTTTCTTCTCTAGTCGTTCTCTTAAATCTTCTTTTCTTATGATGAGATCTATGAGATTCTGATTTAGAAGTTTCTCGATTGGTACCTTTAGAAGCATCTGGTAAATCGAACTGAGTACAGAAATCTCCCAATTGAGACTTTTCTCTAAGCTTATCCATCTTTAGCTGTCTTGAGATTTTAACTCATTGCACATGTTTATGCCTTCTTGCGTACAAGCCCCAATAAGCTTTCCATAGGTAAAATTACTATAGGGAATAATTCCTTGCGGATCTCTAAGAGTCTTTTTCACTCTTTCTGCAAATAAAGAAGGTAAACCATCAATAAATTTGGCTTTCCAGAATTCTAAGCCATTTTCGGGAAGTTCCATTACCCGACATAAATAACTGTCTTTATACCATCTAAACTCACCTAAATGTCTACATCTAAGACCATTTAGTAAAGATCTAATGGTTTCATATTGATTGGTAAATCTACCACTAAAATGTTCTAGGATGGTCAAGACTAAAGTATAAACAACGTCTTCTCTATTTTTAACTAAAGCAAAACCTAGGTTATCAACTCCTTCCGCTGTAGCCTTAGTGTTTATGGCTACTGCCTTTGCATCAAGGGTCATATAATTATCCCACCAACTTCTTAATTGACCCATAAAACCTGCAATAATCATTTTGCAAATAGTCCTGTCGGTGTTATTAACGCTCTTGCAAATGGTAGCATACATAAGCATCCTATGAACTAAAATAGTTAACTGTTTATTAGTCAAACCATCGAGATTCCATTCATAAATCTTTCTTCCACTATAAGAAGTGTTAGTTTGATTCCAATCTCTTTCCTCTATTAAAACATCTTGAGGAGTTGGTCTAGGATAATAGTAAGTTTGCATACTAGGTTTTCTAGCATACGTACTACCACTATTCTTCTTTGGATAACCATGAAGTTTATTAACTTCCATTTCCACTTGTGTCTTGAAATCGAAAGTGGCTTCCATTTCATCTGCAAAATCTTCAGCGAGGCTTATCAGTTTCGCACTTGCACCAAATTCTAAAAACTTTTTATCAAAAAGGCTTTCAAGATCATGAAGAGGTCTAAGAATAAAATCCTGAATCTCAGGAGGTCTTTGAATAGGGACATCAGGCTGTTTGGATGTAGAAGCCTGTTCAGAGACTTGTTTCACTGATTTTAACTTGTCATCAATTTGAATAATCAGATTAGTTAGATTATCTAACTTCTTATCTAGAGAACAAATATGTTCACCAATGACTTTAACATACAAACCCAAATAATTATTTTGAGAAATAAGTCGATTAATTTCATTAATACTTACTGCAGCCACCTCATTATCAATAAATTTATGAAAAGCGGTAAAAGTAATACCAGTATTATTTGGTAAAATAAACGAAGGTTGAGGAGGATAAATGGATTGAACAATATAACATGATTCATCTTTGTAAGATCGTTCAAGAACGTTGATGAATAAAGGTAAATAAGTGGTTATAAACCAAGGCACGAAGAACATAATATATTATGTAATGCACAAGTTTTATAAAATTCTTGAGAAATATTATTTAAATCTTCTCTACTGTAAGTGTCAAAAACCAAGTTTTAAACCGGTTCCATTTTTCATTTAAAAATTCGTTTTGAATATATTTTCTTGCCAGTGAGCCTGGACTAAAATCAATTTGATGTTCTCTCATCATTAAGTATCATTAAGATTAAAATTTATTTCGGATACAGAAGGAATATCTTTATCAGAAACATCAGATGGTTTATTATTTATTTGAACAATGTTTAACCGAAGATCAATTTTAATTTTTTGTTTTTCTGCAGATATAACTGTTGATGTATGTAATGAAGCAGCTTGATTTCTAGCTGGACCATAACAAGGTTCTATCGGAGAAATATGTTGAATAGACAGTCTTCTATCAGAAGCAAAAGAATGTCTACTATAAGGAATACTTTTTTCATCAAACTGCATACAAATTTTTCCATCAAAATTTTGACTAATATGAGAATATTCAAAATTGGTGACAGCATCTGTCAGTTGTTCAGGGGGTATAACAGAATCTAGAATCCAAGTAGTAGGAAAATTAATTTCTTCCCATTTTATAGGTCTTCTATTAGTGACCTTAGATCTGGCGAAATTAGTTTCTACCAAAATAGTTTGATCCGATGTATCATATAACTTACATCTATGATTTAAAGTAGCAAGTAATTTATAATAGATTCTATAAGACAAACAGATTAATTTAGAACCAGTTGCATAGTTATAACCATGCGTCTTAACATTCAGAGTTAAAGCATCTAAGATATTAGAATCACTCAAAGATAACTGCAAATTTGGCTGAGCATTAAAATATACTGGGCCATAGGCCACTGTAGATTCTATCGAACCCATCAAAGACTGTCAAAAATTAAGATTTCTCATATCACGAAGAGCAGCTAAGAAAGTCTTTGGTAACCCTTTAAGAGTCAAAGGCTTGAAGACAATTTTGAACCATGCCAATATGCAAGAATTTATATTGAGATTTATAAAATTCAATATATATCACGCTTATTTAATAAACGAATAGTTTGTTCCGACGATTTTAACGCCAAAGATTGCTCAGTCATTTTAATCAATTGTTTATTTGAGATTTTATCAAACCAACCATAATCATAAATAGTTTTTATATTCACTTTCGGAATAGTCCATTTGTTGAACAAATCAAGGTTTTGAGGTATATCTACCTCTTCTAACCGAGTAATTTTATTATTATTATTATTATTATTATTAATATTATTATTATTATTATTATTATTATTATTAATCTTCTTGTTGAAGAGCTTTAAGATCTTCACTTTTTGAAGATTCTTCCCCAGTGCTATATTCTGTTCCTGAGTAAGAATTAAGCATAATCTTATAAAGAAAGTCTTTCAAAATATCTTCTATGTCAAGGCTTTTAATTTTTGCCTTAACTCTGCAATCCTTAGCATAATGGCCATATCTTCTACATTTGTGACAAGTATTTGATATATTTAAATTCTGTCGATATTTTTTCTTTCTTTTAGAAGAGTCTCCTTTACTTTCCTCAGCTCTTCTGAGCTTCTTCTCGATTTTCTTCTTTTTCCATTTTTCATACAATATAATCAGTGGACTATTCCAATTTTGCAGTTAAATCATTGAAATAGTCCACTAATTTCTTCTTGACATAGATATGAAAGATGATATCTCTATGGCATCAGCAAGCCATACAAATGATGAAGATGATAAAGAAGATGATACATGCATTGCTGGGGAAGGACAAGATGTTGATGATGAAGAGATAGATATTGAAACTATTCTCAAAAGATATGAACGACAAATAGAAGAATCTTCTAGTGCAAGCACAGCTGGCAAAGGAAAAGAAAAAGTATAATATTCAGCTATTATTTGGTCACATGTCATAAGACGCCAAAATAAAAGCTACTTTTATAAAGATAGCCGAAAGCATTGTCGGCTTGCAAAAAATAAAATAAGACCATGTGAAGGCCATAGGGGTTTGTCGGTCTTATCGTTGGTCTATTGGCCAATGTAAAAAGTTGTGGGCCACTCCTTTTATTCGATTTGAGACCTCTATATAAGAGGAAGTTTGTATTAGTGAAGAGGCAGGTTTTGAAAGTCCCTCTCTTTTAAGAATTCTCTCTCTCCCTTGTAATATTTTCTAAGCAATTCTCAATAAAAGTTTGCAATTTGGTTTGGAAAATTTCGTCCGATGGTACTATTTCTTACTATTATTTATATTTCTTTATGTTCATAAGCCCAATGATGGTCTAATCTGTTTGTGTTGAGCGGTAGCATACTAAGTTATTATAAGGTGATGTTGTGTCTATTATGTTGACAGATTAAAACAGTCAGATTAAGGTCAGACATAGTCTAACTCAGGCCAGTTTATGAAAGGTCGCCGAAGGAATTCGTTGGATTACCCGTTAGATTACCCATGTAGAGGACGGACCCGGATAGTAGGGACTTTCATACATTATTGCCAGGACTAGCTATGTTCATAAAGGTCCCTAATAGTCTGATTGTTGTACGATCCGTTTTCGTTTTGGTATCAGAGCCATGGACTTTTTATAACTATAGGTGTTATAGTTCAACACAATTTTTTTTTAATGAATATCATAAAGAAAAGGTCTACTGTTAAAAACAGTAGAAAAGAAGAATATGATATACCTCAACATCTTGATCTACTTAATAAGTGGACTATTCTAAAGATATCGCCTATAATCATATATCAGATGGGTACTTTTGAGAAACTAGGTCTCAAACAGGTGGTCAAAACCACAGAAGAAACCATCACTATTGATAGTGATAACCAAACTTTCAGATTATTATCAGATAATGATCTAGCCCCTTATAGAAATATTTATAGATTCATGCATATTGGCTTAGTTCAGGTAGCCTTCAAGCCCCTTACTTTATGTGGATTACCGTAAAGCTTTATAGCAGCTTTACGTGATGGTAGAAATCATAACTGGAAGAAATCTCTTATAGGGAGAATCCACACTAGTCTCGCTTATGGACCAGTTTATTTTAATGCTTATCCTAACCTACAAATTTCTTTGCAGGATGAGAACTCATTAAGTTCTCTTATGTTAAATGTTAAACTTCATGGTTATGATTATATGCCTGGCACTGAAGTCGTTTGTATCTGTTATAGAATTTATTATAAATTATTACATACTTTGAATCCTATGTGCAAAATAATTGATTTTAACAATGAAACTATTCTAATAGAGACTAATTTTGATAAATCTAAAGTAGTCACTAGAAGACCTATTAAGTGGGATGAAATTGATTTTCCACAAGAGTGGGTTTTTGAGAATGCTACTCAACCTCAAAATAATATTAATACAGAGGTTTCTAAAATTGAACAGTTGAATGATGGAACTGTTAAAATCAGATTTCATGAGCCGACTAACATGCTTATTGATAATCGTAGCATGTCTTCTAGAATGACTAGATCTAAATCTTCATATATTTCTCTTGTTGATTATATTGTACAAGTTCCTTCCCGTGCATCTACATCTCAAATTAGAGAAACTTATAGATGTGACAATATAAAAATATGATAAAGATAATATAGCTAGACCGGTCCATAGAGCTAGTTCTAATTTAGATATAACTGAATCTGTAATGAATTTTCCAGATGGAATAACAAGTTAAATATGGTTTTTAATGACTGACAAAATTATTAATTTTAGTTCGGGATCTCTGGCAAGAGCTCGTCGTATTGCTAAAGATTTTGAGCGAAAGAAATGGAAACTTTTTAGAAAATGGTTTTTCAAAAACTTTACCAAAGTTGAACTACATGATTTTCAAGAAGAATTTTATAAAGATCTTATTGATTCAGGAATAAATTGTTTAGTCGCATTTGTTCCTTGGTTTATGTGCAAATATGTTCATAACTATATTTCTATGCTTGAAAGAGACTTTACTTTAAGTAATGGAGAAATTACTAAATCAGTTTTCCCTCCACAACAGTCTTTTCGAATTAATAAAAATGATAAGATTGTTAACCTTAATGCTTTTTCAAAATTATTTGAAAATGACACTGCCTTAATAACCGCTCAGCATATTAATGCCATGATTAAGCAAAATAATTATGCCAATATTTATATGAGTATTTTGGGTGATCATGTCATATATTTACATGAGAAAGTTGATAAACTTATAGCCTTGTCACCTACTAAGTTAAAAGGTAAAGGAGACTCTTCTAAAAGAAAGAAAAAGTATCGACAGAATTTCAATAAATCAGATACTTGTCACAAATGTGGAAGATATGGCCATTATGCTAAGGATTGCAGAGTTAAGGAAAAAATTAAAAGCCTTGACATAGAAGATAATTTGAAAGACTCTCTTTATAAGATTATGCTTAATTCTGACTCAGGAACAGAATATAGCAGTGGGGAAGAATCTTCAACAAGTGAAGATCTTAAAACTCTTCAACAAGAAGATTATTTGACTTCTGAAGATGAATGCTCACCTTGCCAACAAGGAATGGCATGTGAAAAGGATGATAATGAAGAAGATGATATTTATAAGATCTATGATCAATTTAAAGAAATGAGTCTCAATGTCATTGCTAATGACAAAATAATAGAGCTCTTACAAAATATCAAAGATCCTGAAATCAGAGCTCAAATTATTGATAAGATCAGTGATTCAAAAGAGAAGGATCATATTACTAAAGAAATTCCAACCAAAGAAGGTTCATATACTATGGCAGAGGTTAAAAACCTCTTACTAGAAAGGAGGAAAATGATAAGTTCTCCTACTACGATTAATGATTTGAAAGAAGAAATTAATAATCTCAAAGAAGACATTATTCATCTTAAAAAGAAAAATGTTGTTATAGACTAGATGCAATTCAGTCACTCCAAGATTGGGTAATGCCTCTGAATCATCTTCTTCTCTTGAAGGAGAAAACGATAGTCTTGATTTTATAAAAAACCTTTATTTAAAAAATGATAAAACAAATTTTTTATATAGTCTTAAAGCTTTCACTTCAGGAGAGGAAGAAGAGGAAGAACAAACCCAGGAAGAGGAGGTCATATCCTCGCTCAACAAGGGAACAGAACATCAACATCATTAATATTAAATGATGTTAATGTTCTGTTCCCTTGTTGAGCGAGGATATGACCTCCTTTTCCTGGGTTGGTTCTTCCTCCTCTTCCTCTTCTGGAGGGAGGGGGCCATGCTGGTCTCATCCTGAAAAGAAAAATAATAATTATTAGTTTAAATATTCTCTAGTAAGAAAATCAGGAAGACTATTATCTTCACCCTTCTTAAACTGTATTTCAAAATCGAAAGGTGCTAAAAGGGTTTGCCATATAGCAAACATTTGTTTAGAAACATCATGTTTACAGTCTTTATTAAACATAAACCTAGCTGCTTGGCAATCAGTTTTTATTAAAAAAAAATTATTATAAAGATCGCCTTGAAACTTAAGAACACATTTAACTATAGCCAAGAGTTCTTTACCTATAGTAGCATAATTCTTGTGGGCATCATTCCATTTGCCAGAATAAAATTGGACAATATAATGACGTTTATTATTAGGACAATATTGGGTTAATACTCCCCCATATCCTATATCCGAAGCATCAGTTTCAACCGTTTTTGCCCAATTCGGATTTGCCAAAGTTGAACATGGAAGGTTTTTAACCTTTTCTTTAATTCCTTTGACAACTTTAGTATGATCTTCTGACCAAGCCTTAGGATTATTTTTTAACCTGTCGTATAAAACAACAGTATCTTTTGCTAAATCTTTAATAAAAGGAGCAACCTAATTAAGACTCCCAATACTTCTATTAATAGGACTAATATTACCTCTTTCAATATTATGACCAAGGAATCTGACATTTGTTTTAAACAAAGCCATTTTAAGTTGTGATAAAACCAAACCATTTTGTATAATAATTTTCTTGAATAATTCAAGGTGTTTAAAATGAGTTTCCACATTCTTTGAAAATACTAAGATATCATCTATATAAACAATTATAAAATTACTATAAGGTATGAATATATCATTCATAATCTTTTGAAATTCAGAAGGGGCATTTTTTAGACCAAAAGGCATAACATTCCATTCAAACTGTCCCATTGGCACATTAAAGGCTGTTTTGAACCTATCCGACTCAGCTATCTGAATCTGCCAATAACCTGATTTTAAATCAAACTTAGAACATATAATAGCAATAAACTCTATCTAATAAATCCTTCTTATTAGGAATGGGATACCTGATCCATCTTAATGCTTTATTAAGAGGTTTATAATTAATTACCAGGCGAGGAGCTCCCCTTTCTTGCTCAGCATGTTTATTAACATAGAATGTTGTACAAGACCAAGGTGACTTGGATTGTCTTATAAGACCTTTCTAAAGTAGAGAACTTATTTACTTTTTGCATAACTCTAAATATTCAGAGTTCATCTGACAAGGGCTAGCCTTGGTGGGAATATTATTTTCATCAAAGTCATCCTCATAAGGAAGACCAACTACATGCTTTTTCCTGTTCCAAAAAGCATTAGGGTGATCTCTACAAATATCAAGAGAGAATTGGTTAGATAAAATATAATTTTTTTCTTGTAATTTAGGGTTTTGTAAAATATAATCAACTTCTATACTATTGATTTCTTGCTTTATAAAACTAACTTGATTATTTTTTGAAATCAATAATTATGCAGTTAAATCATTTATCATCCTAGTAAATGGTTTGGTGACAAATTCTAGTATAAAAGGTTTGTTATTCCAAGTCCCAATAATTTTATTATTATCCCAATAAGTGAGAGGGAAAATATCATTTATGAAAGGTACACCCAAAATAATTTGGTTGGTGATATTTTTTACTAAAACAAAGCTTTGAGGGACACAACTTTTCTCTTTACATAAATAAAAGCTTTTGGTAATTTAAATTCAATATTCATCCTGCTACCATTAGCCGATCTAAGACTAAGTAGTTTTGTGAAAATATCTTGAAGGTATAAGACCTTCATGAATACAATTTAAATCAGCTGCACTATCAATAAGAGCAATAAATTCTGTTTTATAATTATAATCTATCAAAAGAGTGATTTTAGTATAAAACTTTTGAGAAGTGAAAGCTTTAAGACTATATAAAAAATTTGTTTTATCATTTTTAAACAGATTATTGTGAAAACATATTTGAGAAGTGAAAGCTTTAACTGATTCTAATATCTTAGATGCTTTAACTCTGAATGTTAAGACGCATGGTTATAACTATGCAGCTGGTTCTGAATTAATCTACTTGTCTTATGGAATCTATCATAAATTACTTGCTACTTTAAATCCTAGATGTAAGTTATATGATACATCTGATCAAACTATTTTGGTAGAAACTAATTTCGTCAGATCTAAGGTCACTACTAGAAGACCTATAAAATGGGAAGAAATTAATTTTCCTACTACTTGGATTCTAGATTCTGTTATACCCCCTGAACAACTGACAAATGCTGTCACCAATTCTGAATATTCTCATATTAATCAAAATTTCGATGGAAAAATTTGTATGCAGTTTGATGAAAAAAGTATTCCTTATAGTAGACATTCTTTTGCTTATGATAGAAGACTGACTATTCAACATATTTCTCCGATAGAACCTTGTTATGGTCCAGCTAGAAATCGAGCTGCTTCATTGCATAATTTATCAACAATTATATCTGCAGAAAAACAAAAAATTAAAATTGATCCTTGATTAAACATTGTTCAAACAAATTAAAATTGATCTCATTTAAAGGAACTTATATTATGGAAAATTATAGACGGAATGGTGATAGATATCATGATTGAACAAGAGCTTTATGAAAGATTTTATTGTGATGAAGTTTATAACCTCTTGAATGATTAAAAATATAACCTCTTGAATGATTAAAACTAAATGCTATGTTTGTAGGATGGATCCTCTTTGGATAACCAAGGCTAGAGGAAAAGACAGTTATACTTGCGGAAGGGGAAGATCATCCCCAAGTTCATCAAGATCATCATACGGATCTTCATCATCTAGTACTCCAATTATACAAAAAGGAGGAATGAGTTTATATAACTTAAACACTAGAGCATTAGAAAAAGCTTCATCATCAATACATCTGGAAGATATTCCAGAAAGTGATCCATTATATGGTAAACTACAGGAGTTTCTAACTCAAAAGCAAGGTGATTCTTTTGCTTCAATCGCCAAAGAAGAAGTCGATGATTTCAAAACTTATGAAAAGATAGAGAAAAGAGAAATGATATTTCTCTTAGAAAACTCTGATATACAGAGAAAAGAAGAACCTTGGAAGATATTCCAGAGGTATTTAGTTAATGGACTTTATTTCCCGGGTGAGTCATACAAAACTCAGAAATATTATGAGACTCTACTGACAAGCACAGGTGTTGAATTTCAATATTTTTCAGGATATAATACAAGTGAGAATGTTTATAACTTCTCTAAAATGATTATAAAACAGGTCATTCATATTGAAGATTGGGGCATTTCCTCAATGACTGAAAGACAATTCAATCTGAACAAAGTCATGGTAAGCTTTACCTATTGGGATTATATTCAGGCATTTAATAAAGTCCTCTGTTATAACAATGAGAGGCATAAACATACTTGGTTTATAAAAGTATGTGCCAAGATATTTGCTAACCCTATACCAAATTGGTTTTTAAACTGGTGGTCATACCACGGGCCAACCATAAAAATATTGCCCGAACCATTTCTCAAGTTATACAAAGAATGTGTCAAGATTTCCCCAGATCTCAACAAGTTATATCATCAAGAACATATTTGTTATTTCCAAAAAATTGAACAGATATATTTTTTTATAGAAATCTCTATTCCATGGATTCATAAATAGGTTCCGGAAGTAGATTTCACTGAGGAACAAATCCCTTGCCTATACAGAAGTTATTATAATAACTTTTGGGACAAGTTGATGAAGAAAGATCCTTAAACAAAGTCTATGTATAGACAAGAACTGCTGGTTCTAATATCGAAAACCATACATGATTATAAATCGATTCCTAATAAAGGAATTATGACTGATGACTCAACCTTCGTAAAATATATGGCTAGAAAAATTTCTAATCATGATGAAGGAGAACAAAATGAAATGATTATGAAGTATCTAGAAGAAGTAAAGATATTCTCTTGATAAGAAATCTGGGAGGGATTTATCACTTCCCTTTTTATACTGAATTTCAAAATCAAAAGGGGCTAATTGTGCCTGCCACCTAGCAAATATTAACTTAGACACATCATGTTTAAAATCTTTATCAAACATATACTTGACTGACTGAGCATCAGTTTTTATCAAGAATTTTTTATTATATAAATCATCTTGAAATTTTAATACGCACTTAACAATAATTAACATTTCATGAGCTACCGTCACATATTTTTTCTGAGCATCGCTCCATTTTCTTGAATGATATCGAATAAGATATTTATTTTTATCATGCGGATTAATTTGTTTCAATATACCTCCATACCCAATATTAGACACATCCGTCTCTACAATCTTTGGCCAAGTAGGATTAGCAAGGGTTAAACAAGGTAAAGATTTAACTCTCTCTTTAATTGTCTTTACAAGATCTGTGAGACTATTAGTCCAAGGCTTTTTATGATCCTTTTTTAGCTTGTCATATAACAGAGCTAAATCTCGAGACAAATTTTTGTAGAATGGGAAAATGTAGTTTAAACTTCCCAGAAACCACTGCAATTGCATCTTATCTATAATAATATCGGGGAATTTCGATGCGAATTCAATATATCGCTGAATAGGAGTCATTTTTCCTTGACAAATCAAATGACCCAAAAATCTAACTTCTGTTTGAAAAAGACTCATTTTAGGTCTAGATATCACTAAACCATTTTGAATAACTATTTTCTTAAAAATGTCTAAATGCTTAATATGCATTTCAAGAGTCTTTGAGTATACCAAAATATCATCAATATAAACTATGATGAAATCCAAATATGGATTAAAAATATCATTCATAATCTTTTGAAATTCTGAGGGAGCATTTTTTAACCCAAAAGGCATTACCTTCCATTTGTACTGTCCAAACGGAACATTAAATGTCGTTCTATATGAATGGTCTCTAAATATTTGGATATGCCAATATCCAGATTTTAAATCAAAATTTGAAAAGATATTAGCATCATATAATCTGGTTAATAAATCTCTTTCATTCGGAATAGGATATCTAATCCATTTTAAAAATTTATTTAAAGGTTTATAGTTTATAACTAACCTAGGAACACCTCGTTCTTTTTCTGCTACGTTATTAACATAAAAAGCAATACACGACCATGGTGATTTGGAAGGCTTTATCAAACCTTTTTGTAATAAATTATCAATTTCCTAGGCTCTGATACCACGCTGGTATCATAGCCTAGGAACTTTCATGGTGTATATATAATTGATGTAAAGAATTTCGGCATAGATATATTCTCTCTTTTATGGATTAAGAAAATATTAAAAGTACTCGATTAGAAGAGATAGATATACCTCAAAACTGTTTACCAACAGTACAAACACTGTTCACCCACAGTAGATACACTATTACCAAGACCCAGATAGGGGCCCAATATCCTGTTCAAAGATCCTTTTTTTTTCTATAAATATGTTTGTTTTTCTTTAATTGAGGGCAGGTTTTAGAAATCACCTTTTCTTGTTTATGTTTTTCTCTCTCTCTTGTAAAATCTTCTAAGTATTGTAAGCTTGCCGGACTTTGGCCGGACCAATAAAGAGTGGTGTTTGCTATAAGGTACTTCCTTTTATTTTCAGATTATCTTTTTATCTCTGAGTTAAGTCGTAACTATGTCCGGCTAAGAAATTATATCTATGCCGAATAACTAACTTCTCTTTTATATAGACCATGAACGGATCTAAGCTTTATTTAAATATAGAAGAATTTTAGTATGGCTTCTCGACTTGGTTCTGAGATTGAGGTACAGTTGGATCTAGTACTACTTTTATTGGCTTTGTCTTTGTGACTCCGTCTGATGAGCCTAGTTTTAAGCCCAAAAAAGAGTTTGATAAGTAGGGCGCCTGATACCCGGATAGAACTATCAGACACATGAGCTTAATAAAAGTAGTATTAGATTTTTGACAGGCCCTTTGCTTGGGTAAAATAATTAAATCATGCAGTATGAGAAACTATGTTAAAATTCTTGTGTATTTCGATTCTTATGTAGTTGGACTACCTCTAAGGATATTAACTTGCTTGATCTATGACTGGGCAAACCATCGCCAGGTCAGTGATCCTGTATCGTTGGTATCAGAGCCTAGGAACTTTCATGGTATATATATAATTGATGTGAAGAATTTCGGCATAGATATATTCTCTCTTTTATGGATCAAGAAGATATTAAAAGAGAGTATATATCTATAACGAAATTCTTCACATCAATTATATATATACCATGAAAGTTTCTAGGCTCTGATACCAACGATACAGGATCACTGACCTATTATTATTATTATTAAAGGAGTATTTAGATGAAGTCAGGAGGAATCTACTTCTCCATATCACTATGAAATGTTAGACACCTCGATGAGGAGTGAAACGAGTGATGATGTAGCAGAAAAACGTTTAGCCGTTACGCTGGTGAAAGGATAAATAGCATTTATAAATGGGGTTCCAAGTATAATCGGAGGGTATAACTGATTTTAAACCAAGAAAAAGAAATGCGGAATGCAAACTTTGTTTTGGCAAATGCGCGTATTAGGCAATTTATACTGTATATCTAAAGCATGTCCAGAAGCAGATTTGACCATATGAGTAGTTTTTTCAAAATATTTTGTAGGTACAAGACCTTCCTGAATACAACTCACATCAGCTCCACTGTCAATCATAGCAATATCAGTTATAGAGAAAGTATTATCAATCAATATGGTGCATTTCACATACCATTTATGAGCAGTAACAATTTGCATCATTTCTAAAAACATATCTTGTCTAGGATAAATATTAATAGGTTTTGCAAGAGTATTTTCTTCAGCAATATTCTTACCTTTGTTGGTAGTAGTTTCGATCAGGGTCAGACGATGATCACAAATCATTTTATTTTGTTTAAGAGATTTAATCTCATTTTTCAAATTTTCAATTTCTCCTTTTAAATCATCAAAAGAAGTATCACGAATAATAACAGGTTGTTTAGCAAGTCTATTATTAACTTCAGACAAAGAGTACGATGCAAAATATTCACCCTCAAAATCATTTTTTGGTTTCTCAATAGTTTTTGAAGAACTAGCACTGTTATTAACAACGAATTGAATAATTTTTTCACGCAAATTATTATCCATAACTTCTTTTAGAAGTTCAATCACATTATCAGAAGTAATAGTATTAATATTCAAATCTTCAAATTGAGATTGTAATTTATAAAATTCATCATTTTCACATAAGAAAATATCACCTCGACACCTGCAAGTATCTATAGTTGCTGGCTGGGTATTACCAGATGATTCAGGTTGATCTATTTCAGAACCTGTTTCAGAATCGTCATCATCAT
Source organism: Solanum okadae (assembly GCA_036553675.1). NCBI lineage: Eukaryota > Viridiplantae > Streptophyta > Magnoliopsida > Solanales > Solanaceae > Solanum > Solanum okadae. Next base: position 35,768,187 of record CM071682.1, on the reverse strand, counting down.
AATCGGACTCAGAACCAGAGGTGTACAAGAAACTATAGATCTTATCATGAATATCTTCATCTAGTTCTAGGGTTTTAAGCTTTTCAAGCTTACAATTTGGTGCTATATGCCAAAAGTTTCCATACTTGTAGCACTTGATTTTAGCAAGTTCTCGCTTAGACCGATTCTTTGTAAATCTATTAGATTTACGATGAGCTCTTCGCTCTTCCCGTTCTTCCCTAGATCTTCGTCTAGACCTTTTCTTCCTGTAAGGTTTATCAGAAGTTGAACCACTAGAATCTCTATGTTTGGTCTGCTTACCTTTTGCTGAATCAGGTAATCCAAATTGGATACAAAAGTCTCCTAGCTGATATCTTTTTCTAAGCTTATCTATCTTAAGCTGTCTAGAAAGCTTCAATTCATTGCAAAAAATTATTCCTTCTTGAGTGCAAGCTCCTATCAACTTGCCATAAGTAAACGTGCCGTAAGGAATAACCCTTGCTCATTCCTTAGAGTTTTTTTTAACTCTTTCAGCAAATAAAGGAGGAAGGCTGTCTATAAACTTAGCTTTCTTATGCTCAAGGCCATTTTCGGGTAGCTCCATCACCTGACTTAAATAGGTGTCTTTGTACCACCAAAATTCTCCTAAATGTCTACATCGTAGGCCATTTAATAGGGAACAGACAGTCTCATATTGATTGGTAAATCTACCATTAAATCCATTTTTATCTGAATTATCAAAGCAGTTAGTTCATCTAATTTTTTATCAAGAGAACTAATATGTTCACCCAAAACTTTAACATAAAGTCCCAAATAATTATTTTGAGAAATCAAATTATTAATTTCGTTGATGCTAACTGTCGCAACATCTTCTTCCACAAATTTTTGAAAGGCATTAAAAGTAATACCAGTATTATTTGGTAAGATAAACGATACTTGAGGGGGATAAATAGCTTTGACATTATTACCTGTTTCATCTTTATAAGATCGTTCAACAACGTTGATGAACAAAGGTAAATAGGTGGTTATAAACCAAGGTACAAAGAACATAATATGATTATGTAAAGCACAAGTTTTATAAAATTCTTGAGAGATATTATTAAGATCATCAGCACTATAAGTGTCATAAAACAACGTTTTAAACCGGTTCCATTTATCACTTGAAAATTCATTTTGAATATATTTTCGTGCTAGTGAATCTGGGCTAAAATCAATTTGGTGTACATCCATCATTAACTATCATTAGGATTAAAATCCATTCCGGATGCAGAAGGAATATCCTTATCAAAAATATCAAATGATTTATCATTAGGTCGAACAATATTCAAGCGAGGGTCAATTTTTATCTTATTTTTATCAGAAATAACAGAAGATAAAGTATGCAAAGAAGCGACACGATTTTGAGCAGGACCATATAACGGTTCAATTGGTGAAATATGTTGTATAGCAAGAGATCTTCTATCAGAAAATGAATGTCTGTTATAAGGAACTCTTTTTTCATCAAACTGAATGCAAATCTTACCATCAGAATTTTGTGTAATATGAGAATATTTTGAATTAGTGACAACATCAGTCATTTGTTCAGGAGGTATAACAGAATCCAAAGTCCATGTAGTAGGAAAATTAATTTCTTCCCATTTTATAGGTCTTCTAGTAGTGACCTTAGATTTAGTGAAATTAGTTTCTACCAAAATTGTTTGGTCAGATGTGTCATATAACCTACATCTTGGATTTAGAGTGGCAAGCAATTTAAAATAGATTCTATAAGATAAAAAAATTAATTCAGATCCAGGTGCATAGTTATAACCATGCGTTTTAACATTTAAAGTTAAAAGCATCTAAAATATTAGAATCAGTCAAAGATAACTGCAAATTAGGCTGAGTATTGAAATAAACTGGGCAATAGGCTACCGTGGATTCAATTGATCCCATCAAAGATTGTCGGAAATTTAAATTTCTCGCATCGCGAAGTGTGGCAAAAAAGGTCTCAGGTAACCCTTTAAGGGTTAAAGGCTTAAAAGCAATTTGTACCATGCCAATATGCAAGAACTTATATTGAGATTTACATAAATCAATATCTCGCTTATTTAATAAACGAATAGTCTGTTCAGACGAGTTTAACACCAAAGATTGCTCAGTTGTTTGAATCAACTATTTATGAGAGATTTTATCAAACCAACCATAGTCATAAATGGTTTTAATATCAATTTTCGGAATAGACCATTTGTTTAACAAATCAAGGTTTTGAGGTAGATCTACCTCTTCCAATCGAGTACTTTTAGTACTAGTATCTCCTAGATCCATGATCAAGAGAATATATCTATGCCAAAATACTTCATATCAATCTCATATTTACCATGAAAGTTCCTAGGCTCTGATACCAACTAAACCAGGATCTCAGAAGACGGGTGGTAGTCCGTGCAGTCATCTTCAATCTAGCTTGTCAACATCCAAATTCAAAGAAGAAATCCGAATCGAAATACATACAAATTTTTATATAGTTTCATGATTGTATGGAAGGATCCGATCCTTTCACCCAAGCAAAGGATCTGTCGAGATTCAAATACGTATTGTTAGTGAGCCCATGTGTCTAGTAGTTCTAATCGGGTATAAGGTACCCTTTTTTACTCCTTATCGGGATGAGACCACGACTGGCTATACGGAGTCACTAAGACAAAGCCACTAGCTTGTTGTATTGAATCTGACTGTACCACCATCTTGGAACCAAGTCAAGAAACCATATATAAATTTATGTATATTTAGATAAAGTCTAGATCTTTCATGGTAGATGTAGGAGTGAAGTTATTTATCAGACATAGATATAATTCTTTAGCCGGACATAGTCATAGCTCAGATCGGAGAAGTAGAGAAAGTAAAAGAAAGGAAGAATTAAAGTACCTTGTAGCCAACACCAGAGCTTATAGAAGAACAACACACTTTATTCACAACTCCGTTAGTATCCGGCAAACTCACAAATTATAAGAGAGGGTTCTTTACAAGAGAGAATACAAAAGGAAGAGAGGGATTCTGAACCTGCTCCCAATAACCAAAACTAAACTTATTTATAGAAGAAAAAGGAATCTAGTGATAGTAAAATGGGTCCCTTATCAATGGGTACCAAAAACAGTAAAACAGTATATCTACTATTAATCAACATTGTTTCTACTGTTGATAGTGACTTAAAGATAACCTTATCTTATCTTTACATCTTATCCTTCTTTTTCAGTTCTCTAAGGAAATCTTCCGCTTTAGACAACATATCTTCTGACACGGTTTTCTCCGATTCACAAGGCTGGGCCTCTTAAGGATTATTTGCTACATCATCACTCGTTTCACTCCTCATCAAGGTGACTGACTTTTCATAGTGAGTGATATTGAGAAGTATATTCCTCTTGACTTCTTCTAAATACTCCTTTATCATTTCTTCCTTATTTCCATCTTGAATGGAAATTCTCCTGGCAATATGTTTGGCGGAGTTGTTAGCAACTATTCCTTTACGAGGAGAAGTACCATAATCTTGCATTTTTTTAGAAATAGCGTCCATCAATTCTTGTCCATATAATGATTTAATCTTGGGATCCTTCTTCATTAATATATCCCAGAAATTATTATAATAAGTCTGATATAAACACGGAAGTTGTTTTGCTGTAAAACCTACTTTCGGGGTGCATTTATATATCCATGGAATCGAGAACTCTATGAAGAAATTAATTTGTTCGATATAACAAATATGATCTGAGTGGTATAAATCATTATGGTCTGGTGAAACCTTAACCCAGTTTTTGTATAATTTTAAAAAGGGATTAGGTAAAATCGTTGTTGTTGGACCGTGGTATGACCAACAGTTCAAGAACCAATTAGGGATCGGATCAGCAAATATCTTTGCACAAACCTTAATGAACCAAGTATATTAGTGCCTCTCATTATTATATTAGAGGACTTTACTAAAAGTGTTAATATAATCCAAATAAGTAAAGCTAGTAGGGACTTTGTTCAGGCTGACCTGCCTCTCTTTCATCAAGGATATACCCCAATCTTCGATTAATATAATCAATTTTATGATCATTTTGGAGAAGTTATAAATGTTCTCACTGGTGTTGTAACCTGAGAAGTGCTGAAATTCAACACTACCCGTGTTCATCAAGATGGTCTCATAATACGAGCGGGTTTTGTATAACTCACCCGGGAAGTATAATCCGTTAAGTAAATATCGCTGGAATATCTTCCAAGGTTCTTCTTTCCTCTGAATCTTAGAGTTTTCAAGAAGAAATATCATTTCTTTCTTTGCTACCTTTTCATATGATCTGATATCATCAATATCGTCTTTAACAATAGAGGCAAAAGTATCACTTTGATTCTGTGACAAATATTCCCATAGCTCCGCGTATAATGGGTTGTTTTCTGGAATATCTTCCAGTCTGACGGATGATGATACATGAGGTATTTTTGAGTTAACAAGCTCATTCCTCCACGCTGCAGAACTGGCGAGTTGGATGAGAATCCGTATGACGATCCTGAAGATGTTCTTGGAGATGATCTTCCCCGTCCACGTGGGCTATGTCCCTTGCCTCGACCCTTGGTGACCCAAGGAGGGTCCATTCTACAAACAAAACATTTTGTTTTAATCATCATAAAGATCATAATAATCTTGATAATAGTAATTCACACCGTCAAATTCGACGACTTCTTCAATATTATGAATGGTGAAGATATCCATCACTATGCCATCTATAATTTTCCATAGGATGAGTTCCTGTACATCCCGGTTGAGCGGAACTACTTTTAATATTGTAACTAGAGTTTTATCAGTGAAGAAAGGGGTTAAAAACTCACTTTTAAGAGGATAGATATTCTCTTGATAAGAAATCTGGAAGAGAGTTATCACTTCCCTTTTTATAATGAATTTCAAAATCAAATGGGGCTAATTGTGCCTGCCACCTGGCAAATATCAACTTTGAAGCATCATATTTGAAATCTTTATCAAACATATATTTAACCGATTGTGCATAAGTTTTTATTAAAATCTTTTGATTGTATAAATCATCTTGAAATTTCAACACCCATTTAATGATGGTTAGCATTTCATGAGCTACCATAGCATATTTTTCCTGAGCATCGCTTCATTTTTCAGAATGAAATCGAATAAGATATTCAGTTTTATCATGAGGATTGATTTGTTTTAATATTCCTCCATAGCCAATGTTAGACACATCTGTCTATATAATCTTCTGCCAAGCTGGGTTAGCCAGATATTCTCTTGATAAGAAATCTGGAAGAGAGTTATCACTTCCCTTTTTATAATGAATTTCAAAATCAAATGGGGCTAATTGTGCCTGCCACCTGGCAAATGTCAACTTTGAAGCATCATATTTGAAATCTTTATCAAACATATATTTAACCGATTGTGCATAAGTTTTTATTAAAATCTTTTGATTGTATAAATCATCTTGAAATTTCAACACCCATTTAATGATGGTTAGCATTTCATGAGCTACCATAGCATATTTTTCCTGAGCATCGCTTCATTTTTCAGAATGAAATCGAATAAGATATTCAATTTTATCATGAGGATTGATTTGTTTTAATATTCCTCCATAGCCAATGTTAGACACATCTGTCTACATAATCTTCTGCCAAGCTGGGTTAGCCAGAGTTAGACAAGGTAAAGATTTAACACGAAGTTTAATATTTTTTACCAAATTGGTGAGACTATCAGTCCAAGGAGTTTTATGATCCTGTTTTAGCCTGTCGTATAATAGGGCTACATCACGAGATAAATTCTTGTAAAAAGGGGAAATATAATTTAAACTTCCCAAGAGTCTCTGCATTTGCGTCCTATCCGTAATAACATCAGGAAACTTTGAAGCAAAATCAATCGATCGTTAAATAGGGGTAAATTTCCCCTGATAAATAAGATGTCCCAAAAATCTGACTTTAGTTTGAAATAAACTCATTTTTGGTTTAGAAATCAACAAACCGTTTTGTATAACTATTTTCTTCAAAATGTCCAAATGTTTAATATGCATTTCCAGAGTCTTTGAATAAACCAAAATATCATCAATATAAACAATGATAAAATCGAAATATGGGTTGAAAATATCATTCATAATTTTCTGGAATTCAGAAGGAGCATTTTTCAAACCAAATGGCATAACATTCCATTCGTACTGGCGTTATATAATCTTGATAGTAAATCCTTTTTATTTAGAATAGGATACCTAATCCATTTTAAATATTTGTTCAAAGGTTTATAATTTATAACTAACCTTGGAACACCGCGTTCCTTTTCAGATGCCTTATTGACATAAAATGCAATACAAGACCAAGGAGATTTAGAAGGTTCTATCAAACCCTTTTGTAATAAATTATCAATTTCTTTTTTGCAGAATTCCACCAATTCGGCGTTCATCTGGCAAGGGCTTGATTTCGTAGGAATATCATCCTCAAAGAAATTATCTTCATATGGAAGGGTCACAATATGCTTTCTTCGATTCAAAAAAGCACTAGGATGATCAACACAAATATCAATGAGCATTTATTCGGAAATTAATTTAATTTTTTCCTGCACTTTAGTGTATTTCAAAGTATCAAATATATTCATACTAAATAATTCAAGTTGTAAATAATCAACATGCTTTTGTTTCATATTAATCAAAGCATTAATATCACGAAAAATAGTTATTATTATTATTTGTCATAGATCAAGCAAGTCAATATCCTTAGAGGTAGTCCAACTACATAAGAATCGAAATACACAAGAATCTTAACATAGTTTCTCAGACAGTATGGTTTAATTATTTTACCCAAGCAAAGGGCCTGTCAAGAAGCTAATACATACTCTTATTGAGCCCATGTGTCTGATAGTTCTAACCGGGTATCAGGCGCCCTACTTATCAAACTCTTTTTCGGGCTTAAAACCACGGCTCATCAGACGGAGTCACAAAGACAAAGCCAATAAAAGTAGTACTAAACCCGACTGTACCTCAATCTCAGAACCAAGTCGAGAAGCCGTATTAAAATTCTTCTATAATTAAATAAAGCTTAGATCCGTTCATGGTTTGTATAAAAGAGAAGTTAGTTATCCGGCATAGATATAATTTTTTAGCCGGACATAGTCACGACTTAACTCAGAGAAAAAAAGATAAAGCTGAAAAATAAAAGGAAGTACCTTATAGTAAACACCACTCTTTATTGCTCCGGCCAAAGTCCGGCAAGCTTACAATACTTGAAAATATTTTACAAGTGGGGAGAAAGAAAGTAGAAAGAAGGAGAGAGGGTTTTTAAAACCTGCTGTCAATTAAAGAAAAATAAACCTATTTATAGAAAAAAAAAACATCTTTGTTCAGGATACTGGGCCCCTATCTGGGTCCTAGTAACAATGTATTTACTGTTGGTGAACACTGCTGCTACAGTAGCGCGGGCCCGCTACCGACGCGCATAAGCTTTACACTTTGTCCTTTAATTTTGCCAAAAAATCTTCGACTTTCTTCAGTGCATCCACTGGACTTTCTTCTATATATTGTTGGGCTTCGTGCATATCTTCACTTGTTTTACTACGCATTGATGAATCTGATTTTGCGTAATGACTTACATTTAGAAGAATCTTCTTCTTTACTTCTTCTAGATACTTCATAATCATTTCATTTTTTCTCCTTCATCATGATTAGAAATTTTTCTAGCCATATGTTTTACGGAGATTGAGTCCTGAGTCATAATTCCTTTATTAGGAATCGATTTATAATCGTGTATGGCTTTCGTTATTAGATCCAGCAGTTCTTGTCTGTATATAAACTTTGTTTGAGGATCTTTCTTTATCAATTTGCCCCAAAAATTATTATAATAAGTTCTGTATATGCAAGGGATTTGTTCCTCAGTAAAACCTACTTCCGGAACCCAACTATGAATCCATGGAACAGAGAATTCTATAAAAAAATATATCTATTCAATTTGTTGGAAATAACAAATATGTTCTTGGTGATATAACTTGTTGAGATTTGGGGAAATCTTGACCCATTCTTTGTATAAGTTGAGAAATGGTTCGGGCAATATTTTTATGGTTGGCCCGTGGTATGACCACCAGTTTAAAAACCAATTTGGTATAGGGTTAGCAAATATCTTGGCACATACTTTTATAAACCAAGTATGTTTATGCCTCTCATTGTTATAACAGAGGACTTTATTAAATACCTGAATATAATCCCAATAGGTAAAGTTTACCATGACTTTATTCAGACTGAATTGTCTTTTAGTTATTGAGGAAATACCCAATCTTCAATATGAATGATGTGTTTTATTATCATTTTAGAGAAGTTATAAACATTCTCACTTGTATTATATCTTGAAAAATGTTGGAATTCAACACCTGTGCTTATCTATAGAGTCTCATAATATTTTCGAGTTTTCTATGACTCACCCGGGAAATAAAGCCCATTAACTAAATACCTCTGGAATATCTTCCAAGGTTCTTCTCTTTTCTGTATGTCAGAGTTTTCTAAGAGAAATATTATTTTTCTTTTCTCTACCTTTTCATATGTTTTGAAATCATTGACTTCTTCTTTGGCGATTGAAGCAAAAGAATCACCTTGCTTTTGAGTTAGAAACTCTTGTAGTTTAGCATATAATGGATCACTTTCTGGAATATCTTCTAGATGTATTGATGATGAAGCTTTTTCTTGTGCTCTAGAGTTTAAGTTATATAAACTCATTCCTCCTTTTTGTATAATTGGAGGACTAGATGATGAAGATCCGTATGATGATCTTGATGAACTTGGGGATGATCTTCCCCTTCTGCGAGTATAACTGCCTTTTCCTCTAGCCTTGGTTATCCAAGGAGGATCCATACTTCAAACATAACATTTAGTTTTAATCATTCAAGAGGTTATATTTTTAATCATTCAAGAGGTTATAAACTTCATCACAATAAAATCTTTCATAAAGCTCTTGTTCAATCATGTAATCATTGACAATATCTATCACCATTCCGTCTGTAATTTTCCATAATATAAGTTCCTTTAAATCTCTATTAAGAGGAACTGCCTTTAAAATCGTAACCAAATCCTTATCAGGAAAGAAGTCAAGAAAACTCATCAGAAAAAATATATTCTTTTGATAAGAAATCTGGGAGGGAATTATCACTTCCCTTTTTATACTGAATTTCAAAATTAAAAGGGGCTAATTTTGCCTGCCACCTAGCAAATATTAACTTAGACGCATCATGTTTAAAATCTTTATCAAACATATACTTGACTGACTAAGCATTATTTTTTATCAAGATTTTTTTATTATATAAATCATCTTGAAATTTTAATACGCACTTAACGATAGTTAACATTTCATGAGCTACCGTCGCATATTTTTTCTGAGAATCACTCCATTTTCCTGAATGAAATCGAATAAGGTATTCATTTTTATCATGCGGATTAATTTGTTTCAATATACTTCCATACCCAATATTAGACGCATCCGTCTCAACAATCTTTGGCCAAGCAGGATTAGCAAGGGTTAAACAAGGTAAATATTTAACTCTCTCTTTAATAGTCTTTACAAGATCTGTGAGACTATTAGTCCAAGGTTTTTTATGATCCTTTTTTAGCTTGTCATATAACGGAGCTAAATCTCGAGATAATTTTTTGTAGAATGGGGAAGTGTAGTTCAAACTTCCCAGAAACCGCTGCAATTGCGTCTTATCTGTATTAATATCAGGGAATTTCGCTGAATAGGAGTCATTTTTCCTTGACAAATCAAATGACCCAAAAATCTAACTTCTGTTTGAAAAAGACTCATTTTAGGTTTAGATATGACCAAACCATTTTTAATAACTATTTTCTTAAAAATATTTAAATGCTTAATATGCATTTCAAGAGTCTTTGAGTATACCAAATTATCATCAATATAAACTATGATGAAATCCAAATATGGATTAAAAATATCATTAATAATCTTTTGAAATTCTAAGGGAACATTTTTTAACCCAAAAGGCATTACATTCCATTTGTACTGTCCAAACGGAACATTAAATGCCATTCTATATGAATGGTCTCTAAATATTTGGCATTGCGAATATCCAAATTTTAGATCAAATTTTGAAAAGATATTAGCATCATATAAACTGGTTAATAAATCTCTTTTATTCGGAATAGGATATCTAATCCATTTTAAAAATTTATTTAAAGGTTTATAATTTATAACTAACCTAGGAACACCTCGTTCTTTTTCTGCTGCGTTATTAACATATAAAGCAGTACACGACCATGGTGATTTGGAAGGCTTTATCAAACCTTTTTGTAATAAATTATCAATTTCCTTTTTGTAGAATTGAACTAATTCGGTATTCATCTGACAAGGACGTGATTTGGTAGGGATATTTTCCTCAGTGAAATCATCTTCATATGGAAGAGTTACAATATGCTTTTTCCGATTCCAAAAGACACTAGGATGGTCAACACAAATATCAATGGCCATTTTTTCAGAAATGAGTTTAATCTTTTCCTATACTTTAGCAGATTTTAAAGTATCAAATATATTCATACTAAATATCTCAAGTTGTAAATAATCAACATGCTTTTGTTTCATTTCAATTAGAGCATTAATATCTCTAGAAATAGGCTCGGTGATAAAAGTATAACTAATATCTTGATTTTTATAAGTAGCAGAAAATCCTTTAGCATTTATAATCGTAAAAGGATAAATTGCATTTATAAAAGGAGTTCCTAGAATAATAGGAGGGTATAACTGATTTTTACTAAGAAAAAGAAGTGAGGAATACAAAATTTATTATGGTAAATACGAGTATTAGATAATTTATACTTTATATCTTAAACATGACCAGATGTAGATTTAACCATATGAGTTGTTTTTTCAAAATATTTAGTAGGTACAAGACCTTCTTGAATGCAACTCACATCAGCGCCACTATCAATCATAGCAATGTTAGTTATAGAAAAAGTATTATCAATTTATATAGTACATTTAACATACCATTTATGAGCTGTAACAATTTGCATCATTCCTAAAAACATATTTTGTTTTGGATCAATATTCAAAGTGTTGGCAAGAGTATTTTCTTCAGCAGTAGATTCATCAACCTTATTTTTTCCTTTGCTATTAGCAGACTCAATCTGAGTAAGACGGTGATCATAAATAATATGATTTTGTTTAAAAAATTTAATTTCTTCCTTCAAATGTTCAATTTCTCCCTTTAAATCATCAAAAGAGGTATCACGAATAACCATGGTTTGTTTAGAAGAGAGTCTATTATGAACCTCAGACAAGGAGTAAGGAGCAGAATAATTAAATTCATCTTTAACCTTTTTATCACTAGGAATACTAGTTGAATGGCTAGTTTTACTAGCAGCCAATTGAATAATCTTTTCACGAAGAGTATTATCGGTAACTTCTTTTAAAAGTTCTATCACATTGTATGCAGTGATAGTGAACATATTCATGTCTTCGAACTGAGAATGCAGCTTGTAGAATTCATCATGTTCTCAGTGAAAAACATCACCATGACATTTGCAAGCATCATTCGAATCTTGATGAACCTTAGAAGACTCAGGTTGCTCATCCTCTGTTGCATAACTTGCTTTAGAATCATCATAATCTGATTCGGAACCAGAAATATATAGAAAACTATAAATCTTCTCTTGAATAACATCATCAAGTTCTAGAGTCTTAAGCTTTTCTAGCTTACAATTTGGAGCTATATGCCCAAATTTTCCACATTTATAACACTTAATCTTATCAAGATCTCGCCTTGATCTATTCTTGGTAAATCTATGAGATTTACGATGAGCCCTACGCTCATCTCTTTCTTCTCTAGTCCTTCTCTTAAATCTTCTTTTCTTATGATGAGATGTATGAGATTCTGGTAAACCAAACTGATACAAAAATCTCCCAATTGAGACTTTTCTCTAAGCTTATCCATCTTTAGCTGTCTTGAGAGTTTTAACTCATTGCACAAGTTTATGCCTTCTTGCGTACAAGCCCCAATAACCTTTCCATAGGTAAAATTACTATAGGGAATAATTCCTTGCAGATCTCTAAGAGTCTTTTTCACTCTTTCTGCAAATAAAGAAGGTAAACCATCAATAAATTTGGCTTTCCAGAATTCTAAGCCATTTTCGGGAAGTTCCATTACCCGACTTAAATAACTGTTTATATACCATCTAAACTCACCTAAATGTCTACATCTAAGACCATTTACTAAAGATCTAATGGTTTCATATTGATTGGTAAATCTACCACTAAAATGTTCTAGGATGGTCAAGACTAAAGTATAAACGTCTTCTCTATTTTTAACTAAAGCAAATCCTAGGTTATCAACTCCTTCGGCTATAGCCTTAGCGTTTATGGCTACTGCCTTTGCATCAAGGGTCATATAATTATCCCACCAACCTCTTAATTGACCCGTAAAACGTGCAATAATCATTTTGCAAATAGTCTTGTCGGTGTTATTAACGCTCTTACAGATGGTAGCATACATAAGCATCCTATGAACTAAAATAGTTAACTGTCTATCAGTCAAACCATCGAGATTCCATTCATAAATATCGCTTCCACTATAAGAGGTGTTAGTTTGATTCCAATCTCTTTCCTCTATTAAAACATCTTGAGGAGTTGGTCTGGGATAATAGGAAGTTTGCATATTAGGTTTTCTAGCATACGTACTACCACTATTCTTCTTTGGATAACCACGAAGTTTATTAACTTCCATTTCCACTTGTGTCTTGAAATCGAAAGTGGCTTCCATTTCATCTGCAAAATCTTCAACGAGGCTTATTGGTTTCGCACTTGCACCAAATTCTAAAAACTTTTTATCTAAAAAGCTTTCAAGATCATGAAAAGGTCTAAGAATAAAATCCTGAATCTCAGGAGGTCTTTGAATAGGGACATCAGGCTGTTTGGACGTAGAAGCCTGTTCAGAGACTTGTTTCGCTGATTTTAACTTGTCATCAATTTGAATAATCAGATTAGTTAGATTGTCTAACTTCTTATCTAGAGAACAAATATGTTCACCAATGACTTTAACATACAAACCCAAATAATTATTTTGAGAAATAAGTCGATTAATCTCATTAATACTTACTGCAGCCACCTCATTATCAATAAATATATGAAAAGCAGTAAAAGTAAAACCATATTATTTGGTAAAATAAACGAAGCTTGAGGAGGATAAATGGATTGAATAATATTACCTGATTCATCTTTGTAAGATCGTTCAAGAACGTTGATGAATAAAGGTAAATAAGTGGTTATAAACCAAGGCACGAAGAACATAATATGATTATGTAATGCACAAGTTTCATAAAATTCTTGAGAAATATTATTTAAATCTTCTCTACTGTAAGTGTCGAAAAACCAAATTTTAAACCGGTTCTATTTTTCATTTAAAAATTCATTTTGAATATATTTTCTTGCCAATGAACCTGGGCTAAAATCAATTTGATGTTCTCTCATCATTAAGTATCATTAAGATTAAAATCCATCTCGGATACAGAAGGAATATCTTTATCAGAAATATCAGATGATTTGTTATTTGTTTGAACAATGTTTAACCGAGGATCAATTTTAATTTTTTGGTTTTCTGCAGATATAACTGTTGATAAAGTATGTAATGAAGCAGCTCGATTTCTAGCTGGACCATAACAAGGTTCTATCAAAGAAATATGTTGAATAGTCAGTCTTCTATCAGAAGCAAAAAAATGTCTACTATAAGGAATACTTTTTTCATCAAACTGCATACAAATTTTTCCATCGGAATTTTGACTAATATGAGAATATTCAGAATTGGTGACAGCATCTGTCAGTTGTTCAGGGGGTATAACAGAATCTAGAATCCAAGTAGTAGGAAAATTAATTTCTTCCCATTTTATAAGTCTTCTAGTAGTGACCTTAGATCTGGCGAAATTAGTTTCTACCAAAATAGTTTGATCTGATGTATCATATAACTTACATCTAGGATTTAAAGTAGCAATTAATTTATAATAGATTTTATAAGACAAGCAGATTAATTTAGAACCAGCTGCATAGTTATAACCATGTGTCTTAACATTTAGAGTTAAAGCATCTAAGATATTAGAATCAGTCAAAGATAACTGCAAATTTTGCTGAGCATTAAAATAAACTGGGCCATAGGCCACTGTAGATTCTATTGAACCCATCAAAGACTATCGAAAATTAAGATTTCTCGCGTCACGAAGAGCAGCTAAGAAAGTCTTTGGTAACCCTTTAAAAGTCAAAGGCTTGAAGGCCATTTGAACCATGCCAATATGCAAGAATTTATATTGAGATTTATAAAATTCAATATCATGCTTATTTAATAAACAAATAGTTTGTTCCGACGAGTTTAACGCCAAAGATTGCTCAGTCGTTTTAATCAACTGTTTATTTGAGATTTTATCAAACCAACTATAATCATAAATAGTTTTTATATTCACTTTCGAAATAGTCCATTTGTTTAACAAATAAAGGTTTTGAGGTATATCTACCTCTTCTACCCGAGTACTTTTAATATCTTCTTGATCCATAAAAGAGAGAATATATCTACGCCGAATGTCTTCACATCAATTATATATATACCATGAAAGTTCCTAGGCTCTGATACCAATGATACAAGATCACTGACTTGGCGGTGGTCCGCCCAGTCATAGATCAAGCAAGTCAATATCCTTAGAGGTAGTCCAACTACATAAGAATCGAAATACACAGGAATTTTAACATAGTTTCTCAGACTGTATGGTTTAAATATTTTACCCAAGCAAAGGGCCTGTCAAAATACATACTTTTATTGAGCCCATGTGTCTGATAGTTCTAACCAAGTATCAGGCGCCCTACTTATCAAACTATTTTTTGGGTTTAAAACCACGGCTCATCAGACAGAGTCACAAAGACAAAGCCAATAAAAGTAGTACTAGATCCGACTGTACCTCAATCTCAGAACCAATTCGAGAAGCCATACTAAAATTCTTATATATTTAAATAAAGCTTAGATTCGTTCATGGTTTATATAAAAGAGAAGTTAGTTATCCGGCATAGATATAATTTTTTAGCCAGACATAGTCACGGCTTAAATCAGAGATATAAAGATAAAGCTGAAAAATAAAAGGAAGTACCTTATAGTAAACACCACTCTTTATTGCTCCGACCAAAGTCCGGCAAGCTTACAATACTTGAAAATATTTTACAAGTGGGGAGAGAGAAAGTAGAATGAAGGAGAGAGGGTTTCTAAAACCTGCTCTCAATTAAAGAAAAATAGACCTATTTATAGAAAAAAAAAAACATCTTTGTACAGGATACTGGGCCCCTATCTGGGTCCTGGTAATAGTGTATTTACTGTTGGTGAACAGTGTTGCTATAGTAGCGCGGACCCTCTACTGACGCGCATAAGCTTTACAGTTTGTCCTTTAATTTTGACAAAAAATCTTCGGCTTTCTTCAATGCATCCACTGGACTTTCTTATTCATATTGTTGGGCTTCGTGCATATCTTCACTTGTTTCACTACGCATTGATGAATCTGATTTTGCGTAATGACTTACATTTACAAGAATCTTCTTCTTTACTTCTTCTAGATACTTCATAATCATTTCATTTTGTTCTCCTTCATCATAATTAGAAATTTTTCTAGCCATATGTTCTACGGAGATTGAGTCATCAGTCATAATTCATTTATTACGAATCGATTTATAATCGTGTATACTTTTCGTTATTAGATCCAGCAGTTCTTGTCCGTATATAAACTTTGTTTGAGGATCTTTCTTTATCAATTTGCCCCAAAAATTATTATAATAAGTTCTGTATATGCAAGGGATTTGTTCCTCAGTAAAACCTACTTCCGGAACCCAACTATGAATCCATGGAACAGAGAATTCTATAAAAAAATATATTTGTTCAATTTGTTGGAAATAACAAATATGTTCTTGGTGATATAACTTGTTGAGATTTGGGGAAATCTTGACCCATTCTTTGTTTAACTTGAGAAATGGTTCGGGCATATTTTTATGGTTGGCCCGTGGTATGACCACCAATTTAAAAACCAATTTGGTATAGGGTTAGCAAATATCTTGGCACATACTTTTATAAACAAAGAATGTTTATGCCTCTCATTGTTATAACAGAGGACTTTATTAAATGCCTGAATATAATCCCAATAGGTTAAGCTTACCATGACTTTGTTCAGACTGAATTGTCTTTCAGTCATTGAGGAAATAACCCAATCTTCAATATGAATAACGTGTTTTATAATCATTTTAGAGAAGTTATAAACATTCTCACTTGTATTATATCTTGAAAAATGTTGGAATTCAACACCTGTGCTTATCAGTAGAGTCTCATAATATTTTCGAGTTTTGTATGACACACCCGGGAAATAAAGCCCATTAACTAAATACCTCTGGAATATCTTCCAAGGTTCTTCTCTTCTCTGTATGTCAGAGTTTTCTAAGAGAAATATCATTTCTCTTTTCTCTACCTTTTCATATGTTTTGAAATCATCAACTTCTTCTTTGGCGATTGAAGCAAAAGAATCACCTTACTTTAGAGTTAGAAACTCCTGTAGTTTAGCATATAATGGATCACTTTCTGGAATATCTTCCAGATGTATTGATGATGAAGATTTTTCTTGTGCTCTAGATTTTAAGTTATATAAACTCATTCCTCCTTTTTGTATAATTGGAGTGCTAGATGATGAAGATCCGTATGATGATCTTGATGAACTTGGGGATGATCTTCCCCTTCCGGGAGTATAACTGTCTTTTCCTCTAGCCTTGGTTATCCAAGGAGGATCTATCCTGCAAACATAGCATTTAGTTTTAATCATTCAAGAGGTTATATTTTTAATCATTCAAGAGGTTATAAACTTCATCACAATAAAATCTTTCATAAAGCTCTTGTTCAATCATGTAATCATTGACGATATCTATCACCATTCCGTCTGTAATTTTCCATAATATAAGTTCCTTTAAATCTCTATTAAGAGGAACTGCCTTTAAAATCGTAACCAAATCTTTATCAGGAAAGAAGTCAAGAAAACTCATCAGAAGAAAGATATTCTTTTGATAAGAAATCTGGGAAATAATCAATTTGGAAAAGTTATAAACTTTCTTCGTATTAGCAGGATAGATATGCTGAAACTCACATACTCTAGATGAGAGTATTATCTCATAGTGCATTCTGTATTTGTAGACTGCAGTAGTGTATGATACTGTATCCAAATACTTAGCCATTATTTGCCATGGCTCATTTCTCCATTTGAGATCATTTTCTTCTAAAAGAAGTATAACTTCTTTTTTGTCATTCATATCAAATACCTCTATGTTCTCATCATCAATCAGAATTGAAGAGTATGTTGGATTATTATCCGACTCTTTTTTGGACTTCATAAAGTTTATAAACTCTTTATACATCATGTGTATTATATCAATACCACTAGTTCCGCTTGATGAAGCAGCTGAAACATTACTATTAAATGTTGTCAATGTTTTGTTGCCTTGTTGAGCAAGGATATGACCTCCTCTTCCTGCATTTGTTTTTCCTCCTCTTCCTCTTCTGGAGGGAGGGGCCCATACTGGTCTCATCCTGATCCAACATAACGCTTTATTAAGCGGTTTATAGTTTATTACCAATCTGGGAGCTCCTCTTTCCTGCTCTACATGTTTATTAACATAAAATGTTGTACATGACCAAGGTGACTTGGATTGCTTTATTAAGCCTTTTTTGTAGTAAAGAACTAATTTCCTTTTTGCATAATTCAAAATATTTTGAGTTCATCTGACAAGGTCTGGCCTTGGTAGGAATATTATTCTCATCAAGATCATCTTCATATGGAAGATTAACAACATGCTTTTTCCTATTCCAGAAAGCATTAGGATGGTCTCCACATATATCAAGAGAGAATTGATTTGCTAGGATAGCAATCTTTTCCTGTAATTTAGGATCTTGTAAAATATGATCAACTTCAATGCTATTAATTTGTTGTTTTAAAAAGTTGACATGACTATTTTTTGAAATTAATTTTTTAGTTATATTATTTATCATTCTAGTAAAAGGTTTTGTAACAAACTCAAGTATAAAAGGATTGTTATTCCAAGTACCCACAATTTTGTTATTATCCCAATAAGTAAGAGGAAAAAAATCATTTATGAAAGGGACACCTAAAATAATTTGATTGGTGCTGTTTTATACTAAAACAAGCTTTGTGGAACACAACTTTTTCCTTTGCAAATAAAAGCTTTGGGTAATTTAAATTCAATATTCATTTTGCTACCATTAGCAGATTGAAGACTATGAGTAGTTTTATGAAAATATCTTTATGGTATAAGTCCTTTCTGAATACAATTTAAATCAGTTTGCACTATCAATAAGGGCTATAAACTATTTTTTATAATTATAATCTATAAGAAGAGTGACTTTTGTATAAAACTTTTGAGAAGTAAAAGCTTTAAGACTGTATAAGAAATCTATTTTATCATTTTTTAAGTAAAGGTTTTTCATAAAATCAAGACTATTATTTTCTCCTTCAAGAGAAGAGGAAGATTCAGACACATTTTCCAATCTTGGCGAGTTTGAATGGCGTCAAGTCTCACTTCTATTACCACATTCTTTTCTTTCAACCGAATAATGTCTTCCTTGAGGATCGTAACCTCTTCCTTTAGGTCATTAATCGTAGTGGGGAACTATCATCGTTCTCCTTTAGAGCAAAAGATTTTTAACTTCTGCCATGGTTTATGAACCTTCTTTAGTAGGAATTTCTTCAGGAATATGATCCTTTTCCTTACTAGGAGGATTATTACTGATTTTATCAATAATTTGAGCTCTTATTTTCGGATCTTTAATATTTTGTAAAAGCTCCAATACTTTGTCATTATCAATGACATTAAGACTCAATTCTTTAAATTGGTCATAGATCTTATAAAGATCATCTTCATCATCTTCCTTTTTACATGCCATTCCTTGTTGGCAAGGTGAACACTCATGCTCAGAAGTTGCATAATCTTCTTGTTGAAGGGCTTTGAGATCTTCACTAGCTAAGGATCCTTCATTACTGCTTTCTGATCCCGATTCTTCTGAATCAGAATTAAGCATGATATTATAAAGAGAATCCTTAATATCATCTCCTATATCAAGGCTTTTAATTTTTTCATTGACTCGACCATCCTTGGCATAGTAACCAAATCTTCCACATTTATGGCAAGTATTTGATCTATTATAATTCTGATGATACTTCTGATAAGGAATATACTCCTAAGAAGAAAAAATCTTCCAAGAAAGATTATGAGAAATGGAAGAAAAAGAGGATTGAAAAAAAAGCTTAGAAGAGTCTCATTTTCCTTCTTCAGCTCTTCTAAGCTTTTTTCAATCCTCTTTTTCTTCCATTTCTCATAATCTTTCTTGGAAGATTTTTTCTTCTTAGGAGTATATTCCTTATCTTTAGATTTTTGTTTAGGAATATCAAATGTGAATTGTTCGCAAAATTCTCTAGTTGTTTTCTTTCATTTAAGAGATGTCGCTTAATCTGTTTATTCAACTTAATCTCATTGCACAATGCTAATCCTTCCTGGACACAAGAACTTATAAGCTTTCCATAGGTATACTCATCATAATTGGCACTGTGATTTTCTCCTCTGATGGCTTTTCTAACCCTTTCAGCAAAGAGAGTTTGTAATCCATCTATAAATTTGGATTTCCAATGAGTGCTATTACACTTTGGCAATTCCATTACTCTGCATAAAAACACTTCCTTATAATACGTAAATGATGTAAGAGTTTTACATCTAAGGTTTAGAAGCAAGGTTCTAATGGTCTTGCTATTATCTGACAATCTTCCTGAAAAATGTTCAATAATATTTAGAACCAGTGTATAAACTGCATTCTGAGTATATTGCTCTCCTTCTAATTTAACTGCCTGTAGAACTTTATCTCTTTGCTCCTGATTGAGATAATTATCCCACCAACCTTTCAATTGGCCAGTGAAACCTGCAATTATCATATCTGCAATAGTCTTATCACTATTCTTATTGGTTTTACAGATAGTACTGTACATAAGCATCAGATTTTTTCAAGAGCCCTTTCAGTCTTTTATTATATGAGATTTTTCTTTTACTATCATCTTCAATCAAAGCATAGTTCACTTTGTTTCTTGTCATGGCTAAAGGGGAGGAGAAATGTGTTTGTTTGGATATGATGGTTAAAATGGCTTTGTTGGAGTAGCAGTAGTAGTTGTTATTTTCTTGCCTAGGATTGACTCCTACTTATAGAGAAAATTTTAATTCTGTATATTTATAAAGTTTGAATTAGAGATTTTTTTATTTCTATAAAGAACTTTTTTGGAAAAACACTAAACGAGGGGATATTAGATAAAAGTTAGATAGAATCATCTTGAAATATATTTACATATGGCTCTAGTCTTATGTTGACCAACTTATTAGGAAATATTAATGTAGTTTGAATTTAAGTAGTGCACATAGAAAATAGTCATAAAGTTATCGCAAACATATTTGTTTACTCATTTCCTTCATCGTGTTTTTTTAAATAAAAAGTATATTTTGATTCAGGGATGTACATAATTAATTATTGAAACAAGGGAACATTTATATATTGGTTAGAAATATTGAAATATAAATTTTGACAGTATTTTAATATGCTTAAAAATATTCAATTTTTATGGTTAATTTAAAAAACACAAATATTTTTTAAATCTTATATTGTGATGTATGCATGATTGAAGAAGTTACATCGCTTGTCGAAGCACATTATTATTTTCTTTCATTTTGGATAAACCATATTTAGTTTAAAAAAATTATGTTGCTTTCAGATATATTTGAAACTAAATCTTGCTTAAATATGTTTTTGTTAACGTCTGATACTCATCAACCTGTCACTCGATTCATATTATATATATTTCTATATTAGTTTTGAGACAAGTCAATATGAAATAATTCCACAAAACACTTATCAAAATGATGTATTTACAATAGTGTTAAAATTAAAAGACATATTTTATTCATTTTAAGAAAAATACTCAAGATGAAGAGAAATTATTTCAAGATGTCTTACTAAATTTTTATCAAATGAATATGTACATTTATTACACTGATGAAAAGATCTCCTTTTATAGTCAATATGATAAACAATAATCTTATTGGGATCCGTATATATATATATATATATATATATATATATATATCTTTGATTCTTTGTAACTAATGTCTATCTCTTTATACGAGAGGGGAAGAAAGAACTTCAATTTTATTGGGTTTATGTCATCTTTAGGTAAGTTTGTTTAAGTGTAATGATCCATCCATTCATTTTTAAAAATACCTGCGGTAAAATTCTTGAGTCTAAAATTGGGTCTATCTAGTCGAGTAAAGCTAGGAACGACCCGCCTTGGCGGAAAAACAATTGCAGTTACATAGGATTATATAGGAAAGTACTGTCTTGGACCACTATCGCAGTCCCTTGGCTGCTATAGCTCTAGTGGTCCATTGGCCATCATAGCAGCACCCCATAATGGCCCCAATATTTTTTACTTGTTCTCTTCTTAGTCCATGTTTGAGAAGAGTTGCCTCTTCCTAAAAATGTCCTAGATCTATACTCCCCCTGTCCCTAATTACTTGTCCACTTCTCCTTTTTTAGTTGCCCCTAATTACTTGTTAATTTTGACAAATCAAGAAAGGACAAAAAAAAATTCTCTATTGTACCCTCAATTTGTTACTTTGAAAAATGTAGAATTTATTGAAAATATTACGTTTTTAAGTCGTTCACTTCATAATTAATAGGAGAAAAATGATAAACTCACGATATCAATTATTGTCTTCTTAATAGGTGTGTCAATTCAAAAGTGAAAAAGTAATTACGGATAGAGGGAGTATTAAAGAGAAAACCCTTGATAACAGTGAGACAAGGCTCTTAATACGCACATTTCCAAACCTTATATCTCCAAGAAGGGTTAAGAGACATGATTATATTCAATAACAAACGATTCAATCACAAAGTAGCAACAAATTCTTCTCTCGACAATAACATCTTAAAAACTCACAGACCAGATAAACTAAATTAAGAACCACCTTAATAAGATCCTAAAAATAGGTATTGATAGTTTCTAGAATTACATCACAAAATTAAGAATAAATTAGTTTCACGACTCAAAAATTGAAGAGATTGCACTCATCTATCCTACTGCGACAAGTCAGCCTCAAACCCCAAAAAATGCTAAGAAATGCGGAAACCAAGACAAGATAAATAAAGGAGAAAAAAACTTATTCATTATAATATAACCCAAAACCTTGTTGTCACGTGTACAATCCACTAATGTATTAAAACATAATTGAAAGATAATTACATGTTTCGAAAGTCTTTATTTCTCAAATAGAACAAAGCATAAACATAAAGGAAGAAGAGGGCCCGACAGGATGACAAGCAGCTACCTCTAAATATCCTTATTGAGCCATGGAGGAGGGTGAAGAAGAAGAGCAATCACATGGAACAAGGCTTGGAACCTACATAAAATTTAGAAGCAAGGAGTGACTACCAAACAAAACTGTACTCGGCAAGCAACTACTAAATAAAGAAAAAATATTCTAGAATACGAGTACTCCTTTCATCCAAACCGAAACTCCTCAAAGTACAACCTGCATAAATTAGTCCAACCTAACAATTTTACAATACATAATTCCCTAGGCTTAACAATCATAGTCCAACAATCGAGTAGATCAAACTCTTGCCGAAAAACTTTTCAATTCAGTGCAATATCACTAGCCGCAATCATTTTTTCTTCGCCTTTATATTATATCACTAGATGGAACCATTTCACTTCTTTATTATCACATAACCTGCTGGAACCATCTCCCTTATGTATAATATCAGTAGCCGGAACCAGTTCCCTAGGGGTTTATAACATATCACTAGCTGGAACCACTTCCCTTTGGCTGTATATCATATCTCTTACTGGAACCATTTCTCGTCGGAATGATAATCACATGTCTCATCATGGTACAAAGAAATCAATGCAAATAAGAAATTTCACACCATAAGAAAGAGACAACAACTCAAACAATTTAAGTCCACAACAATGTTATCAAAGCATTTCATTAATCAACACATTTAGGGTCCACAAAAAGGTAATTCACAAAGAATTATGATCAACACATTGCCTCTTTCATTAATCCCACTTTTATTCATTAAGATAATTCAAGTGAAATAATTTAACACATCACGTCATTCCCATTACTCACCAACACACAGTGAAGGGAAATAAACGATTCTACTAGTTTTAAAAGGTTTAGAAATCACTTGCCTCAGTTAAATCAAAAGTTAATTCAAGACTTCATCCTTTCCTTTATGAGCAATGTGCAAATACACACAATCTTATTCAATCAAGTAATCAAAATATGATTCCAGAATTAATAATAATACCCAAATCATTCACTTTGCAAAATGGGTAAATCAATTAAAAAACCCAATTCCTAAAATGAGGTTTGAATCCAAAAATATTTACTTTAATATGTTTCCCAAGACATTTGGAACTCATTGGTGAAAACCATTTTGAAAAAGGAATGAAATTCAACGCACAATCACCATTAGGGGTGTTCACAGGTCGGTTTGGATCGGTCATTGCCTAAAACCAAAACCAAACCAACTTAATCGGTTCTAAAATTATCAAAACCAAAAAAAACCAAATATAATATATATATTTATGAGTTTGGTTGTTATCGGTTTCGGTTTGGTTTGGTTCGGTTATTCGGTTATTAACCATAGGCAAAAATAAAAGAAATAATTAATTCAAAACGTGAAAAAGGTGACAATAATCCATTCAAAATAAAAATAGTTAGAATGACTGACATTACATAACTTTCAATCATTGAATTTACTATGAATAAAGCTTCAAATTTCATTATTTTGGCCAAGAAGTTGGAGACAGTGACATTTTCAATCTCATAAAAAATTGTCATTGACACTCATATACATGTAACCAATAAGATAAGTATTATCACCTTGAGTAGTTTTGCATTCATAAGTAAATTTTATAAATAATTTTTTATGAAAACACATACAAGATATTTAAAATCATTTATAAAAATAATATATTATGTATGTATAATAAATATATGTATATAATTTATCGGTTTGGTTTGGTTATTTCTTTGAGTTTTTTTTAACAAACTCATAACCAACTCAAATACTATTGGTTTTAAAAAATCTAAAACCAAACCACACCTAATCCCAAATAAAATTGGTTTATTTAATCTGTTTGGTTCAATTTTTTGGTTTGGATCGGTTCTTATCCAAACCGTGAACACCCCTAATCACCATTTAAGCTTAGAACTCAAGTTCTTGAAAAACCTTGTCATTTGCTAATAAAAATCTCAACTTTAACCCAAGCCTACACCTTGATCGTGGCCGGCACTCGAGAACCATGATGATCCATAAGTGAACCCTTGGCCTAGCTGACTACTTAGCTAAAGACTAACTCAAGCAAAATTAAGTTTTAAAACACAATTAAACTGTTTAATCTCAAAGTACTCAATTGTCTCAATATATTTTGAAAACAATAATAGCTTAAAAACAATTTATTAAAGGAATACTAAAACATACTCAAAACTAACTATCTATGAAGCCTGTATTGTTCAATATGGATGTCAGGACAAGACCCATAACACATCAAGCAACTAACTAAAAGATAAAAGTTGAGTCATCTAGAATGCAAAGAGGCTCACCAAAAGCTTACTGGGAGTGAAAACTGATCTCAACGAAGTGTATGCTAATGATTTGAACACCTATATTTGCATCATAAATAGATGCAGGTCGAATGACATCAACATATTGATTGTACAAGTACGTAATATTGTCGAATCAAAATGACTGAATGAAAGGACTACAATAGATATAAATATATACTAATTTGAATGTAAGAAATAAATGAGTTTAATCATTTGAATTTTACAAATACTTAATGATCAATAAACTCAACATATTAAGTGATATGATAAAATACACTTTTAACTTTATTTTCTAACCAACAACTATCACTATGAGCAACGTGAGGATACAACGTGTTGCCCAAGATAAAAAATAATTCATGTATCTTACTGTGATATAGAACATCTCAAGCAAGTGGATCCACTAAAGCTCTGCTCAAAAAAATATAAAGGAGTCATCTAAATGTACGATCCATTATCATGTCGGCTACATCGTTGGTGAGGCATGTGAGTTGTCCGAAATCATCCCCATATCAGTGCTAAATAGACTCCCAATAAATATATGCTCATGCTCAAATGTGTAATATACACTCTTTCTCAATTTGTGATATTTGCTCAAAATATCCTCTTAAAAGAGTGTACTTCTATGGAATATCTCTAAACTCATTAACTCGTTAATCAATCAAAATTTCTCTTTTCCTAATGTAAAAACTCATACATTTGGGAATACTTAGTTCCCTTATTCTCTTACTCAAATCACTTTTTAAACTCTACTTGAAACTCGTCTTTACTTTCTTAAAAATCAATTTAAGACAAAAAAAAATTGTGTTAAAGGATACTCAATGCTAACTCGGTAATAAATCAATAATAACTCAGTAATAGGGTTCATGCTAAAAAATTGAAATGAACAATCAAATCAAGAATCTCAATGCAAGATATAGCAACTCAAAAAGCAGGAATAGAATTCAGAACTCAACAACGAAACTCATCTCAAGAATTATAAAATCTAAGAATGTAACCCTACATAATTATTTACTTATAGAAACTAGATGTAGGGCGTGAAGTTGCACTCAGTCCATGACTATGATAGCCTCACATACCTAGAAGAACAAATTACTTGGCGATATTGGTGAAAACTCGAAGACCGCTCGAACTCTAGCTTTTCTCCTCTTGAAACCTTGCTCTAATGACTTGGAGTGTTGATGAACGCAAAAGATCATCTAACACTGTTTTAAACCTTAACTTAGAGTAAAAAGTCAGGTTTTAGGCTTAGAATGGATGGCAAAAGTTTGAAATACCCTTCTGAAAAAGGTGACAAAAACCATTCACGGGGCCATCTACGGATCGTGCTATGTTCTACAGACCGTAAATCCTATTTTTGGAATTCAACTAAATTTTAAGGCTCAAATTGCATTCTACAGTTCCAATCTATAACTCGTAGAAGTTTCTACGAACCGCAGAGGCAATCGGTAGAATTTATACAAAATTTTTAGGCTCAAAAATACATTCTACTGATCCAAATTACGGCCGATAGAAGTTCGTACGGTCCATAGAATGGTTTTGTAGGAATTGGACCCCAACATTTGACTTTTCTAAAGTTTATTTCTACAAGTTAATAGTACGGGTCATCGAAATATCTACGGTCCATAGAAGCAATTAGTAGGAATTGACTCAGAAACTGTGATGTGACATTCTCCGATAAAATAGCCATAACTTTTTACTCCGAACTCGAAATGAGGCAAACTTGGTAGCGTTGGAAAGGAGACTCATAGTAATTCAATTGAATAGGTCATAGGTCACCTAATTCATTTTGTGCTGAAACATATGGTTGTTCGAAGTTTAACTAAGTAGAATCTTAAGTCAAAACTTAATCGGTAAGAAAGCTTTCAAATCAACTCTGTGCTAGTGGGTTCTTGTGACTTTAATTCATATCCAAAACCATTCACACATTAAAAATTTGACCTTTATGCCTATGATCAATATAAAAAAAACCTGATACAACCTTACATGTAAATTAAGAATATTCTGGGCTTTAGCTTAGAAATTTTCTAGGTGTTACACCAAATTTTGATGTTAAAATCGATAAATGATTAAAGGAAAATGCAGTTTTAGGGTCACAAAAGCTTTACCCAAATTGCTTAGCCCAAGAAATATTTTTGAAATTCACCTACAAGGATTTTACAAAGCTAAAAAATAGAAAATAGGGGTTATACCCCAAAATGGCAGGAAAAAATCCTTCTCAGATGTCATAAGGATTCCCTTAAGAGAACCCCACTTAAAGTTCACACTTTTGTAAACCAGGCTCTGCCTAAGTGATCACCGCTAAAGAAACCTTTGTCTCGCTTAAGCTAACCCCACTAAAGTTTTCCCTTCGCTTTAGAGATCATGCCTCGGCTTAAGTGAAGGTCACTTAAGCAGAAGCCTATCATAAACGTGAAGTGTATATAACTCATGGACCAGAAAAATTAGCCAACTCTCAAAACATCGAAAGGACTACTAGGATTTGTTCGGAATCTTGTATATACAAATCATATTTGAAAATTTACTATACTTGATGTTCTGTACAAAATGGAATCATCGAAACACAAATCTGAGTTCGATTCGGGGACAATATAGGAAGGGGTAAAATAATAACTTTACAAAAATTTCCAAAAATAACCAACCAAGTCATTCCAATTAGGTCTCACACACGCACTGTGTCACTGCATTTACTATTTCAGTCACAAATGATTTCCCATATCAAGTAGTATTGTGAAATTGATGCTTCTGACTTAATTTGAAATGTAGGTGAGATGCATCCCCATATTAAGAATTGCACCGCATCTATTTACCACACAACAACCTTTTTCTACGACCATTCTTCCTCTAGTTGCAATTCAATAAGTTAGTGATGCGGAGCCGCATGTGGACATGCGAAGATATCAACATCACTTTATGGTAACAAACTATTTGATTACTTTCAGCTTTGAACCTTTTTACTTTGTTTCTACTCAATCACCTGTAAATTATGAAAACCTACTTTTTAAGGCTTAAACATCATAAATGCCTTCTTTTTCTCTCGGAAAACACAATAGTTTAAGCTTAGAAACTTACAAGTAGGTAAAATACAAACTTATCAAATCACAAAAAACTTAAACTACTTCTTATCCTCAAGGAGTACAAAACTTCAACATCATATAGACTCAAACTTCAGTGTTCTACCTAGCAAGAATTTGATTGACACAAACTTGAATCATAGAAACGACAATTTATCACATGACAACATTTAAGCTCAATTATCATTCATATAATCTATGTATTATTTCATGGAAACTATTTGAAAATGGTAATCACCTTTTCTATTTATATGTGTCAACTCAGGAAAAGAGGATCCCCAAAATATATAGTATAAATGAAACTAGAGAATTAAGATTCAGAATCAAACACTCACTCTCAGGAAGATGTTAACATGCACACACGTAGTATCATAACCTTGTCCATTATGTATTTCTCAGGTAATTCATACATACTCATTTTAAGGTCAATAAGCACTTTTGGGGTACGACAAATGAAAAGGTGAAGACAAACAGTCACCACTCATTGAAAATGTCAACCAAACAGAAAACAACTATCAATACCAACTTGACGCATTAGACTCTATAGGAATGACAACAACTTAATGAAAACATTAACACTCAATATCATGGATCATTTTAAAATTGGTTTAATTTATTTGGATCATATCAGTCACCTGTTATCAACCAAACTATTCATAGTATCTTACATTGACTTTGTCTCTAGCAAATCATTAATTGGACAAGTCACCCGATTTGACAATAAAGACAACTATTGGGAAAGATCTAAGTATAAATAAAACCTAAAAGATATACTTCAACGCATGAATATGCACAACAAGAAATAGATATACAGACCAATCGTTGTTCAAATTAAAAGTACATGGACAACAGGAAAAAATATCACAACATAAACATGCTAATTCGGGTCAAATAAACATCACAAAAAAATATTTCAACAAGCTTAAAACATTAACCAACATGTTTCAGTAACCTTAGGATATTTGTAAATCTTAATTTTTATATTAAAATTTCTGTATTATTAACCATCATTGTTTAGTTTTTACTATTAATATATTATCATCTCCCTTGCCTTATTTTTTATTTCTTATCTGAATATTTGTGTCTTCCAATTGATAAATAAACACAAAAAATTATATTCCTGATGCAGGGGATACATTTATTTTGTCCAACAAATTTCGAACATAGGAAAAATTTCCCTACTTCACGAAGGGAGAAAAAAATAAGAAAAATGGAACCAAAATATAAATCTGATGATCCAATTCTATGTTTTGAGAGTGCAAACATCAAATCTAAAAATTAAGTTAAAATAGAACCGTTGAAGTTTTCAACATACAAAAGCCACAAAATTAATGAATCATGTACTATCACCATATTTTAAAAAAATATATGAATATTAAATAAGAAAATTAATTATATTGTTTTTAATTCAATTTTAATATAAGATGTGTTACTAGTTTACACCAGAAAGTTTAAAAATAAAATTTTACCCTATATGTAAATTGGTTGTTAGATATTGAAGTGTAAGGGGTAATTTTAAAAAATTACTAACAACAACATTTCAATAAAATTAGTAATAAATGAAAAATAAATAAATCAGTATCTAATAAACATTAAACTAATTGATCATCGATTTAATAAGTGAATGAAACTACAAACTTTGAAACAAATCAAGGAATATGACAGAAGGACACTTCAAAGGAGGACGAAGGGAAACTTATTCAGAGAGTCCAATGACACAATTTAGCTATCAAAAGTAATAAATGACATAAATACTCCATTTGAACATATGTAAATAGGAAAAAAATACTAATTAAAAATACACACATTGGTCTTTAGAATTTTTTGGTGTGGTTTGGATCCTGCACATTAATATTTTAAAAAATCGGATCATCCAATAAAGTCATCATAACATCATACTTCCAGTTGGGCAACCCAGATATTGTAGGACTATCTGGTAAATCAACAGAGGAATTCTGATTGTTATTCATTGACTTTGATATACCAATAGAAGGGATATCCATTGAAGGTTCCATTTGTTGTGTCATTGTAGGAGACACTGGAGAATACATTGGAGGAGCCATAATAATGAAGGCATCAGAGAATCAATCATTAGTGAAGGCATCACAGAATCCATCGTTGGTGAAGCAATCGGAGAATCCATTATTGTTGACGGCATTGGATGGGTCAGTTCAGGTGTTTTGCGAACAACCATGTGTTGAGGCATTAGAGAAAAGAATTGTGGAACCATTGGAGGAAACATTTGTGAAAACAATAAAGAAGAAGGATCCCTTGGTCCTTCAGAGTTGTTCCTACTGGCTACCGTTGGTTCAACAATGGGTTAAGGGGAATTCGATGTAGAACCCTGTTCATCAGCCTCTTTTATCATTAGTTCACGTACATGTTTGAGATTCTTCTTGATTACACAACGTAGGTCGTTGAGATAGGTAGAGTTCATGTCAATAGAAACAATTTTTTTCTCGAATACCTCATACATCTCATTTGTCATTTCCTTGACCCTATTTTCCTTTCTTACTTTTTGAAGTTGTTCCTCCAACTTCTTGATCCTTTGCATGGTGAACTCTTCTCTTGTCACCATGTTTTTAGATCTCTCCAATGTCGACAACTCTTTAAACTTTATAAAAGTGTTGTGTACAACATCATTATTTGGAAGTATATATGGTTCATTTTTGTAAGGGCCTTATATGACTGTAGCCACTTCAATATCACAAAGTGTTTTCAGTTAATCAGATTTTTTCAAGAGCCCTTTCAATCTTTTATTATATAATATTTTTCTTTTACTATCATCTTAAATGAAACCATCATTCACTTTGTTTCTATTCATGGCTAAAGGGGAGGAGAAATGTATTTGTTTGGATATGAGGGTTAAAATGGCTTTGTTGTCGTAGCAGTAGTAGTTGTGATTTTCTTGCGTAGGATTGACTCGTATTTATAGAGAAAATTTTAATTCTATATTTTTTTAAAAGTTTGAATTAGATATTTTTTTATTGCTGGAAAGAACTATTTTGGAAAAACACTAAATGATGGGATATTAGATAAAAGTTAGATAGAATCATCTTGACATATAAATATTGAAACAAGGGAACATTTATATATTGGTTAGGAATCTTGAAATATAAATTTTGACATTATTTGAATATTCTTAAAAATATTCAATTTTTATGGTTAATTTAAAAAACAGAAATATTTTTAAAATCATCAATGATGAGATATGTATGATTGAAGAAGTTACATCGCTTATCGAAGCACATTATTATTTTCTTTCATTTTGGATAGACCATATATAGTCAAAAAATTATGTTGCTTTCAAATATATTTGAAACTAAATCTGGCTTAAATATGTTTTTGTTAATGTCCGATACTTACCAATCTATCACTCGATTCACATTATAGATATTTCTATATTTGTTTTGAGACGAGTCAATCTGAAATAATTGCACAAAACACTTATCAAAATGATGTGTTTACAATAGTGTTATAATTAAAAGATATATTTTATTCATTTTAAGAAAAGTACTCAAGATGAAGAGAAAATATTTGAAGATGTTTGTCACGACCCAGATCATCGTGTTCGACAGCCACACTAACCCTGCGGTGGGAGAACCATTACTACAACCCAACTAACAAACTCAACAAAAAACTAAGGCATTTTTAATGTTACGAAAGCAAGTTTAAATGCTAAGGAAAGAAATAGGGAGTTCCCATAAACATCCAAACAAAAGTCTAATCAACCAAACAAATGCGGAATAACACTAAGAACCTGAAAGTCAATGTACCAAAACTCTAACAATAACCATACGTCTAAAAAAGATGGGGTGCAACCCCATACAAAACATAATAAATCTAAAGAACTAGTCTATGTCTGAAATGTGGACATAAACAAAAAGAGAACTCATGGCAACCCGAAAGAACTGGCTCACCCTTGAATTCGAAACAATCACTGATCTTCTAAACGAGGTCTGTCAATAGCAGCCTGAAGAAGTCATGTACTCAACAAAGAAAGAGAAAGTGTAGTATCAGTACACAACCACAGTGTACTAGTAGGATCAGACGGCTATCCCACTGAGTGCAACATATATAAGTCATTACAACATAACATAACATGTATACACCGAACATTTACAATATCTACATCATTTACGAACAATGAACAATTTCATATTTCTCAAGATATACAATTACGGCAAGTCAATGGTCCTCTCATGGAACCCAAACCCAAACTATTAGCGTACTGGTACGAGGTACCCGATTCAATATTTATGCGGAACGTGGCAACCGATCCCTTATTTATGCCAGAACGTGGCAACCGATCCAACTTAGTGTGTCGGAACACAATACCCTATCCAATCAACAAGCCACAATCAAAATCACAAGTACAATCTCAAATTATACAATTAAGTCATGATTCCTGGCATTCATCACCCATCTATCCTCATTTACATTTAGTGTGATCAATATTGTAACATTCACATACATACATGTAATATAATGAAGCAACAACAAACATACATCACACAACATAAAATCCCAACTATCACCTACCTCGAAACAAGCTTGAATCCCCTAAAAAACATGATTCTTCCCTTCCTAGATTCGTTCTGCTTGTTCTTGGTCTACAAATAATCAATATAATTCTAGGATCAATAAACAAGACTTAATTACCCAAAAATAAGTCACTACTATCAACCCTAGATCAAACCCATGATCCCCTCAGATTAGGGCTTTCTCCACCATAATTTCCAGATCAAAACCCTCCCCCATCGATAATTACCCACGAAACTACATTCAATGGATCAAAAATGGATTCGGGGAGTTAAAACCTTACCTTTAACCTTAAGAATCGTGAAAACCCATCAAGAAAGCACCTTGGGTCTTCTCTTAGATCTCAAAGTCAAAAAGTGCAGAATAAAACAGTTTTGGGGTTTATTTGTGACTTAAGTCGCGACTGCCTCACTATGGCGGCACCCATCCCGCTAGAACAACCCCACCCTAGGTGGAATAATCCCGCTTTAGGGGTTTTCACAGAAACAGAGAGCTAAATAGAGAATTCCAAACCCCCATTTCACAACACACCTTCAACCAGTGACACTCAAAAACTACCCGTTCATGCTATGATCAGTTTCGGGAGTTCTACTAGACCGAATTCAATTTTGTAAAGTCGTACGGGTTCCTTAACTTCTTAGCTATCTACTCATGTGATCAGAATCATAATTAGATCACCCAATTGTTACCAGATTTACGTAGACTTTACTGACTCTGATTTCGTCCAAATCTGGACTAGGTTGGGAAATTCCAAGTTACTCCGAAAAAGTTTTCCGGCCCAAAACTTTTCTGTGTTGGCTTTTCTATAACGACGGGGACCGGTTGTTACAATAATACCAATAAATGAAAACTAATGAGTTTAATACAAAGAAGATATTAACTCAATACTAAGGTGAATCTATCTATGTCTGAAATAAGCCTCTAAATTGGCTAGAAATGTTGGGACATGCCCCAACTAGGTCTAGCAAAACTGAAACTAAAGACTAAAAGAAATAAAGATAAACATGTCACTAGTCCTCGAAGAATGAAGACTCACCACTGATGCTGCTGAACTGAAGATCGGGAATCGATCTAAGCGTGATCTGGATGCTGAGAACCTGAACCTACATCACAAGAAGATGTAGTGCACATAGGCGTCAGTACTTGAAAGGTACTGAGCATGCAAGATAGAGTAAAGCTGATAGACATATAACTGAACAAAGCAATAAAGCAATGAAATAATCTGAACATGATATAGATACTGAATACTAAGCTAACTGAATGCAATGACCAACTTGTAACATACTACCTGAATACTGAATGAACTGTAAATGTGGTCAATGCATTAGAGTCTGACTGAACTGTGGGAGCCACTACTAACCGACAATAAAACCACATGAGCTAAATGTGAAGTCTGATGTATACACCCCATCGAGAGGACCCAATATACCGGCCAGAAGCTTAGAGGCATGCTGGCGTGATCACTAAACTGATGTTGCCCACAGAGGGGACTTACACCTACGTGGCTCGTAGTTCTGGGACTATATGGGTACGCTGAACGCTAGTCCAACTCGGTATTATGCTACTCCCAATGAATTAAGTGGTTAACTGGTTATGACTAAATTTTTATAAATACTGGATAGCTCAAGAATGAACATGCAAACTGAGAATGCAACAATTAATCTGATAATGATGCATTAATAACTAAGGCATGCGTAACTAAATGCCTGAAATATCTGACTTAGCATGTGTAATTCAAGAACTAAAGAAATACATAGCTAGGGTTCTAAAATTCACGTAAGAAACGAAGTAATAACATGATAATCTGATTTGGAGCATTTAAATAACTAATTCATGATGATCTGTTGAAATTCTAGAAACCCTAGGTTTGTTCGTAATCATGGAATTGAGAATCTAACTGAATTCTAGGGATCTAATGGGCGAAAGGAACCCACAAGTGAAATTCCACATACTTGGTGACGAATTCCATGGAGAAATCTTTTGATTTGGGGGCTGGAACTTATGGAACCTTGTTGCATTCTTGAAGTAGGGTTCTTGACCTTTTTCTCCTCTCTTGCTTCTAATTTTCTAAGTTTTGATTAATGATTTGACTTGGATAAGTTCTAGTTATGTTTATAGGCTTAAACTGACTAAAATCTCATGATTTAGGGTCTAAACGATGTACCTTAGAGGTTAAACAAAATAGGAAATATCCAAAAGACCCCTGACTTAACTGCTGTCGTAGTGACCGATGGACGGGACTAACGGGCCGTAGGTCAATCGACAGTCCGTCGATTAGAGTCATCGATTAGAGTCGTCGATTGAGTCTGCCTGACAGGGTTTCACTAAAACGAGCATAACTTTTTACTCGGAGGTTGGATTTTCGCAAACTCGGTGGCGTTGGAAAGAGGATTCAATTATCTATTATATCATAGGTAATGGGACACATAATTCCTTTGTTCTAAAAGTTATGACCATCTGAAGTTGACCCAATCATAATTTTCATATAACTGGCTGCGACCCTTACCTACGTTTCGACCTACGGACCGTGCATCGAATGATAGTCCATGCTGGTCAACCGTCAATTGGGATTGAAGTTGGGCTTTAGGGGCATCGATCCACGGACACAAACCACGGTCCGTGACCTGACCTATGGATCGTAGGTTCGGCCGTGGGTCAACACTTAGCCGAATTTCTGGCTGAGTTTTGGGGGAGTTTGCTGACACGAACCACGGACCTGTAGGACGGACAGTGGATCCTCCTACGTTCCGTGGATGGTGCCCGTGAGTGCCACCAGCAACACCAGAAATATGCAATCTGGTCTATTTTTGGATACGAGGTGTTACATTATCTCCCCCTTGGGACCATTCATCCTCGAATGAAGACTAAACTAGCTGAGATGGAGGGAGAGGGCTGCAATCCCTACCCCTAAACACTGAGAACTGAATTTCTGACTGAACTGAGTTCTAAGAAGATGCAAATACGCTGAAAATGCAAGTACAAACTAAAGGAACGTGATTCTAAAACTGAATTTACGCATGAATGACTGAAAAACTTATGAGGAACTATTACCTCAAGCTGGAGTGGAATCTGAAGGAAAGAGGTGAGGATACTAAAGAGGTGAGGATACTTGGACTTCATGGCTGCTTCTGCTTCCCAAGTAGCTCCCTCTACGGACTGACTTCTCCACAAAACCTTGACTGAAGCGACTTCTTTGTTTCTCAACCTTCTAATCTGACGATCGAGAACCTCAACTGGTACATCCTTAGAAGAAAGGCTATCTTTTACAGCCACAGTCTCTAATGGCACTACGGATGCTGGATTACCCACACACTTCTTGAAAAGTGAAATGTGAAAGACTGGATACACTGCTGCTAAATTTGCTGGCAACTCTAACTCATAAGCCACTTTACCAATCCTTTTCGAGATCCGGTAAGGGCCTACATATCTGGGACTGAGCTTTCCTTTCTTGCCAAATCTCATCACCCCCTTCATAGATGACACTTTCAGGAAAACCCAATCATCAACTTGGAACTCTATTTCACTTCTTCTCACATCTACATAAGACTTCTGGCGACTCTAGGCAGTCTTAAGTCTATCTCTAATGAGTTGCACTTTCTCCATAGCATCAAAGACCGAATCTGGTCCTATCAAGGCTGCTTCACCTATTTCAAACCAACCAACTGGAGATCTACATCTATGCCCATACAATGCCTCATAAGGGGCCATCTAAATGCTGGAATGGTAACTATTGTTGTAAGCGAACTCAATAAGAGGAAGGTGATCATCCTAACTACCCTTGAAATCGATCACACAAACTCTCAACATGTCCTCTAAGTTCTGAATGGTATGCTCTGTCTGACTATCGGTCAGTGGATGAAATGCTATGCTAAGGTTAACCTGAGTACCAAGACCTTTCTGAAATGACTTCCAGAAATGAGAGGTAAATTGAGGACCTTTATCTGAGATGATAGACAAAGGGACCCCATGCAACCTCACAATCTCATTAATGTAAAGCTTGGCGTAATCCTCCACCGAATCTGTAGTCTTGACCGCCAAAAAGTGAGAAAACTTAGTAACCCTATCAACAATCATCCAAATAAAGTCATGCTGTCTGCGAGTACGAGGTAAACCTGTGATGAAGTCCATGTTGATCACTTGCCACTTCCAAGTAGGAATGTCAATCTCTTGAGTCATATCTCCTAGTTTATGATGTTCTACCTTGACTTGCTGGCAATTGGAGCACTTAGCTACATAATCTGCTATATCTCTCTTCATACCATTCCACCAATAGACTTCCTGTAGATCGCGGTACATCTTAGTGGCACCTGGATGAATAGAATATCTGGAATTATGGGCTTCTACAAGAATATATTGTCTCAACTCACCCACATTAGGAACATATAATCGACCCTAGTAGAGAAGCACACCATCTCCCCCTTGGGAGAAAGCTTCAACTCTCTGTTGATGGACTGCACCCTTGAGTTCGAGCAATATCGGATCACTGTCTTGTTTTTCCTTAACTTCTACTACCAAAGAAGATTCTGACCAGTTCTGAACCGTTACACCACCATTTGATATGCTCATAAGACGAACTCCTAGGCGAGCAAGTTTGTGAACATCCTTTACTAGCTCTCTTCTTTCTTCCTCACATGTGCTACACTACCCATAGATAATCTGCTAAGAGCATCTGCTACTACATTTGTCTTTCCTGGATGGTAATGCACGCTCATATCATAATCTTTGAGGGACTCAAGCCACCTTCTCTGGCGAAGATTCAACTCTTTCTGGGTAAATACATACTGGAGGCTCTTATGGTCTGTGAACACATCTACATGAACACCATACAAGTAGTGTCTCCAAATCTTGAGTGCAAACACCACTGCTGCAAGCTCGAGGTCATAAGTCGGATAAGCTGTCTGGAAGCATAAGCTATAACCTTACCTCGCTGCATCAACAAACAACTTAGGCCTACTCTGGATGCATCACAATAGATCACATAATCATCTGAACCCTATGGTTGAGTCAAGATAGGAGTTGTAGTCAACCTAGTTTTCAATTCTGTGAAGCTTTTCTCACAATCATCTGACCATCAAAACTTGACCATCTTTAGAGTCAACCTAGTCAATAGTGAGGCTATGGATGAAAATCCTTCCACGAACCGTGTATAATAGCCCGCTAGACCCAAGAAACTTCTGATATCTGTAGCAGAGGTAGGTCTGGGCCATTGTTTCACTACTTCTATTTTCTGGGAATCTACTCGAATTCCTTCACTAGACACAATATGCCCAAGGAAAGCAAATGATTGTAACCAAAACTCACACTTGTTAAATTTTGCAAATAACTGGCGATATTTGAGAGTTTGCAGAACAACTCTCAAATGACTCACATGTTCTTCCTCATTCCAAGAGTAAATAAGGATATCATCAATAAAGATGATAACGAACAAGTCTAAGTACTTCTTGAACACTCTGTTCATCAAATCTATGAAAGCTACAGGAGCATTGGTTAGTCCAAATGACATAACTACAAATTCGTAATGACCATACCGGGTTCTGAAGGTTGTCTTCGGAATGTCACTATTTCTAACACTAAGCTGATGATAACCTGATCTGAGGTTTATCTTTGAGAAATGACTAGCACCCTGAAGTTGGTCAAACAAGTCATCAATTCTGGGGATGGGATACTTATTCTTGATTGTTACATTGTTCAACTGCCTATAGTCAATGTATATTCTGAGAGAACCATCATTCTTCTTTTCAAACAACACTGGTGCACCCCATGGCGAAATATTAGGTCTGATGAAACCCTTATCTAGAAGGTCTTTCAACTGCTCTTTCAATTCCTTAAGCTCAGCTGGAGCCATTTTGTAAGAAGGAATAGAGATAGGCTGGGTATCTAGAAGGAGATCAATTCCCAAGTCGATTTACCTTTCGGGAGGAACTCCGGGAAGATCATCTGGAAACACTTTTGGAAACTCACTGACTACAGGAACTGACTCAAGAGTTGGGGAGCCGGAACTAGAATCCTTAACCCGAACTAGATGATAGAGATAACCCTTAGAGATCATCTTTCTGGCCTTAAGGTAAGAAATGAATCGACCCATAGGCGCTAAGCTACTACCCTTCCATTGTAGGATTGGTTCGTCTAGAAACTGAAAACGAACAATCCTAGTTCTACAATCGACTGAGGCATAACAGGAATGTAACCAATCCATGCCTACCATGACATCGAAGTCTACCATTTCTAACTATACAAGATTTACTGAGGTGACTTTCTGGAAAACTGTGACAGGGCAATTTATGTATACCCGTCTAGCTATAACTGGGTCACCGACTGGAGTAGAGACTGAGAAGGGTTCTGAAAGGGTTTCTGGGCCAACACTGAATTGGATTGCTGTGTAAGGAGTTACAAAAGACAAAGTAGCCCCCTGCATATAACAAAGCATAAACATCAAGATCAAAGACTCGTAACATATCAGTGACTACATAAGGAGAATCTTCCTGATCTTGACGAGCCAGAAGAGCATAGAGCCAATTTTGGCGCTGTCCGCCACCAGTACTAGAAGAGTTACCTTACTGAGTTGGGTGACCTGTTGGTGCTGCTGAAGTTGTAGACTGAGCTCTACCATTATTTCCTCATTGACCCTGTCTAAAAGGACAATCCTTCCATCTATGAGCAGACTAATCACACCCAAAACATCATTCCTTACCTGCAAGGCACTCACCTAGATGGTTCTTACTACATTACGGGCAAGTTCGGTAAGTTTTGGTGCCTGACGCCCTACCCTTCTGATCATTATGGAACCTGGGGGATGGAACACTAGTTGATGAAGGGGCTGGAGTCGAGGACTTTTACTGAAACTGCGAGCAATTTCCACCACCCAATTTTTATTGGGAATACTCGTAGTTATATGTTCTTGCTTTCTTAGCCTCCTTAGTATGTTCCCTAAGCTTATCACCCTCAACCTGCTGAGCATGAGTCATGAGCCTAGAGATGTTCATGTTTCCTAACAACATAGCATTCCAGCACTCTATTTTCACTAAGTCTGACACTCCATACAGAAACTTATTCATCTGAGCCCTGGATTCAGCAACCATGTGAGGAGCATACCTGGAGAGTTGGTTAAACTTGAGCCCATACTCTTGGACAGTCATGTTACCCTACCTCAAGTTCATAAATTCCTGGGCCCTTGCTTATCTCAACTTTAGGGGGAAAAACCTGTCTAGAAAGGTTTTGCTGAAACAATGCCAAGTAATAGGAGTCGCATCTGTACCGCTGTTCTCCTTCCACTGGGTATACCAAATATGAGCTACATGTTTCAGTTGCTAAGATGCTAACTCAACCCGATCATTCCCAGTGACCTGCATCACCTCAAAGATCTTCTTGATCTCATCCAAGATATTCTAGGGATCTTTATTAGTCTACGATCCTTAGAACTCAGGCGGATTCATCCTAACAAAGTCACGGACCTTTGCTGCTGCTGATCCACCATTTGCATTGACAGGAGCTTGAACCCACTGATTGTTCTGGTTAGAGACACTCTAAGCCAACTTCTGAATGGTGTTCCTGAACTCTGCATTCGACACTTCTTGATCAAGGACTGGAAGAGCTGCGTTTGTGTTCTTGGCATTCACATTCCTAGCGTTAGCTCTACAAGGAGGCATGATCACTAAAACGTAGAACGTCGAGTTAGAACGGAAATAGATCATACCTTACGCACGATAATAGTAACAAGAAAGTGAAGATTTTTCGTAAGACACTTTGTAGCGTCCCTCTCATTAGATGTGGTGCGCACTATATACCCATGAAAAGGACTCTACCTAATGCGGCTTTTCAGACATCCTAGGACAATTAAAACTAGTACTTTGTTACCAAGTTTGTCATGCCCCGAGCTACCCCCGAGATGCGGACACGGGACCAAGGACCACAAGTGATCCCAAGCTAACCCTACTGGCATAATCATTAACATACTAAAGATAATAAACAGATACGGAAGCTAAATCATAAATAAAATGAAAAAGATGGGGAATACACATATACTATAAATGAGACAAATGAAAACTAATGAGTTTAATAGAAAGAAGATATTAACTCAATACTAAGCGGAATCTATCTATGTCTGAAATTAGCCTCTAAACTGACTAGAAATGTTGGGAGATGCCCCAACTAGGTCTAGCAAAACTAAAACTAAAGACTAAAAGCAATAAAGATAAACATGTCACTAGTCCTCGAAGAATGAGGACTGATGCTGTTGAATTGAAGATTGAGAATCGATCTAAGCATGATCTGGATGCTGAGAACCTGAACCTACATCACGAGAAGATGTAGCGCACGTATGCATTCGTACTTGAAAGGTACTGAGCATGCAAGATAAAGTAAAGCTGAAAGAACATATAACTGAACAAAGCAATAAAGCAATGAAATAATCTGAACATGATATAGATACTGAATACTGAGCTAACTGAATGCAATGACCAATTTATAACATGCTGACTCAATACTTAATGAACTGTAAATGTGGTCAATGCAATAGAGTCTGACTGAACTTTGGGAGCTACTATTAACCGACAATAAAACCACATGAGCTAAATGTGAAGTGTGATATATACGCCCCATCAAGAGAACCCAAAATACCCGGCCAGAGGTATAGAGGCATGCTGGCGTGATCACTAAATGATGTTGCCCACAGAGGGGACTTACAACTACGTGGCTCGTAGTTCTGGGACTATATGGGTACGCTGAACGCTAGTCCAACTCGGTATTATGCTACTCCCAATGAATTAAGTGGTTTACTGGTTATGACTGAATTTTTGTAAATACTGGATAGCTCAAGACTGAACATGCAAACTGAGAATGCAACAATTAATCTGATAATGGTGCGTTAATAACTGAGGCATGTATAACTGAATGACTGAAATATCTGACCTAGCATGTGTAATTCAAGAACTAAAGAAATATATAGCTAGGGTTCTGAAATTCATGCAAGAAACGAAGTAATAACATGATAATCTGATTTGGAATATTTAAATAACTTATTCATGATGATCTGTTGAGATTCTAGAAACCCTAGGTTTGTTCGTAATCATGGAATCAATAATCTGACTGAATTCTAGGGACCTAATAGGCGAAAGGAACCAACTAGTGAAATTCCACATACCTAGTGATGAATTCCACGGATAAATCTTTCGATTTCGAGGCTGGAATGATGGAACCTTTCTGCGTTCTTGAACTAGGGTTCTTGACCTTTTTCTCCTCTCTTGCTTCTAATTTTCTATGTTTTGATTAATGATTTTACTTGGATAAGTTCTAGTTATGTTTCTAGGCTTAAACTGACTAACGCCGCATGATTTAGGGTCTAAACGACGTACCTTAGGGGTTAAATGAAATAGGAAAAGACCAAAAGACCCCTCACTTAACTTCTGTCGGAGTGACCGATGGACGGGACTGACGGGCCGTAGGTCAATCGACGGTCCGTCGATTGGAGTCGTCGGTCGAGTCTACCAGACAGTGCTTCACTAAAACGAGCATAACATTTTACTCGAAGGGCAGATTTTAGCAAACTCGGTGGCGTTGGAAAGAGGATTCAATTATCTATCATATCATTAGTAATGGGACGCATAATTCCTTTATTTATAAAAGTTATGATAATCTGAAGTGGACCCAATCACAATTTTCATCTAACTGGCTGCTACCCTTACCTACGGTCAGACCTACGGACCGTGCATCGAATGACGGTCCGTGCTGGTCAACTGTCAATCGGGACTTAAGCTGGGCTTTAGGGGAATCGATCCACGAACATGAACCACGGTTTGTGACCTGACCTACGGACCATAGGTCCGACCGTGGGTCAACACTTAGCCGAATTTCTGGCTGAGTTCTGCGGGAGTTTGCTGACACGAACCACGGACCTGCAGAAGGGACCATGGGTCCTCCTACGGTCCTTGGATGGTGCCCGTGAGTACCACCTGCAACACCAGAAATCTGCAATCTGGTCTATTTTCGGATACGGGGTGTTACACTGCGTACCACGGTATGAGATAATAGAGAGCGGCACCCCATGCTACCTCACTATCTCTTTCATATACACCTTAGCCAATTGTTCCGTATTATAATCTATTCTTACCAGAATAAAATGGGTTGACTTAGTCAATATGTCAACCACTACCCAAATAGAATTAAATATCCCCACAGTCTTGGGAAGACCAACCACAAAATCCATGGCTATCAATTTCCACTTCCATTCCAGAATTAACATTCTCTGAAGCAAACCTACAGGCCTATTGTGTTCATACTTTACTTGTTGACAATTTTGATACTTAGCTACAAACTCTGTGATATCCTTCTTCATTCCCGGCCACCAATAAATTCGCTTCAAATCTCGGTACATCTTGGTCACACCCGGATGAATGGAATATCACGAACCATGGTTTATTGATGATATCTTGGTTTATTCAAAAAGTGAAAAAAAGCATGCCGACCGTCTTCGTATTGTTCTAGATGTTCTTGGGAAACGAAGGTTATATGCTAAATTCTCTAAGTGAGAATTTTGGTTGACTTCAGTTGCATTTTTGGGACACGTGGTTTCAAAAGAAGGGGTAATGGTAGATCCTCAAAAGATTGAGGCGGTTAAGAATTGGGTTCGTCCTAGCTCTGTGATAGAAGTTAGGAGTTTTGTGTGGCTCGCTAGCTACTATCGTTGATTTGTGAAGAACTTTGCTTCTATTGCCACTCACTTGACAAATTTGACCAAAAAGGAGATACCATTTGAATGGACTAAAAATGTTAGGATAGTTTTCCAAAGCGCAAGACTCTCTTAACCACAACACATATCCTAGAACTACCGGTGGAAGGTAAAGATCTTATTGTTTATTGTGATGCTTCACATTCTGGTTTGGTTGTTGTGTTGATGCTGGATAAGAATGTTATAGCTTATGCCTCGTGTCAATTGAAGGTGCATGAGAGGAATTATCCAACACATGATTTAGAATTGGCAGTGGTAGTGTTTGCTCCTAAGATATGACGACATTACCTCTATGGTGTTAAGTGTGAGGTGTTTACTAATCATCTCAGTTTGCAGAATGTGTTCACTCAAAAGCATCTGAATTTGAGACAACGAAGGTGGATGGAGTTACTTAAAGATTATGATGTCACCATTCAATACCATCCATGCAAGGCTAATGTAGTGGCAGATGCTTTGAGTCAAAACATGGTAAGTATAGGTAGTTTATCTTGCTTGAGTGTAACTAAGCGACCTTTGGCTATGGAAATTCAGACCTTGGAATCTAAATTCATGCAATTGGGCATCTTATAAAAAGATGGGGTGTTAGCTAGCATTGAAGTAAGGTCCACCTTTATGGATGAGATCGAGGCCAAGTAATTCAAGGATGAAAATTGAATGAACTCAAGAAGAAGACTTTGATTAGTAAGGCACAAGAGACCATTCTTGAAGCGGAAGGTGTACTTTATTTTAAAGGAAGAAGTTGTGTTCCTCGAGTTGATGTCTTGATTCAAAAGTTGTTGATAGAGTCCCATGATTCACGATATTCCATTCATCCGGGTGTGACCAAGATGTATCGAGATTTGAAGCGAATTTATTGGTGGTCCAGCATGAAGAAGGATATAGCGTAGTTTGTGGCTAAGTGTAAAAATTGTCAACAAGTGAAGTATGAACACCAAAGGCCTGCAGGTTTGCTTCAAATAATGCCAATTCTGGAATGAAAGTGGGAGAGGATATCCATGGATTTTGTGGTTGGTCTTCCCAAGACTTTGGGGAAGTTTTATTCTATTTGGGTAGTGGTTGATAGATTGACCAAGTTAGCCCACTTTATTCCGGTAAGGATAGATTATAATGCGGAACAATTGACTAAGGTGTATGTGAAAGAGATAGTGAGATTGCGTAGGGTGCCCCTTTCTATCATCTCAAATCGTGGTACTTAGTTTACATCCAAGTTTTGGAGGAAGTTACATAATAAATTGGGCACACAACTCACTTTTAGTACCTCTTTTCATCCGCAGATGGACGGGCAATCGGATAGGACTATTCAAGTGTTTATAGACATGTTGAGGGCATGTGTGATTGATTTTGGAGGGCATTGGGATAAGTTCCTACTTTTGTTTGAGTTCTCCTATAATAATAGTTACCACTCCTGATATGGAACTGTTGAGGCATTATATGGGAGGGGATGTAGATCACCCATAGGATGGTTTGAGGCGGGAGATGTCAAACCATTAGGGGTAGATTTAGTGAAGGATTCTCAAGATAAGGTGAGAAGTATTCAAGTTAAGCTTCTAGCAGCCCAGAGTAGACAACAAAAGTATGTGGATCATAAGGTAAGAGACATGACATTT
The DNA here is from genome assembly GCA_036553675.1 of Solanum okadae. Lineage (NCBI taxonomy): Eukaryota > Viridiplantae > Streptophyta > Magnoliopsida > Solanales > Solanaceae > Solanum > Solanum okadae. The sequence continues at coordinate 35,723,551 of CM071682.1, read as the reverse complement.
CAAACCGGTGAGAATGTTCTTCTTAAGGTATCACCCATGAAAGGGGTGATGCGATTTGGCAAGAAAGGTAAGCTAAGTCTGCAATACATTGGTCCTTTTGAGGTTCTTGAATGTGAAGGACCGGTAGTGTATAGATTGTCGTTACCTCCTAACTTATTGGGAGTTCATCCGGTATTTCATGTGTCCAAGTTAAAGAGGTATCATGGTGACGGGGATTATATCATTAAGTGGGACTCAATTATTTTAGACAAACACCTCCAATATGAGGAGGAACCGATCACAATTCTTGATCGTGATGTCCGAAAGATGAGGACCAAGGAGTTTAAGTCAGTGAAAGTTCAATGGAAGCATCGTCCAGTAGAGGAAGTTACTTAGGAAACCGAGAAGGACATGCGAGACAAGTATCCCCAATTGCTCATCGATTCAGGAACTACTCCATTCTTCCCTTAGCCTATTTTCCTAAGTTTGTCACTCTGGGACGAGTGATGGGTAAATTGGTATCTATTGTAACGACCGGTTTCTATTGTATTAGAAAAGCCAACGGGGAAAACATTTGGGTCGAAAAACTTTTTCGTAGTAACTTGATATTTCCCAATCCATTCCAGATTTGAACAAAATTGGAGTCATTAAATTCTAGGGAAATCTGGTAATAATTGGGTAGTTTAATTATGGATTTGATCACATGAGTAGATAGATAAATCGTTAAGGAACCCGTAGGACTTTACGGAATTGAATTCAGGTGAGTAGAACTCCCGAAATTGATCTTAGCGTAAACGGGTAGTTTCTGAGTGTCGTTGGTTAAAGGTGTGTTTTGAAATGGTGGTTTGAAATTCTTAAAATAGATCAGTGTTTTCGTGCAAGCCGCTGAGGTTGGATTTCTGCTGCCAAGGCAGGGCCGCTGTAGTCGGTGAGGACCGTTGTGGTAGGCCAGACGTGACTTACAGTCGTAAATAAATCCCAAAAACATTTTATTCTGCAATTTTCAAATTGAAGAGCTAAGGAACGAACCTAGGTCTTTTCTTGATAGTTTTCTACCATCCTTGAGGCTAAAGGTAAGATTTTCACTCCCTGAATTTATTTCTCGATCCGTAGAACGTAATCTAATGGGTGATTATCTAGGGGGGAGGGTTTTTGATCTAGAATTTATGATGGAAATAGCCCTAATTGGGAGATTGGGATCATGGGTTTGATCTAGGGTTCATGGAATTGTTAGTAATTCGAGTAATTAGTGATTGTATATTGATTCCCGTGTTATTATGATTGTTTGAAGACCAAGAACAAGAGGAACGAATCTGAAAAGGGAAGGATAAAGTTACTTTGGGTTTCAAGCTTGTTTCGAGGTAGGTGATGGTTGTGATTCTATGATTATGTGATGTATGTTTGTTCTTGCTTAATTATGATAGATGTATGTATGCGGATGTTGCATTGTTGATCACATTAATTGTAAATAAGGATATATGAATGATGAATACCATGAATTAGGACTTGATTGTATAATTATGAGAATTTACTATGTGATTGTGATTGTGGCTTGTTGTAGGGATAGGGTGTTGCCTTCCGACACAATAACTTAGATTGGTTTCCACGTTTTGGCATATTTATGGGATCGGTTTCCACGTTCCGGCATAAACATTGGATGGGGTACTACGTTTCGGTATGCTAATAGTTTGGGTTTGGGTTTTATGAGAGGACCAATGATTTGATATTATTGTGTATCTTGGGAAATGTGAGATTGTACCATGTTCGTATATGTTGATAATATTCTAAATGTTTGATATATGCATGTGATTATATTGTTGTAATGGCTTATGTATGTTGCACTTAGTGAGATAGCCACGTGATCCTACCAGTACACTGTGGTTGTATACTGATATTGCACTTGCTCTTTCTTTGTTGAGTACAGGAATCCTCATGCGGCTATTGAAAATCCCTCGTTTAGAAGATCAGTGATCGCTGATCGAATTCAAGGGTGATCCAGTTCTTCCAGGCTACCATGAGTTCTCCTTTCGTCTATGTCCACATTTCAGACTTGGACTTTTCTAGTTAGTTATAAGTTCATTAGTTTGGGTTTGTGACCCTTCTTGTTAAACTTATGGATCTTGTTAGATGTTTTGGTACATTGACCTTCAGGTTCAAGGCGTATCTTCCGCAATATTAATTTGTTATTAGACTTTTGTTTGGATTTTATGGGAACTCTATATCTTTCCTTAGCATTTAACTTGCTTCCGTAACTTAAATGCCTTAGTTGTTTGGTTCTTTGGTTAGCTAATTAGTATTATTAGTTCTCCCACCGGAGGATTAGAGTGGGTGCCAATCACGATGGTCTGGGTCGTGATATATATATATATATATATATATATATATCTCACCCATCGAAGCCTGCATTGGAGCTGATTTTGACCATTTGGGCCAAATACGCTTTGTATGGACTGATCCAATTGGACCAGCCCTTTTAGTTTTTCTTTTCTTTGACTGAATTGTTGCTTTGATTATTAATAAAACTTTAGCCTTTGTGACTATTATTTAAATAAAAAAAAAGGAAAAACAAGTTTCACCTGAAAGTTAATATAATTTTTTTTTTGTCGTGTTAAACTATTTAAATTGAAGATGTATACAATTTAAACTCTGCATCGCATCAATAATTCATTTTATATGTTTATCATTTCATATGGGTATTTCATGGAGAAATGTTAAATATCATTTTATTAGGGATGAAAATTTTGTCCCCAACTTTGTTTTTGCAGTTTATAATTAAGGTTGGTGAAAAGATTATGCAAATTATATTATAAAAGTATTCATGTCTATTTCTCCTAATGAATTAATTCGGAAAAAATCTTTGAATGTATTTAATTGATTCCTAAACTAAATATGTATCTTTTCTTTGAGCCAAATAAATCAAAATTCCACAAAACTCAACATTAGCTTATATATTAAGCCAAACCTTAATAAATTAAAAGAGATTTATAAGCTTTTTAAATCATATAAATATCAACACCAAGTCATGATTATATTAAGACAAAACAAAGACGGAGTAAATGAAAAATCGCAATTTGAAAATCTTAATTAATGAAACTCAATGGAAGTTATGCAAATAAAAAAAATTACTTTTTCATGCCCTAGCATTAATACATTGTAGAGTTTTATTTTTTTTCACCTCATACCTGAACCAAAACCCAATATGCATCAATCGTAACCATCAGCTCAAAAATAATTCAGGCTTCAATATTTAAGAAATGTTGATGGTATAGCTAACTTGCAATTCTAAACAACAAACTCGAACAATTAGAGAGTGGAAGAACATGAGAGAGTGTTTGTATGTAGAATAGAATAGTAAAGAAGAAAAGAAAATAATAGGCCAGGACGAAAGGTTATAAGGTTAAGTTTTAAGATTTTATGTGCAGAGATGCGGTGGTTGGAGGCATGAAGAACATGAGTATTGTGCCTAATAATTTGTCAAAACCCATTATGAAAGTACCTTTTAACTACACTACATTGCATTTCATAAGTATGCGTATGTAGAAGAATGAGTTTGAAGGATTAAAAAAATTGTAATGAGCGTGAAGGGGTGAAATTTTAATTATTATGAACAATGGGAAATATATTTTAAACAATACAAGGAAAATAACATTGATTATTCAAAGTTAATGAACGTTGTCATTTTACTAGGGATGGTTATTTTTTACAGGATTTTGTTCTTGTTATTTATTAAGGTTGGTGAAAGGGTTATGCTAACTATAAGAGCATTCATGTCTATTTCGCCAAATGAAATTAATTCAACAGATATTATTTGAATGTTTTTATACCTTTTCTTTTCTCAAACTAAGCAGTATCAGAACTTATAACTAAGTAAATAAAAGTGTCTTCTCTAAAAGTTAATATTTTTAGATGAGATATACAGTCACATATTTCAACATCAGAGCAGACAAAAAATACTATGCTTGAGTACTCTAACCCTAAATTATAATTTCATGTATTTGGAACAAAAAAAGAATCTAACATATGAGAGTCCAAGAAATTATAGGAATTTTTAAAACTTTTGAATATATATAAAAGTTTAGTGAAACATCAATATGACTCATCGCTTGAAATTTTTTGATTCCTTAGGTTACATAGGAAAAATGAATAGTACCGACATTTCCTTGTTTGATTATTTCAAATTGTTGAACCCTTAAAGACAATAAAAAAATAACACTCTTTGCAGAAAAATTATAATATAGATAGGTAATATATATGTATTATATGTTTACTTTTTTAATTTTTTTTTCATGTGCTTACTTATTTATATTCTAATTTTATATCACGTTATTATGTTTCTAATTATTATTTTTTTAAATAATAATTTATAATCGAATATGTACATATGTCATGGTTTTTTATCTTTCATTTGGTAGCACAAAATATATCTGATAATAACACATACTAATTATTATTGTGATTTTTGTGTTTCTTATTCTAAATTACAATATATTCATGCATTTCTTACATCATTTTTACTGAATGATACAAATGATTCTCGGAACAACAAAAAATGTCATGCTTTTGTATCTCTAATTTGTTAGCACACGATATATTTGATAATAAAACTGTAACGATCGAGTTTCGTCGTTATAGAAAAGCCAATAGGGAAAAATTTTGGGCCGAAAAACTTTTTCGTAGTAACTTGAAATTTCCCAATCTAGTCCAGATTTGGACAAAACCGGAGTCATTAAGGTGTAGGGAAATCTGGTGAAATATTTATGATTTTGATTACATGAGTAGTTAGATAAGTCGTTAAGGAATCCGTACGACTTTACGGAATTGAATTTGGGTGAGTAGAACTCTCGAAATCGATCTTAGCATGAACGGTATTTTCTAAGCGTTGTTGGTTAAAGGTGTGTTGTGAAATGGGGGTCCTGGAATTATTTAAATAGCACACTGTTTCGTGCACGTCGTTTTGGCGGTGGTTTTGGTCGCTCTGGCGGTGCCGCTGAAGCTGGGTGAGGGCGGCTGTGGCGGGCCAGACGCGACTTAAAGTCGTAAATAAACCCCAAAACGACATTATTCTACACTTTTTGGTTTTTAGAGCTAAGGAACGAACCCCAGGAGACTCTTGATAGTTTACCACCATTCTTGAGGCTAAAGGTAAGTTTGTCACTACTCGAATTCGTTTTTCGATCCATAGAATGTAATAGAATGGGTAATTATCGATGGGGGAGGGTTTTGATCTAGATTCTATGGTGGAAACAACCCTATTTTGGATAATTCGGATCATCGATATGATCTAGGGTTGTTAGAATTGCTAGTAATCCAGGTAATTAGTGATTGTTTATTGATTTCCATGTTATTATGATTGTTTGTAGACCAAGAACAAGAAGAAAGAATCTGGGAAGGGAAGGATCAAGTTTCTTGGGGTTTCAAGCTTGTTTCGAGGTAGGTGATGTTTGTGATTCTATGATTGTATGATGTATGTTTGTTCATGCTTCATTATGATACATGTATGTATGTAAATGTTGTATTATTGATCACATTAATCGTAAATGAGGATAGACGAATGATAAATGCCATAAATTATGACTCTTTTGTATGATTATGAGAATGTATCTGTGATTATGATTGTGGCTTGTTGAAGGGATCGGCTGCCACATTCCGGCATAACTAAATTGGATCGGTTGCCACGTTCCAGCATAACTATGGGATCGGTTGCCACGTTCCGGCATAATTATTGGATCGGGTACCACGTTTCGGTATGTTAACTGTTTGGGTTTGGGTTCCATGAGAGGACCAATGATTTGATATAATTGTGTATCTTAAGAAATGTGAAATTGATCATTGTTCGTAAATATTGTTAATATTGTATATGTTCGATATATGCATGTGATTATTATGTTGTATTGGCTTATAGATGTTGCACTTAGTGGGATAGCCGCATGATCCTACTAGTACACTGTGGTCGTGTACTGATAATTCACTTGCTCTTTCTTTGTTAAGTACAGGGCATCTTCAAGCGGCTATTGACAGACCTCGTTTAGAAGACCAGTGATCGTTGCTTCGAATTCAAGGGTGAGCAAGTTCTTCCAGGCTGCCATGAGTTCTCTTTCTATCTATGTCCACATTCTGGACTTAGACTTTTTCTACTTAGTATGTAACACCCTGTAACTAGAAAGAACTTAGAAGGAATTTAAAAAGAGGAAATAGTCATTTTTGGAAAGTATAAAAATCTAGAAATTTTTAAGTGTGTTAAAGTTGAATTTCTGGTCAACTTCAAACCACCATAACTTCTAGCTAAGGATGAGTTTGGTGTCTTTCCAGATATCACAGGAAATATTTTGGAATAATCTTCCCAACACCGCCGAGTTTGCGCGATTTCGGGTTCGTATGAGTGAGATATGCCCATTCGAAGTTCGCAGTTCGAATAAGAAATGTCCTATTCGAATTTTAGAAGGGTGGCTTGGTCTTTTCCTTACCCTTTTATTTTAATTCATTTTTGGTAATTACTTAGGGGTCTAAACTAAACTTGATCAGTTTATGCTTTTACGATATTAAGTTAGGGTTTTAGAAAAGAGAAAAGAAGAAGAGAAAGGAGGAGGAGAAGGAGCACGAGTCGTTAAGTTCTTCAAGAATAGCTTGTGGATTTCATCAAAGGGTGATCCCTACGAGGTATTATGTGAGTTCACACAACATTGGGTTCATTCACCCCCGCGTCAAAAATGTTTAATTCAGCATGAATTCGTCCTAAAAGTTGAAAGTTTGAATGTTCTTGATGTGTGTTCTTGAATTTACTTTCATTCTTATAATATGGGATGAGATTGAGGAGTTCTTGAGAGTTTAAGGTCGATTTTAGAGTTGCATTTGACTATATTCTTGTGTACATATGCTGGATATCTGAATTTAAAGAGGATTTGAGAAAAAGAATCGAATTTAGGGGAATTGGGGATTAGAAAATGAAGAAGGAACAAGTCGGCAGAATCTGGGTACAAGGTCCACGTCGCGGACTTGTTCTTCAGTAGTGAAAAATTTTCTCTGCATCGAAGGAGTGGTCACGGACCGTTCTGCCTCAAAATTTATTTCGTGGCCAAATAATTAAATGCATCTCCGCGTTGCGGAATTACTTCCAGACAGTGATTTCTTGACCTTTTCTGGTGTCTAACTATCTAAAAACACTACTAAACATCATGAGATCTTTCCTATCACAAATCTCAATCCTTGAATCCATAATTCAATATAAGGATTAGTTAAGAGTCAAGTCAAGAGAAGTTAAGAGTCAAGTCAATAGAAGTTCATAGATTCTTCCAAATTTCCTTTATAAATGATTTAACTTTCTTTTAAGACTTGAGTTTTGAGTTGAGTAAATAGTAAAGTTGAAGTTCATTTCTTCACAGTATATGGGTACTATGTATTCCCAAAGAGTTAAAATGTTTTGACAATTAAACAAGAAAAGGTAACCTTGATTTCCAAAGAGCCTTTGAGCTAGTTTTCATAAAAGAGTAAGTGCTTTCACAATTAACGAAGAGAGGAAACTTTGATTTTCAAGATAACATTTGAGCTAAGTTTTTGAGCAAATATCTCAAATAACAGAAAGAAGTATGTTTTTAAACATAAGAGCTAGTATCATATTTTGGGAGTTGTATTGAGCACCGATATGGGGGAGAGTTCAGACAACTCCCAGCCCCCATAAACCATGTAGCCACGATGGGTATAAAAAGGGTCATACTTTTTAGATGATTCCTTAATGATTTTTAGCATAGACTAGTGGATCCAGTTAGCAGTTCAGATTCGATACCCTCGGCAAGGTATAGGACGCCCCTGGCAGCGTGAGGCAAAACGTTGTATCATCACAATAGCTCTTATTTGATGGTTGTCGGTTAGAGAAACTCCCACATAAGTAATTGTATTTTTATATGAACAATTTATTTGTATTTTTACATACATTTCAGAGTTATAGTGTATCTTTGCATACACACAGAGTATTATTGTATTTCCAAATACACAGAGTTGGCATACATGTTTTAAACAACTCTTCTTTATATTGCACTTGTTTTATACTGCTTTATATTGAAATGAGTTCATTTAAGTTGAGTTGAGTTGAGCCAGGTAAGTTGTTCAGTTCCTTTCAAGCTTATGTCTTGTTTTAGAATTCCCCTCGCATACTCGTACATTTAATATACTGATGTTATTTGGCCTGCATCTTATTATGATTCAGACACAGGTAACCAGGATCATCATTCAGCGCCTCGTTGATCCAGTTGAGCATTCAGAGTCAGTTGGTGAGCCACATTGCTTTTCGAAGTGCTCCTTTGTTATCATTTGCTTTTAGTATTTCATTTGTTAGGATGATCGGGGGTCTTGTCCCGACATCCATCTCAGTTGTTTTATAGGCTTCATAGACAGTCAGATGTTAGTTCTTAAGTTTTCTATTTCTTGTTTTAATGGTTGAGACTTGAGTTGCCATTTTGGCTAAGTTTAATATTCCTTAAAGATATTTGCATGAGTTATCCTTAGAGACTATTTCCTGTGTTTAAGTCTTCTGTTGAGTAAGTAAGCAAGGCCAAGGGTTTGCTTGGGGCCATCAACGGTTCTCGAGTGCTAGCCACGTCCGGGGTGTAGGCTCGGGGCGTGACAAACTTGGTATTAGAGCACAGAGTTCAAGAGTCCTAGGGAGTCTGTGAAGCCATGTCTGTAGAGTCCTAGTTATCGGTTTGAAGCGCGCCACATCTATAATTAGGAGGCTGCAACACTTAGGAAAATTTCTCACTTCTTTCACACTCATTTCATGCGTTAGAGTTTGATCTCTAAAAAGTTTCCTTCTAATTCATGCTTGCGTGTATTTTCAAATAATCATGCCTCCTTAAAGAGCTTTCAGAAGTTATCCTGCTATGGGTAATGTTGAGGAGCAAGGAGTTCCCAATGCACCTGAAATGCAACCTCAAGGAGAAGTTACCATTGATGTGTTTAGGGAAGAAATTAGGATTCTAAGTCAAGATGTGACTAATCAGGTTGGGCAACAAAGAGGAGCCTGACAAGAAGAGGCTGACACTTTGAGGATTCATGAGTTCTTGAGGATGAACCCTCCTAGTTTCACTGGTTAAAGCTCTACTGAGGATCCAGAGAACTTTATTAAGGAGTTGCAAAAGCTATTTGATGTCATGCATGTTTATGATACTGAGAGGGTGGAATTAGTTTCATACTAAATGAAGGGTGTCGCAAGGATTTGGTTCGATCAATGGAAGAAGAATCGAGTCAAGGATGCACCACCTGCGAGTTCGGCTTGTTTTGAGGAGGCCTTCCTTGGGGGTTTCTTTCCCCGAGAACTGAAAGAGGCTAAGGTACAAGAGTTCCTTACCCTTAACCAAGAGTCACTAAGTGTTCATGAGTATGGGTTGAAGTTCACCAAACTATCCCGTTATGCTCCGGAGATGGGTGCAAACATGAGGAGTAGAAAGAGCTTGTTTGTTGTTGGGATGTCTCGTCTGTCGAGTAAGGAAGGTAGGGCTGCAATGCTGATAGGTGACATGGATATCTCAAGGTTGATGGTCTATGTGCAGCAGCTTGAGGAAGAGAATTTGAGGGATAGAGAGGAGTTTAAGAACAAGAGGGCTAAGACTAGGAATGAGTCTAGGCAGCAGAAGAGTAATGCCAATGGATCATACTTCCAACAGAAACAGAAGGGACCTGCTCCATCGTCTGCTAGTGCACCTGCACCTAAGAACAAAAGTGAGTACAATAGTCAGAAGTTCAGAGCCAAGTCTGCATATTCTCAAGGTAGTGTGGCGCAAGGGGGTAGTAAGCCTCCTGCATACGCTAAGTGTGGTAGGAACCACTCAGGTACATGTCGTGAGGGCACCACTGGTTGTTTCAAGTGTGGTCAGAATGGGCATTTCATGCGAGAATGTCCAAAGAACAAGCAGGGTAATGATAATTGGGGCAATAGAGCCCAGTCTTCTTCAGTTGCACCACCAGACAGAGCTGCACCTAAAGGGGCTACTTCCGGTATTGGTAGAGGATCAAACCGCCTATATGCTATCACCAGTCACCAAGAGCAAGAGGATTCGCCAGATGTTGTCATTGGTATGATCCAATTCTTTAACTCTAATGTTTATGCTTTGCTAGACCCTGGAGGGAGTTTATATTTTGTAACTCCATATGTTGCGATGAATTTTGATGTTATTCCTGAGCAACTTAGTGAACCCTTCAGTGTTTCTACACTTGTTGGTGAGTCTATTCTAGCAGATAGAGTCTATCGTGATTGTCTCATTTTCGTCAATCACAAGAGTACCATGGCTGATTTAGTTGAGTTAGACATGGTAGATTTTGATGTCATTCTTGGTATGGACTGGCTTCATGCATGTTATGCCTCAGTTGATTATAGAACTCGAGTTGTCAAGTTTCAGTTTCCAAATGAGCCATTCTTAGAGTGGAAAAGTAGTTCAACAGTGCCTAAGGGTCATTTCATTTCGTACCTTAAGGCAAGAAAGTTGGTTTCTAAGGTGTCTGTCTATCACTTAGTCCGAGTTAATGACTCTAGTGTAGAGATACCTCTTATTCAGTTAGTTTCAATAGTAAGAGAGTTTCCAGAAGTCTTTCCAAACGATCTTCCCGGAGTCCCTCTTGAGAGAGAGATAGACTTCGTTATAGACATTCTTCCAAATACTCGTCCTATATCTATTCTGCCATATAGAATGGCACCATCATAGTTAAAAGAGCTTAAAGAGTACTTGAAAGATCTCCTTGATAAAGGCTTCTTTTGACCAAGTGTCTCACCTTGGGGCGCTCTGATCTTATTTGTGAGAAATAAAGATGGTTCCCTTAGGATGTGTACAGATTACCGGCAGTTGAACAAGGTTACCATTAAGAACAAGTATCCTCTTTCGAGAATTGATGATCTTTTCGATCAACTTCAGGGTGCCACCTGTTTCTCTAAGATAGATCTCAGATCTGGCTACCATCAGTTAAGAGTAAGGGAATGTGATATTCCAAAGAGAGCTTTCAGAACCCATTATGGTCATTATGAGTTTTTGGTCATGTCCTTTGGTTTGACCAATACGCCTACAATATTCATGGACCTTGTGAATAGAGTTTTCAAACCTTATTTAGATATGTTTGTTATCATCTTCATTGATGACATACTAATCTATTCATGGAATGAAGAAGATCATGCTAGTCATCTCATAATAGTTCTCCAGACTTTAAAAGATATTGAGTTGTATGACAAGTTCTCTAAGTGTGAGACTCATCTTGAGTCTGTGGCATTCTTAGGCCACATTATCTCTGGAGAGGGAATTAAAGTTGATAATCAAAAAATTAAGGCAGTGCAGAATTGGCCTAGACCCACATCTCCAACTGACATTAGGAGTTTCTTCGATTTGGGTGGATATTATAGAAGGTTCGTAGAGGGGTTCTCGTCTATTTCATCTCATTTGATCAAGTTGACTCAGAAAACTGTGAAATTTCAATGGTCTGAAGCTTGTGAGAAAAGCTTTTTGGAATTGAAAAAGAGGTTGACTGTTGTCCAGTATTGACCTTACCAGAAGGTACGCATGGCTTTGTTGTCTATTGTGATACGTCTAGAGTTGGTTTGGATTGTGTGTTAATGAAGAATGGCAAGGTTATAGCTTATGCCTCTAGATAGTTGAAATCATGAGAAGAATTACCCAACCCATTATTTAGAGTTGGCTGTTGTAGTGTTTCGTTTGAAAATATGGCGCCATTATTTGTATGGTGTTCATGTTGATGTATTCACTGATCACAAGAGTCTTCAATATGTGTTCACTCAGAAAGAGCTTAATCTAAGACAAAGGAGGTGGTTAAAATTACTCAAGGATTATGACATCAGTATTATTTATCACCCAGGTAAGGCTAATGTTATTGCTGATGCTTTAACCAGGTTGTCTATGGGTAGTACCACCTATGTAGACTTGCACGCTTGGGAGTCCGACTAATGGATTCCACAGAAGGAGGAGTGGTGGTAATGAATGGGGCTGAATCATCATTAGTGTCAGAAGTAAAAGAGAAGCAAGACCAAGATCCCATTTTGCTTGAATTGAAGGCAAATGTTCATAAGCAGAAAGTTATGGCTTTTGAACAAGGGGTAAATGGTGTATTGAGATATTAAGGCAGATTGGGTGTGCCAAGGGTGGATGAACTCCAAGAGAGGATCATGGAGGAAGCTCATAGCTCTAGATATTCCATTCATTTAGGCACCACTAGGATGTATCATGACTTAAGAGAAGTGTATTGGTGGAATAGCATGAAGAAGGGCATTGCAGAGTTTGTTGCTAAGTGTCCAAATTTCCAACAAGTTAAAGTAGAGCATCAAAGGCCTGGTGGTATGGCTCAGAATATAGAACTTTCGGAATGGAAGTGGGAGATGATTAATATGGATTTCATCACAGGTTTACCAAAGTCTCGCATGCATCATAATTCCATTTGGGTAATTGTCGATAGAATGACAAAATCAGCCCACTTTTTATCGATGAAGACTACCCATAAAGTAGAGGACTATGCCAGGTTATATATTCAAGAGGTAGTAAGACTTCATGGAGTCCCTGTTTCGATTATATCAGACAGAGGTGCATAATTTACTGCCCAGTTTTGGAAGTCATTCCAAAAAGGCTTGGGTTCGAAGGTGAACTTAAGTACTACCTTTCATCCTTAGACAAATGGGCAAGTCGAGGGCACTATTCAAACCTTAGAGGATATGTTAAGGGCCTGTGTGATTGATTTCAAAGGTAATTGGGATGATCACCTACCTCTCATCGAGTTCGTTTACAACATTAGTTACCACTCTAGCATCCAAATGGCTCCTTATGAAGCTATTTATTGGAGAAAATGCAAATCTCCTATCTGATGGTTTATAGTTGGTGAAGCAGGGTTGATAGGACCAGATATAGTTCATCAGGCTATGGAAAAGGTGAAAGTGATTCAAGAGAGGTTGAAAATGGCACAGAGTTGTCAGAAATCCTACACTGATGTTAGTAGAAGGGAGTTAGAGTTTGAAGTAGATGATTGGGTATATTTGAAAGTTTCGCCCATGAAGGGTGTCATGAGATTTGGTAAGAAGGGGAAACTTAGTCCCCAGTATATTGGCCCTTACAGAATATCGAAAATGGTAGGTAATGTAGCTTATGAGTTGGAGCTACCACAAGAGTTAGCAGCGGTTCTTCCGATTTTTCATGTCTCTATGTAGAAGAAGTGCATGGGCGATCCTTCATTGATTATACCAACCGATGATATTGGGATCAAGGATAGCTTATCTTATGAGGAGATTCCTATTCAAATTATAGATCGCCAAGTTTGCAAGTTGAGAACAAAAGAGGTGCATCAGTCAAAGTCCTTTGGAGGAATCAATTTATTGAGGAAGCTACTTGGGAAGCGGAGGAGGATATGAAGAAGAGATAGGCACATCTCTTCGAATCCGGAGAAATTCCAGACCAAGGTATTAATTCTCTTGTTAGTACTCTTTAACTTATGAGATTGCATGTTGTATTTGCATCGCTTGTTGGGTGTTTGAGTTGAATGTTAGATGTTACACCCTTAGCCTACAAAGAGTAAGATCATTCGAGGATGAATGTTCCCAAGGGGTAGATATTGTAACACCCCGTAACTAGAAAGAACTAAAAAGGAATTTAAAAAGAGGAAATAGTCATTTTTGGAAAGTATAAAAATCTGGAAATTTTTAAGTGTGTTAAAGTTGACGTTTTGGTCAACTTCAACTGACCATAACTTCTAGCTCAGGATGATTTAGGTGTGTTTCCAGATATCGTAGGAAAGATCTTGGAATAATCTTTCCAACTCCGCCAAGTTTGCGTGATTCTGAGTTTGTATGAGTGAGATATGCCCATTCGAAGTTCGCAGTACGAATAAGAAATGTCCAATCCGGAATTTAGAAGGGTTGTTTGGTCTTTTCCTTACCCTTTTGTTGTAATTCATTTTTGGTAATTACTTAGGGGATTAAGAACTTGGTCAGTTTACGCTTTTACGATATTGAGTTAGGGTTTTAGACAAGAGAAAAAAAGAAGAGAAAGGAGGAGAAGGAGCAAGAATCGTCAAGTTCTTGAAGAATCGCTTGTGAATTTCATCAAGGGGTGTTCCTTACGAGGTACGTGAGTTCACACGGTGTTGGGTTCGTTCACTCACGCGCCAAACATGTTTAATTCAGCATGAATTCATCCTAAAAGTTGAAAGTTTGAATGTTTTTTATGTGTGTTCTTGAATTTACTTTCGTTCTTGAATTTGGGATGAAATTGAGGAGTTCTTGAGAGTTTAAGGTTTATTTTAGAGTTTTATTTGATTAGATTCTTGTGTACATATATTGGGTATATGAATTTAAAGAGGATTTGAGAAAAAGAATCGAATTTAGGCGAATTGGGGTTAGAAAATGAAGAAGGAACAAGTCGACATAATCTGGGTCGCGGACCTGTTCCTCAGGATTGACAAAATTGCTCCGCGTCGCATAGTGATCACGGACCGTTCTACCTCAAAATTTATTTTGCGACCAAATAATTAAATGCATCTCCGCTTCGTGGACTTGCTTCTAGACACTGATATCTTGACATTTTCTCGTGTTTAACTATCTAAAAAGACTGCTAAACATCATGATAATAGTGCCTGCGATGCGAGCTAAAAAAATAACCTATATATGTTTGATCTTTTATTAACTGATGCTTTTGTATTGCAAAATTATTGCAAGTGCAATAAGAAGGACCATCTTATATGCAGAAGAACTTCTCTTTGTGAACACTTTACTGCCTTTAAAATAAAATAAACACATAATTAGTAGGCCAAGGAATTGAGAGAGCTACAAAATGTGGATCGAATGCCTTCACCAAGTCCAGTTTCCCAGTTACTCAAGTCAGATAGCTGGAATTCATGAAAGGATTTAGGATGTCCCAGTCAAGCAAGTCAACAATTTGCTAAAATATGGTAACTGTCATTAACAAAACACTGCATACATCATATTCACTCACAAAACCAACATTCTAATGAGTTGAAGAACTTTTAGTCAGAAATATCCTAATGTTGTTGTAAAGTTTATCTCAAAAGTATCACAGCTATTCTAATATCATCTCCCTGCTGATAACATACCAAGACGAAATGACATATCTGTTGCGGATTACCATGTATACATCGTTGTTGCTAATTACCACGTCGTACCCATTGCAGACGGTACTGTTGTTGTTGTTGCTGATTAACACGCTGTACCCATTGCAAACGTTGTTGTTGTACTCGATGCAGACGTAGCTGTTGCTGTTGCTGACTACCCCATAGTAGCTTACACAAGTAGAATGCTTCTCTAGCAATAGTCTGGGTCATCTCGGGGTTAGGTCCATCCATTTGAATAACATCCCCAAAATTAGAGTGAAATTCGATGATCTTCATCTTTAAATACTCTTTGGGGAGTTTAAAATTGGGGTTTGAGAACAAGATGAGCTTGAGTAGTTTATCTGAGGGAGTATTTGGAAGATTACCATTCATGTTCTTGAAATTCCACATGGATTTTAAACTCGCCAAATCCCGATGATCTTCAATATCAGTAGGAAGTTCATCTTCAGGTGGGTTAGATGATTCTCCATGTTCCATTTTAAGAAATTCACGCTCCATCGGTTCACATTTGCATGACATTGGTTGTTTTCCTTTTTCCGCAGCTCTTCTTCTTCTTTCTTCTTTCTTCTTTCTTCTTCATTGTTATCATCTTCTTGATTTACATCATTTTCTCCATCTTCATCTCCTTCTGATTCCTGATTTTCATCATTTTCTCCATCTTCATCTCCTCCTAATTCTTGATTTCCACTTCCATTTCGTTCAGAGTTTTGACGATTGATGTTATTTCCCGATCCTTTGTTGCCATTTTCATCATCTTCAGCTGTTTCTTCTTCTTCTCCTTCTCCTTCATCCAATCCCTCTGTTTTTTTCTCCTCTGTTACTTCAGAATTTTGATTTTTCTCATTTTCCCCTGCTTCTTCATGAATTCTACCTTTTTTTATTAGCATTACCATCTTCTACTTCATCACTACGTAATCTCTTGCGTCCTGCACCTAACATTTTTTTTGTTGCAGAGAGAATCAAAACAGAATAAAAAATGAGTAGAGATTTTGTAGTTTTTTTTTCCAATATGAAGTGAGTGAAGAAGATGGTTAACAACCGTTAGTATATAGTTAGTGAAAAAAACAACGGTTTAACTGCCACTACTATTATATTTTATAAATATAGATACTTAACTTTTACCCTCTAATTCAAAATTATTAGTTTACTTTTACATTCTTTTTCAATTTCTTTGTACTTATCCTAAGGGAAAATTAATGGGAAAAGATTATTTTCTGGTTTTTTATTTTTTTTGGTGATTTTTCATTTGGTATTCGGTACTCCAACTAAATTCAGATTAGCAAATTGCGAAGTCCATTTCTAGGAATGACGGTCTTATAGAATCTTTACCATTTTTAGGGATTTTGAACCTGAGCTTTTTGGTTAAGGGAGGAGGGATCTTAACCATCTCATCATAACCCATGGAAAACATTCGAGCATATTTCTCTAGTTTTTAATTTTGTGCGATTGTTTAAACAAATGATTTTGCTTTATCATTTGTAATTTAGGTCACATTTTGGAGGGGAAAAAATGGGTGAAGCAACTTTATAAAGCCACATGACCTTTTTGGAATACCCTATTGATCACTAGTATACCATCAATATTAATTGTGTTAAAACTTGTGATAATCTTGCAGATTCATAAACTAAGGCCTTATCAAGATAAAGAGTTTGAAGCACATCGAGGGGGATGAAATTGAAGCTCATAAATTCTAAGTCAGATATGAGTAAACCCAACTTGGGGACTAGAGATCCTATTGTTGGGATATACTATTAACCATGTAATTGTGTTATAGTATTTTTTATTTAATCCCTTGTAAAGATTTTTTATGTTATATATTTAATATAATAAATTTTTGTTTAAATAGGTCATTATGTATATATGTGTGTCCATTGCTTATATAGTAGACAATTTTGTGTATGGAGTATTTTAACTCATACACGGAAGATTAAAATTGTTGGTGCATATAAGTTATAAATTTATGTTCACGATCAAAGATGAAGTAGGACGAACATCTTGATGATCGTAGCACAAGATTAAATATAATTTGATCTTAATTATGAGAATGGTTAAATTCAACTTCTTGTGCTAGTACATTTTGTATGTATTGAACGGACCAATTAGAGACATTTGTTTATGTTCTGAATATTTATAAATAAATTCTCTAGTCCACTACATGTACTTATACTCTCAATCTTGATATAATTATTATGATCTATGTAATTTATTTTATTGTTTTAATCTATTAAAAGGTGAGACTTTTTGATGAGTCAATAAATTCCTAATAGATTAGATAATGACAAATTACATTAGTGAAATAATAATTAGTTGATAGAACCGTGTCTCGGACCCGAGTTGAAGACACCCCTTTATGGTTACTTATAAGTTTTCACGTGAAAACCCTGCAGGTGGATTTTAGATCCGTCACGTGAAATAAGTTAAGTAAATATAATAAAGGATTAATTTAGTCAATGAATTAAATTTTCAGATAATTTTGATTTAATTGATTGGTGTCGGTAATTCTAACACGGGGGGTTAAATAAGATGTAGTGGTAGATTTCGAAATTAAATCGAGGAGTGCAATTACAGAATTTTAGTGGAATACTTTGTAATTTATTGCGATATGGTTAATTCGTTCATTTGAGAATTATTATCGTAGTTGGAAGCCTCTATTAAATATATCTACGGTCCCTACTATGCCTGATTAATTGACCAAGTTTGAAAAGAAGGACAAATTAATTTTATTGTTGATCTTCTTTAAAAGGATGAATTATTTGAGAGTTAAAGATTGAGTTAGTGACAAAAACGTTTGGCCTTAAATGGATGAAAACGTTTTTGTTCTTATTACAAAAACGTTTGGCCTTTAATGGATGAAAACGTTTTTATCTCAATTTATTCTCATGATCCTCTTGATTGCTCATTAAGACTGAAATTTATTTGGACGTTTTTCCTATTCATTCTTGAGTGGGAAAACTAGATAAATAGGCTGGATATGGCATGAAAGAAATCATCTTTTAAAAAACAAGTAATACTTGCCCACACAAGTAACTTGGTAGTAACAGTCAATCAGGAAATAGGAGAAGATCGTAGCTCTGGATCCTTGGCATCGGGACGACTTTTGTAGAAGTTTCAACAGGTTAGTGCTCTTCTAAATTCGTTTATGTTATATTGTTTAGTCTATATGTAAGATTTGTGATCCTGAATATAGCTTCCATTGTGCATATTCTAACACCTATAACCAGGTTTAATAGGAAGAACGAATCATATGATGACTTGTTGTGAAATGCACTATTCTTAATTTTATTCAATCCTTAGGATGTTAGTTCATTTATCCTATAATGATTTGTGAAGGTTAAGTCGTGAACTCTTAATGACAGTCTGTATCTCGTATGAGTGGGGTGTCAAATTATAGGATCATCCTTGACAGATTTCACCTATGTGAGTGTGAAAGTAGGCTGCTTTCTATGAGAATGAGTTTATTGTAAAAACACTCATGAAACCGGAATAGCACAAAATGGTAATGTGCTGGCTATTAAAGCTTATGTGAACACCTTGATTATTATCTGTTAGTAGTAATACTTTATTTTCCATAAGCAGTCATAGTTCAAGTCTGAGACCACTACCAACTCTGTAGTAAAGGTTATTGTTTTACTAAGTGAAGGTTCAATGCAGAGTCTATTATTGATGAATCTGATATGGATTATCCCATGAAAAAATCCAGTAGATATTCTTTATCTAGGAATTCTATAAATGGATTGATTTGTCTACCAAATATTACAAAAGAATTATTTCTATGGAACCCAACAATAAGAAAGCATAGAAAATTACGTGATTTAAAACCTAAAGTGGGCAATATTTTCCATTTATTTATATGGCTTTGGATATGATGAGGTTCATGATGATTATAAGGTAGTGTGTATTTTATTAATATTGGCCATTAGTGTGATTTTCAAGAGGTCAATATATATAGTCTAAGAAATGATTCTTGGCGAAGAATTGGTTATCCTCAAAATGGGACACGATTAATTAGTTCAGGTAAGTTTGTGAATGGAAAGTTTCTATGGGCTACTACTTCTGGTCTTTGTTACTAAAGGGGTTGGAGCATAACCTCTTTTAATTTGGGTGATGAGAAATGGAGAAAGGTGGAACGACCCTGCTATTGAGAGAGGGATGTTATTCTTCTGTTGGGAGCATTGTGATGTAATATTTCTATGCTTTTTTATAATTTGATTGCTCAAGTAGATGTGTGGCCTATGAAAGATATGAGAATAAAGAATCTTGGACAAAAATGTTTAGCATCAATCATACACCAGAACCAATGTAATATTTTCTTTCTCAATCTTTTTGTTTGTCAATAGGGTGGTGAATTTTTTGTTATGTTTGAATCAACTTTCATGATATACAACCCAGAGGATAATTATATCAGAATTCTCAAGTCTCCTAAATTTGGTAATGTTCATACGGTGGAAATCTACATTGAAAGTCTAATTTATCCCCTTTCACTAAATGAACCAAGAATACAACAAGAATGATGGCGGCAAAAGCTCTAATGAATTTAGCATGTTTAACTAATGTTGAAAGAGTTCCACCTTATGCATTTTGCAAAGAGCTATTATACTTTTTCTTTTTATCGAATAATAGAAAAATCATTGCATATTTAAGGGAGAGATTTACTCCCCACATCTTTATGAAAATCTTGTTTGACCTTTCCTTTTTTTTTTTTTTTTTTTTTTGCATAGTTCCATGAAAAAAAATACTTTTTATCATTGTTGCTTATAGCTTATTAGAATTTTTGGTGTTGTATTTTCATTAATTTATTTATTTGGTCAATCAACCATTGAATTATTATTTTTTCACTTAAGTAGTAGCATTGATATTAGAAAGCTACTGATGTAAGTAGATTTCTTTTTTCATGGAACTGACAACACAATTCCATATCTTTCTCAACTGAAAAAGGCTTATATTACTTAGTGGACTAAATCATTAGTCAGAACTTGATGTTAAAAGAATCTAATACAAAGGATATTTCACGGGATGAAAACAAGAATTTGTAAATCAGATACAAACCAGTATTAAGGATTACCAACTTAATCACACTATAACAAAAGATACATTTGATGGAAATAGGATTTTTTTACAGAAAAAATATTTAGTGGCTATTTAGTTAATGTCATTAGATTCAGAGTCGCTAAAGTCGTTAGGGGTATTTATATATAGTGTTTATGATAAATACTCATATTTCTTATTGACAATATATATATAATACAAAGACAATTATATTATTGCTGCTAAATAATTACAACAATTTTGTTATTGTAGTGTCACATGCTTTTATCGTCCACTATATACAACAATTTGGTGATGAGTGTACAAATTTCGACGCCAAGGTTTGGCCACAATACTTTAAATCTATACCGAGCCTTTCTTTCAAAGAGATGAAAATGAGTTTGGTCAAAATTGGATTCATCAAATTTTTTTCCTAGGTTCTCTCTCATCGACACTGTAAAACCCCGATTTTTTGTTACTAAAGGGAACCTCGTAAGGAGTCCCAAAGGTCTGGAAGTGTGGTGTGGGAATTCTTAAAATTTGAGCACATGATGATTGTGTTCCAAATTGAATTTTAGGTTAGGCGGACTTCAGCCCTCCATGGCGAGAGACTTCCCTCGGTGGAAGCATAGCGGGCTGATGATAATTCTCCAACATAACTAATGCGTTGTCTTTTACTTTCCTACAACTCTTGAAAGGAGAAAATAGATTAGGGATGCTCCATAAACCCTCTAAAGGCATTCGGCCCAAGGGAGCAATGATGGAAAAGAATTATGGAGCAAGTAAGCTGAAAGCCAAAGGTATTCAAGTGCTCGTTCATCATAGGTTGTTTCTACGGAGTCAAAATTTCATGGCCAAGGTTCATCAGCTGATGCTATGCGCCTAAGTATGCTAAGTTTCCTTTAATTGAGTGGTAATAACCATTTACAACATTATATTTTGCACATGTATATTTGAGAAACCATAGGAAAGCATATGTAATGACAACATATTGATAATCTCATGCAATGAACCAGTTATGTGACTTGTGATTTCAAGTGTTATTCTTCATTTTGTTTGTGATTGTGCATGATTGTAAATTTTTGATGGTTGGCTCGGGTACACATCTGGTACAAGATATCTCTAGGGATGGCTCAAATACCATGTCTGGTATATACTAATGGTTGGTTCGGGTGCCTCACCAGGTATGGGGATACCCATATATGGTTGGTTCGGGTTCCCCGCCGGTACCGTAACTATGGACTGATTGGGTATCAACTCTGGTCGCGAATTATTTAGTCTCATAGTAGCATGATGATTAGGCTGAGACTCAATATCTCAGACAAGAAACATTAGGATTGTCAATGTGTGGGTCCACTATTTTGCAATCCTGAGACAGTTCCCTATTTTGATTCATGTCACGACCGGAGCCTACACCCTGGACGTGGCCGGCGCTCGAGAACCATTGTTGGTCCCCAAGCGAACCCTCATCCTGGGTGACTACGAGCGGAAGACTATCTCAAGCATACAAAGCTTAAAACATAATAAACTTCATTGAAACTCAAATAAATAACTAAGAATATAATCGTATATTCAACTAGACAAACCTAGGTAACTCAAGTCTTTAAAACATTTTACAAAATAAATGAAACAGACTTCTCAAACTCCACTATCTATCTAGGAAGCCTCTAAATGACAAATATGGAAGTTGGTACAAGACCCACTACATCCTGACGAAACTAAAAAGTAAATGAAATCCTCCAGAAACAAGGAGACTCACCATAGCTAACTCGAACTGCATGTGGTATCAACGGAGCGCCTGTTTGATGATCCCAAATACATGTATCTGCATCATGAAATGATTCAGACCAAATGGCTTAGTACATGAAATGTATGACCATGTAATGGGAATTCTAAATCATAAACATAAGCTTGAACTGGTGGAGAAGAAACATACTTACCTCTTCTCAACTCACTCAACTAAACTAAACTCAAAGAAACATAGTTCAACTCAATAATAAGATACTCCACTCTAGGTACTCAACTCTGGATACCCAACTCAATATAAAGAAACAATACAAGATGCAATATATAGATAGCTTTTAAAACAGTAGAAAGCAACTCAATGTATTGAAAAAAATACAATAACAACTCAATGTGTATAAAAAAGTCAATATAACTCTGTGTATATAAGAGTACAAAATAACTCTGTGGAAGTTTTTTTAACCGACAACCATCACTATGAACTATGTGATGATACATCGTCTTGCCTCACACTGCCAGGGTCATCGTATACTTTGCCGGGGTATAAAACCTACTCACTAAGTGGATCCACTATTCTATGCTAAAAGCATTAAGCAATCATCTAAAAAGTATGACCCTTTTTTACCCATGCTGGCTACAAGATTTATGGAGACTTTGAATTATCTGAACTCAAACTCGTCCCCATATTGGTGCTCAATACTACTCCCAAAACATAACCAGCTCATATGTTTAAAACATAACTCTCTCTATGGTTTAAGGTTATTACTCAAAATCTTTCTCTAAAAAGCGATGTTACTCAAACTGCTCAAAACTCTTTTGGAAACCTCAGATTCCTTCTCTTTTAAATGTGAAAAAATTTACTCTTGGGAATACTTAGTTCCCATATATCATTTTAAAGAAAATGAACTTGACTCTACTCTTTCTTAACTCAAGTGCTCAAGTCTTAAAACAATTTTAGAAAAAATTGTAAAAGACTTCTCAGAATAAAGTTCATGTCAAATTATGAACGTGAACGACTCAATTCAAGGTTTTCAATAACCATAACTAGAACTCAATAATTGAGACTCAACAACTCAGAACTAAAGAATTTTAATGTTAATACTCATTTCAAGAATTCTCGACTCTGAGGGTTCATGCGGAATTATGGGCATGAACTATTCCATTATCATTAACTGGTCTACATACTCATATTTATTGTAGCTAATCATCTCAATTCCTCACTTACTCTATGTCAAGTCTTCTAGATCAAATCTCAAGACTAACAGCATCACCCTCATGGTGCCATCCTTTTGTTCAAGCCACTCATCTCAAATTCAAGTTTAATGTTTATTACTAAACCCGAATATCATATGATTGCTCGCTTACTATATTAACTTACCACTAGTGGATACAAATTCAGAAACACTCATCCACTAGTACCTTATGACAAGTAGTCAATGCTTACCTCTTAGTCTCTACACTCACAAATTACCATCACATTCCACTTCACAACTTAAATACTATTTACTCACTTACTGCGCATTATCTCTCAAATAGTTCTATCATCCTCTGAATACTATGGGGCACCCACCCCGCTTCAAAGTTCATAAGCCTAGCTTAGATCTATCACCTCATGAATACTCATGCTCTTCTATTCAACACTTACACTTGATCATTACGTACACAATGACACTTCATCACAAACTCATTTCTAGCTACAACATACTCTACCTCCTATGATGGAATCTTTGCAACTCATCACTTCTTAGTCTACCCATAAGGGAAAACTCTTCATTAATAACTTAGTAGATGCATGACTATAGTAACATAGCTTATCGAAACACCATCTCTCTTACTTTGATTACTAAATCTCTGCATACTTTCCTATAACTCTGGGCACTTTCACTACTACTGCTTATGATCTTGTAACTCATGCTACCTTTTGGGGTGAAAATATTACCCAAGCTCTAAACATACCATCCTCTTAAAGGTCTCAGCTGAATAAGGTTTAGGGAAGAGTGTACAACTCGCTTTTAGCTCAAACACACTATTCATATGAACATGAGTACATTATTCTGAAGCTCAACCCTTAACTCACTCATGGGCTTCTCTCAAGATCCTCTGGTGTCTCATGACTTCCTCAAGACCTTTTCTAAGAGCAACTCATCGTTAAAGGTCTGACTTTTATTTTCAACCACCTCTAGTATGACGGGTAGTCGAATGACTCTGTGAAACACACGAGTATGAATAAATATCTTTGACATAGCTCTATTGCACAATTAAGAGTATGAAAAAAGGAAATTTTTTCCTAAATGTCTGTAGTTCGTCATTTATAGAAGTGGGACCCTGGCAACCATAAACAAGACCCTACTGACACGGCTTCATAGACACCGTGGGAAACTTGAACTCTGTGCTTTGATACCATGTTTGTCACGACTCGAGTCTACACCATGGACGTGGCTGGCACTCGAGAACCATTATTGGTCCCCAAGCGAACCCTCATCCTGGCTAACTACAAGTGGAAGACTAACTCAAGCATACAAAGCTTAAAGCAGAATAAAATTCATTGAAACTCAAATAATTAACTCAAAATATAATCGTATATTCAACTAACCAAAACTAGGCAACTCAAGTCTTCAAAACATTTAACAAAATAAATAAAAAAGACTTCTCCAACACCACTGTCTATCTATGAAGCCTCTAAATGACAAACATGGAAGTCGAGACAAGACCCATGACATCCTGACGAAACTGAAAAGTAAATGAAATCCTCCGAAAACAAGGAGGCTCACCATAGCTAACTCGAACTGCATGTGGTATCAACGAAGCTCCCGCTGATGATCCTGAATACCAGTATCAACATCATGAAATGATGCAGGCCAAATGGCTCAGTACGTGCAATGTACGAGCATGTAAGGGGAATTCTAAAGCTTAAACATAGGGTTGAACTGGTGGAAAAGAAACATACTTACCTCTTCTCAACTCATTCAACTCAACTCAACTCAACTCAAAGAAACATAGTTCAACTCAATGATAAGATATTCAACTCAGTAAAATAAGGCTCGACTCAATAATAAGATACTCGCCTCTGGGTACTCAACTCAATATAAAGCAACAATACAAGATGCAATGTATGGAAAGCTTTTAAAATAGTAGATAGCAACTCTGTACTGAAAAATAAATATAATAACAACTCAGTGTGTATGTAAAGATACAATATAACTCTATGTATATAAGAATACAAAATATCTTTGTGGGAGTTACTCTAACCGACAACCTTCACTATGAGCTATTGATGATACAACGTCTTGCCTCACGTTGCCAGGGCCATCCTATACTTTGTCAGGGTATAGAACCTACTCACTAAGTGGATCCACTATTCTATGCTAAAAGCATTAAAGAATCATCTAAAAAGTATGACCCTATTCTACTTTTGATGGCTACACGGTTTATGGAGACTTTGAATTATCTAAACTCAAACTCGTCCCCATATTGGTGCTCAATACTACTCCCAAAATGTAACTAGCTCATATGTTTAAAAACATAACTCCTTCTGTGGTTTGAGATTATTACTTAAAGTCTCTCTCTAAAAAGAGATGTTACTCAAATATGCTCAAAACTTTTTAGAAATCGCAGTTTCCTTCTCATTTAAATGTGAAAACATTTACTCTTGGGAGTAATTAGTTCCCATATATCATTTTAAAGAAAATGAACTTGAATCTAATCTTTGTTAACTCAAGTGCTCAAGTCTTAAAACAATTTTAGAAAAAAGTGTAAAAGACTTTTCAGAACAAAGTTCACATTGAATTATGGACGTGAACGACTCAATTCAAGGTTTTCAATAACCATAACTAGAACTCAATACTCGAGACTCAACAACTCAAAACTCAAGAACATAAATGGTAATACTAGTTTCAAGAATGCTTGACTCAGAGTGTTCATGTTATGGGCATGAACTACTTAATTCGAGGACTAGAGGGGTAATATGTAATAAGCCCATGATTAAGAATAAAATCTCAAAAGGGATTAGGAAGTCAATACTCAAGACTTACAATTTGAAGATACTACACCTCTCAAAGATACTCAATTTATTGAGTCCATGCAGAATTTATGGGCATGAACGACTTGACTCAAGGGTCTACAAATCAATATGGGACTCATATATACAGCTCTTCTCTTTCACATACCTACTTCCTTAAAACATAGCTCAAATCGATAGTTGATCTGAAAGGATCCACAATTGAACTCAAAGACTTTATTGAACTCTACTCTTAACTCTCCCTTGAATATGAATTATGAATTCAAGAGTTATGGTTCATGATGTAAAGGATATCGTGATAATAAATTAGACTCATGAATACATTCTCCTCATTCTTATACTCACTTGATCGAGTCTTGAAATAAGTTATTTGAAGTTGTAGAAGACTCCTCAAAAAGACTTTCTCAAAATGCTCGAAAGAACTCTTAAGACTTGACTCTTAACTCTACCTTGAATTTGAATTATGAATTTAAGGTTATGATTCATGTTTGGAATGATTTCTAGTTGTGTAGAAGTAGTTTAGAATCAAAGGGGAGTAAAGTTACCCTTCGAAAGAACTCAGACTGACCAAACGATGGAGAAGGGGTGGGGCAGGAAACCCTGGCACACTGAGTGGAACGAGACTCCAGACCTCTACCTACAAAGGTGTGGTTGGGGCAAACTGGCTGGCATAGGGCGCCAGGCCCCAACCCAAGAAACCCTGACGACTTTCTTTGCTCGTTTTCTCACCCTAGTTCGCCTAGATTCGAACAGTTTCTTCCCAAATCACTTGGATTCGGTTTCTCAACATAGGTAATTACATATATACTCAATTATACCCTCAAAACACTCACTTTCATCTCAACAAATCATCAAATCCCCAACAAAACAAGATTTAGAATGAAACTTCAAGAACACTTATCAAGAACTTAAATCTTTCAATCTTTATAGACAAATTTGAATATGAAAATCATGTTTGGCGTGTCAGTGAACGATCCCAACACTATAGAAACTTACATAACTCTTAGGGATCAAACCCATGGCGAAATTTCGCAACAAAACTCAAGAACCTCGACGAACGCCTTGATCCTTTCCTCTTTTCTCTTCTCTTCTCTTCTCTTCTTGAACTCTCAACTAAAACCCCAAGATTATATTAGGATAATAAAACTGAACCTAATTAGATTAGACCCCTAACACCTTACTAAAAATGAATTAAATCTGATTGGGTAGGGAAAAGACCAAAATACCCCTCACTATTTTCGGGTAACTTTCCTTAACTGGACAGGCTGACTTCAAAAGGGCATATCTCACTCATCTGAAGTCAAAACATAGAAAACTTGGTGGATTGGGAATTTAATTGAAAGACCTTTCGTTTGACATCTTATGGGCCACCTAACTCATCATGTACTCAAAGTTATGGTCGTTCGAAGTTGACCCAAAACTTAGAAGAACTTAGGAATGACTTGAATGAACTCTCTTTAATTATTTTTGGAACTCAAGGTGTTATATCTACTGACCTGACCTTAATACTTAATAAATTTTAAATTCCTCTGTAAAATCCTACTCACAATGAAGGATGGTTCGAGTCTTAGTTCAAAAATTTTCCGGAGTGTTACAATTCACCTCACAAAGATGACTAAGAGTTTGAAGTTCTTTACAAAAGCCAAACTTGCTTCTTCATTGAACTAAGATATGTGTTGTGTTGCTGCAACCCTTGGTTTTAGAACTTCACAATTAGCTACTACAAGAGTAGTTGGATAGCTACCATCACTCTGCTTAGAGAGGTAGAGGCCTTGGCAATTTTTGTAAGTTGTTTGATCAAACTGGGGGCCATCGACAAGAGAGGAAAGGCCAAAGGAGTTTGTGGTTAGCATCTTACAATCCCTTATTCTCTCAGTTTTATAATATGAGTGAATAACCTTCTCTAGTACGGGCATGAAGCTTCACCCTTTCCCATGCCTTGTAATCTACATATATTAAAGCAGTGTCCTATTGGACATTGCTTTTTGTATGTGGAATTACTCTCTTTCCTTATCTACTTTTTTAGAAAAGAAGAACAGAGCAAAGGAAGAGCGTAACTATTGCACGTAGTTCTTCTAGAACTATTAATATCTTGAGAGATCAAAGAAAATCTTTGACAATTATGTGGAAATTAAATTTAATTGTGATATATATATGAAAAAAATTTGACATATCTATGAAAAAAAATCTGCACTTATGGATTTCAATTCATATAATAAAGACTTGGGACGCTTTCCTGTTTCTTCAGCTTTTGGAAACACAAACTTCAATTCAAATGCTTGAAGTTTTCTTTTTCCTGTTGCTTTTGGAAACACAAACATCAACTTTTATATGTACCTTTTCAGGTTTAAATGGTACCTTTTCAATAAGCTTCCATCAGACTTAAGAAAGGGTATATAGGTTTCAAGTTATCTAAATTAAACTCATATTAATAGATATTTACTTTTAAGGCCCAAAATTTTAATACTTTATTAGATCATATAATGTGTTACTTTAATGATAACATATCTAAGTATAATATATTAATATGTGAGTCCACGAAATAGAAAATACTAACGATCTCCCACTTGGACTACATACATTTATGAAGAATCATACATAGATGAAACTTTACTATGCACAAACTTTAGATGTTTTAACTTAAATATCTCAAAATAATTTGGTTCATTGATAGTATCAATATTTGATCAAAGCAATTTTTGTAACATATATTCGTAACTAAACCCATCAATGGTCATAAATATCAGCAATATCAATGACATAGATCAAATACAGAAATTACATGTAAAATGATCTAAATCATGTTTATTTCTAACTAGTCCTACTTTATGACTTTAATAGTCCAAAAACACTTTCTTATACCTTATGTATTAAACACAATAGAAAGTTTATACCTTTATTTTCCAGAGTTATCAATAAACACATGAAATTCATACATTTCATAAAATTTTAATCTGTACAGAAAATAAACTTTAACATGAAAAAGCATAAATAAAATGACAAATTCCCACTAAAGTGACTAATCATCAAATCTAACAACACCCATATGAGCCACATACCCATGAAACACTTTAGGAGGCAAACCTTTCGTGAGTATATCCATAATCATTGAATTTGTACTAATATGATCAATTGACATAAGACGACTCTGAACTCTTCATTTCACAAGTAGAAATTCAATGTCAATATAGAGAAATACTACAGCTTTCATTTCGAATAGAACAAGTATATCCAGATTTGTCCAAACATGAAATAGAAATTAAGTTCCGTCTAAATAACGGTACAACAAAAATTGTCTCTAATTGCGAATAAAAATCATTATCTAATAAAATTCCAAAGACACCAATAGCTTCCATAGATGCCTTATTTACATTGCCCACATAGATGTATCTTTCAACATCAATTAGCACTCGCCTCCTTAGGCAATCCTTTCTTTTCATGCCAAGCATCATACTTGGAACACTCTTTCTTCATGTAACCAAGTTTCTTACAGAAGAAATAGGGCTTTTGAACCTTAGGCTCCAACGTTCCTTTGTCTGCAGTTTCTTTATTCTTGCTATTTTTCCGCTTATGTGAAACGACAATAGTTCCAGAGGTAGATGTCAAATGAGCAGTTTCAATTCTTTCTTATTTGAGTATATCCTTCTCTTGAACATATTGAGCTATAAGTTTATTTAAAGTCCATTCATCCTTTTGAGTATTATATAAAACTTTATATTGACTAAATTGTGATGGAAGAGAGATTAAAATTAAGTGCACAAAAATGTCATCACACAACTCAAGTTTAAAGGCCCTGAGTTTTGTCATAAAATTAGACATCTCCATAAATGTACTCCCTTATATTTCCTTTACCCTTATATGGCATTGAAACAATTTTATTAAGAATAGTACTTGTTTCAACCTTCTTGTTAGCAGCGAATCGGTCTGCAATTTCCTTTAAGAAACCTTTGGCATCTCTATTCCCTGTTATACGGCCCCTTAAGGATTCCAGAATTGAATGTTGCATCATCATTAACCTCATGCGATTCGATCGCTCCCACTTTTCATATGCAAACTTTTGTTCATTAATGCTAGTTTCGTTCAAGTCCGTGGGATGATCAAATCTTAATAAATAATCAAGATCCATGCAACCAAGCACATCACGATGTGCTCTTTCCATTTCTTGAAGTTTGTGCCATTAAGCACATGAATGTTGTTCATATTGGCAGATATAGAAGATACTATATGATAAAACAAGTAATGCTCACAATTAATCAATCAAATTAAATCATGTATATGTGAAAAGAAGTAAATTAAATAAACTAAAGTAACAATAACAAATAATTTAAAATACATTTATCAAACACACAGATATACACATAAAAGTGGGTCCATCTCAAGATACCTTGCACAACACTATCATTTAGTCTTTGAACATAAATAATAACTTGTAAGTGGTACTCTTATATATAATCATAAAAATTGATTACTAAAGAGGCCTAACAATATGCCTTTCTTTGGACCTACACATTATTAGCATGCATTACTAAATGTATCACATATTCATGACTATCAATAATCTGACAAAAATTATCTTCCTTTGGGATAACTCTTTCGCATAAATAAAACATGTTTACATGTTCAAAGTAAATAAAATTTATGCAATAGAGGTTACTTTGGCAACATATTGTTTTCAGTTTATTTACTTAAGAACTTGAAACAAAAATAAAATAATGGCACATATTATATTTAAAAAATAAAAATCTTGAAAAAAAAGGGAATGACATGATATCATTATTAAAATTTGTAAAAAATTGCCATATCCAAAACTTCACCAAAATAGTTGGAAAACCGACAATGCCCAAAAAAATATTGCAGAAGAAAATAGATGTTTGAAAAATTGTTGCATTTATGGGAGAAAAAAAATGAATAAAAAAGTAACCAAAAAATAAAGAATCTGAAAATTACCATAGATAATCAGAAAAATGTAGTTGGATTTGACTTACGTCATGCAATCTTGACTTAAATAATTAATTCGGCTTTATTAACCCAAAATGTTGAGTTCTTAAGAATCGTAATATTTTTTTCGTGTAAATGATAATTCACTCTGTGAATTGTTTCTCTAAAAAAATTTGGAAACAATACTACCCCGAAATCTTGACATAAGTAGTTGCATTCCTCTTGAAAAACTAAGTTCAACAGAAATTTAAAAAATAATTTTTCTTGTCTCTTTAAATCCATTGATGTAAGAAGAAAAAAATAAGAAGTAAGAAATAAGTCCAACTTGGAAGAAAGAATTTTGAGTAATAGTCTCAAAACAGAGAAAGAGTTGTGTTTTTAAACATATGAGCTAGTTATATTTTTGGAGTAGTATTGAGCAACGATATGGGGGAGAGTTCAAACAACTAACAACCCCCATAAACTATGTAGCCAACGTAGGTAGAAAGGGTCATACTTTTTAGATGATTACTTAATGTTTTTTCGAATAGACTAGTGGATCCACTTAGTTGAGAGGTTCTATACCCCGACAAAGTATAAGACAGTTCTGGCAGCGTGGGCGAGACGTTGTATCATCACATAGCTCATAGTGATGATTTTCAGTTAGAGAATCTTCCACAGAGTTATATTATATTTTTATATACAAATTGAGTTGTTATTGTAATCTTGAATACATTGAGTTGTTATCTACTATTTTAAAAGCTTTCAATATATTGCATCTTTTATTGTTGCTTTATCCTGATTTGAGTATCCATAGTTGAGTATTGATTTCACGTATCAGGAAACTTCTTGCATTTCTAAGTGCCAAAGATCGTTAGTCAATAATATAACCCAACTAAGTGAATTGGGGTCGAATCCCACAATGTAAAGACCTGATTTCCGTCGTTGTGGAAAAGCCAATGGAGATAGAAGTAGGGCCATAAACTATTTTGTAGTAACTTGGATTTTCCCAACCTAGTCCAGATTTGGACAAAATCAGAGTCATTAAGGTGTAGAGAAATCTAGTAACAATCGGGTGAATCATTTATGATTTTGATTACATGAGTAGTTAGATAACTCGTTAAGGAATCCGTACGACTTTGGTAAGGAATTCCTCGATGAGTATATGCTTTCTAAAGATAAAATTTGTTATAACTTAAGCTCATGGGAATTTATGTTGTGGGATCGAGACATTGTTAAGAACTATGATTGTTTGGGTATTACGACTGTGTGTTGGTTGGTTCAAGTCCACCTCTAATTGTAGCGAGTATTGATTTAGAATTTTATCATGGTTATGAGATAAAGTATTCATCCTTATTTTTTGTGTCAAGATCCTTGATAACATGTGGCAGAGGTGTGTACGATCAACTTTGATAGTTGTTTGGAATCATTTTGTCGTTAGTGAAGTTTACATACAACAATATTTATCACTCGAGGGCTGAGATGACTTCATTGAGACATTGTAAGGGAGGATGTGTAGGTATTCAATTGGTTGGTTTGAGTTTGGAGATGTGAAACCCTTAGGGGGTAATGAGATTTGGTAAGAAGGGCATGCGATAGAAGTATCCCTAGTAATTCGACGATTCACATACTACTCTACCCTTAATTTAGCCAGTCTTTCCTAGTTTATCACTCGGGGATGAGTGATGGGTAAATTGGTATCTATTGTAACGACCTGATTTCCGTCGTTATAGAAAAAGCCAATGGAGAAAGAATTTGGGGCCAAAAACTTTTTCGTAGTAACTTGGATTTTCCCAACCTAGTCTAGATTTGGACGAAATCGGAGTCATTAAGGTGTAGGAAAATCTGGTAACCATTGGGTGAATCATTTATGATTTTGATTACATGAGTAGTTAGATAACTCGTTAAGGAATCCGTACGACTTTACGGAATTGAATTCGGGCGAGTAGAGCTCCCGAAATCGATCTTAGCCTAAAGGGTATTTACTGAGCGTCGTGGGTTAAAGGTGTGTTGTGAAATGAATGGGTGAATATTGATGGGCGAGGGTTTTGTTATAGATTCGATGGTGGAAATAACCAAAATTTGGATAATTGGGATCATGGGTTTGATCTAGGGTTCATAGAATTGTTAGTAATTCGGGTAATTAGTGATTGTTTATTGATTCTCGTGTTATCATGATTGGTTTTAGATCACGAACAAGCGGGAAGAATCTAGAAAGGGAAGATTCAAGTGCCATAGGGGAATCAAGCTTGTATTCGAGGTAGGTGATGGTTGTGATTCTATGATTGTGTGATGTATGTTTTTTCTTGCTTCATTATGATACAGGTATTTATGCGAATGTTGCATTATTGATCACACTTGTTGTAATTGAGGATAATTGAATAATTGTATGCCATAAATCACCTCATGTTGTATGATTATGAGAATATACATTGTGATTATGGTTTGTTGAATGGGCGGGTGTGACGATCCGACACACTAACTGGATTGGTTGCCACGTTCCGACATAAATATGGGATCGATTGCCACGTTACAACATAATTATCCTAGATTAGATTGCCATGTTCCGGCATAATTATGGGATCGATTGCCACGTATGGCATAAATATGGGATCAGATTGCCACGTTCCGGCATGCTAACTGTTTGGGTTTGGGTTCCATGAGAGGACCATTGAATTGGGTTTCGTGAGAGGACCATTGAATTGGGTTCCATGAGAGGACATTGAATTGGGTTCCGTGAGAGGACCAATGAATTGTGTTGTGTATCTACTTGTGATGAGTTCGTTCATATCTAATGATGATTGATATTGGAAGACGGTATGTTGCTCTAAATTGATATAACTGTGATATGTGAGAATCGTGAAGTTGTTCATTGTTCGTATATGTTGATGATATTGTATATGTTCAATATGTGCATGTGATTATATTGTTGTATTGACTAATGTATGTTACACTTATTGGGATAGTCGCGTGATTCTACCAGTACACGGTGGTTGTGTACTGATATTGCACTTGCTCTTATTTTTGTTGAGGACATGGCGTCTTCAGGTGGCTATTGATAGACCTCAGCTAGGTAACTATGAGCGTGACCAGATTTAAGAGTGAGCCAATTCTTTCAGGCTACCATGGATCTTCCTTGTTTAAGTCCACTCTTTTCGGACTCAAACCTTTGTTTAAGGTGTTTTTTAGTTTCGGGTTTGGACCCCTTGTTCTTAGACTTGTCGTTAGTAGAGTTTTGGTACATTGACTTTCAGGTTCTAGGTTAATTCTTCCGCATTTGTTAGTTATTATTGAGCTTTTGTTAGAGTTTACGGAAACCCTATTTTCTTTCCTTAGTATTTGACTTATATGCCTTAGTTTTGAGATTGATTGCTTGGTTTGAGTTGTAGTAGTGGTTCTCCCACAGGATTTTTAGTGTGGGTGCCAATCACAAAGGTCTGGGTCGTGACAAAGTTGGTTTCCTAGGTTCGCTAATCTCATTGCACCAAAACGAGTCTAGTAAAGTCTTGCGGAACGGTACGAAGACATCCGTACTTTTCTTCGAGATCCTATAGGACATTAGGAAAAACTCACTTTTTTCTACTCCTTTGTGTTATGACTTGAATCCAATTGGTATCTGGGTGATACAAATTGGTTTTTTTCCTCCTTCACTCTATGGTCCGAACTAGAGCAACAAAAGTGGTAACACCATCGCTAGCAAGAGAGGATGTGTATAGACTATCGAGAGTTGAATAGGGTCACCTTTCAAAATAAGTATCCATTGCCTTGGATAGATGGCCTTTTTGATCACTTGCAAGGTGCATCATTTTCTCTAAGATTGATTAAAGGTTTGGTTACCATCAGCTAAAGATTGAGGTTGTTAAGAACTGGGTTCGACCAAGTTCTATGATTCAAATTAACAATTTTGTGGGGCTCGCGAGCTACCATTGTCGCTTGTGGTATGAGTTGAGTCCAATTAGTATCTCAACGAAGTGAACTAGACGTCGTTGTCACGACTGAGGGCCACAAGCAAAGCAAATTGGAAACTGAGCAGATTCCAATTGGTATCTGGTCCTAGGGGCAGTGTGAATGCATGGATGATCAAGAATGGTCATCCATGGAGCAAAATAATTAATTAAGTATTTGAACTTATCTGTAAATTGTATCTTGGAAACTTTGAATGCGCGCTTCTGGTTGTCTAAATTAACTGCAAATGTGAAGTTGTAATTGCTTGAATATGATGAGGTGATTACGTACACAATAAATGTGTGTCTGAACTTTGATATGTACAATATGTTGGCCTGGTCTTTGAAGTTATGCAAGTTGTAAATACTTGAGTATCGTGAAATTCTTTGTGAAAGGAAGATCTTGACTTAGGATCGTGTGAGTGTTTGGGTGTATCCTGGGGATGTGTGGGTTATGGTGCTGAATTGACAAGAATGAATTGGTTCGTGTATCATGGGATTGACTGGGGGTAGACAATGATTATCCTAGTTATGAGGATTAATCTATAATTGCTAAGTAAAGGTGGGAACCTTTGTGGAATTTAGAAAATAAAAGAACTCCAGAAAAATTATTGGCAGGGGTTCTGTTTCTGTTATGGCCGCTGGGGCGGGATTCTTCCCGCCAAGGCGAGGCCGCCAATGCAGAAATTTTCCCGCCAGAGCGGGAGGAGGCGAGGAAGAACCTCAATCTGTCTCCCCTGTTTTCCCCTAGTCACAATTATCGACCCCGAATAGTACCCGAACTAACCCACGCGATCTAATTCATTGTTCAGAAATCGAATATAAGTTGTAAAGTGTGTTAAATTGTGGAGGACCTGGGCATATGAGGAGGAATCAGTGAGGCCATGGAGGCCATCACCCTTATGAAAGACTTTCAAGTTCACAATACTTGCTTCAAATGCAAGTTCAAGCTCAACAAAGGTACTGAAATGCCCTTACACAAAGAATGATTCCATATTCACACACAATGGTTCAATAGTTTAAAGCTTCGGA
The DNA here is from genome assembly GCA_036553675.1 of Solanum okadae. NCBI lineage: Eukaryota > Viridiplantae > Streptophyta > Magnoliopsida > Solanales > Solanaceae > Solanum > Solanum okadae. The sequence continues at coordinate 35,687,794 of CM071682.1, read as the reverse complement.
ATCAAATGCAACACTCACAATCACAAAGATGAACACAATACAGGATTTCACCCAAAGGTTTGCCCTTATTTTCCTACCAATAATTGTTTCAGCTCACTCAAGGTCAAAATGGTCTTTTCAAGGCTTGTAATGGGGCTAAGTGCAAAGGTATGGTTATTTAAGCTCAATGACTATAATACTCATGAAATGTTAACAACAATTTCTTTCCTTCTCTTCATCATTTTCATTCATGCTCATAAGTCACCCCATTATTCATCTTCCATGGACTGTTGGACACCCCATTTCTTTTTGCATTTTCACAACTTTATTCCACAACTTTTTCACTACTTATTTTTTCGTTCTTTTCTTCTTTTTCTATCTCTTTTTTTTTATATGGAACGGTTCCATCTTTCTCAAAACCGTGGGTCAAAGGGGACTTCTTTGCACTTCTTGATTTACCTTTTCTTTTCACCACACCCCCAACTTAGTCTTTTGGGGTAAGTTGACTATTCACACAAACCACAAATTATGAGGATTAAGGGTAATGGATCAAGAAAGGTCACTATTTTATCAAGTTTCTTCCAAGAAAAGGGTTAAGGCTCAAAGGGTGTTCAAGCGAGGTTCACACACTCACAAGGTAGGCCACAAAAAGAGGTATAATGTAAAATTATTTCACATTCTTCAAAGTTGCCTAAGATCATTCAAGAGCTTGCATCACTTAGTTATCCGCACCAACGGGGTAAATTCTAGGTGTCATCACACATGGTTCACGGTAAGCTCATCACACAAGGCATTGACACCAGTGTCAAACAAGACTCCACACTTTCACTAGTGTGCAATGTTCATTACAAGAGACTCAATTTGATAATTGGCTAGTCACAACGAGATGCAAAAAGTTCACATATTGTCTATGCAACTTCATTTGGCCTCATCGTAGCCACACATTCATTTTTGTTCGATTATGAGCACTATTCAAGTAATCAGTATTGATCAAGACCGATACTCAAATTTGCAAGAGAACAACAAGATTCAAAGGTGGCACAAATTTTTTCGGAAGGGTCCAAAATCATTTGAATTAAAAACAAGGATCCACAAGCTCAATTATCCACAAAAACAGTGCCAAAATATAATATATACCACAAAAACCCAATGTACGAACAAAGCAATAATCACAAAAAAGGTGGGCCTCACCCCATACCACAAAAAAAGCTATTTGTCCTCAACTGCAAGAATTAAATATCCAAAAGACAAAAAGTAAGACAGAGAGGGAGGTTAAAAAGGGATTATGTCTACTCAGTTGCTCCGTCTATCTGGGCATCAGTGCTTGGTGTAGTGATCGCAATCTAGGCATCAGTGCTCGGTGTAGTGATCGCAACTTGGTCATCAGTGCCCGGAGTCACCTCAAAAGTACCACCAGCTCCACTAGGATTAACTAAAGGCGTGTCTGCCAACGAAGTCTGCACAGCTGCATTGATCATGGCCTCCACAGTCTCTATAAGGCCCTCGTAAGCAACCTCCTCAGCAACGTCAAGCATCTTCTCATCCGTCTCAACCTCAGACTCAGGGTCAGTTGTCTCCTCAACTCTAATCGCATCTCCGGTGTGAGCCGGAGGCATCTCTAGCACATCTGGAATTTCAACCATCCCAAAAATCATGGACGTGTCGGTGGAGTTCAGCTGATCCACATTACTCCTCAGTGTAGCAATTGCGACCCTTAGAACCGTCACCTCCTCGGTTTCCCCTTGGCCACACTCACACACTGCTATCTTAGCGACAAGGGCATCAATAGTAGCGTTTAATGATGTCACAGCAGCAACCAGGGCATTCTGAATTATTCCCAGAATGGAGGGCTCAAGTCTAGCAGCACGACGATTGGCATAATGGACTAGCTGCCCCATCCGGAGTAATGTAGCCTGGGTGAGCGGGATTTGGAAGACATCAACGACAACAGCTCTAGGAGGCAATGTAGCGATAAAAGAACTAGGGATGTTAGATGGAACAACACTAGAAGTACCTGAAGGCCCAGGGGCCGGAGTAGGAAAATGTGCCTCTGCAGGTAATGTTTGAGGATAAATAATCGAGGATGTATCCACAGGGGTGCCTTCTTCTTCTCCGCCTGATCCTTTATATATTCAGCCTAAATCCTCCGGATATCAGTGGAAGATGTGGGAATCACTTCCACATCCTTCTTCGCATCTCTAGAAACCCGAGCCCGTCTGCACAGCTCGGTGATCAACACCGAAAAGGGGAGGGAAGTCTGGCACTGCTTGGCCCTTATGACCATCTCCTGTGCCTTAATCATCCCCAAATTGTTCCTTGTCTCAAAAATGATGGAACCAGGCTGCCTTGGCAAAGCGGAGAATTGACTCATTCTGGGATGGCATGATGGTACTGCTGATGAAGCCAAACCAGAACCTCGAAGCTACTTTAAGGTCTTTCTTTCCTATTGGAGACCCTGCCTCCAACCACTTTGGAGTGCCTTCAGATATCAACGGGGCTAACCACTTCTTGATGTTGTCCAGCGTTTTTGTCCTGATCATATGCAGGCAGTCATCTTCAAGTCTCGTAGTGCATTCTAGTATAACATTAATGGCAGTAAAATCAAACTGTACCCTCTTCCCCCAGACAACTACATTTTCAAACGGTTTAAATACTGCTGCCTGCTTCTTTCTCTGCGGTATCAATGCCCCATAAGCAGCATAGAACTCCCGAACCCAATTTGGAATATATGGGCCACGGGGCTTGGTGGAGATTTGGAATTTATGAGACTTCAGACAACTCATAATCTCTGGGTAACTGTTGATGACCACATCAGTGGACAAACGCTTCTCCTCAATGAAAGTCCTCAACCCCTCATCCTTTAGTCTATGCATAGACTTGAGAGAAGGACCCTGTACTGGTGGTGCTAGGGCCACAAGTTGCTCTGGAGCGGGAGGAGGATTAGTGGTGGCCTGAGGTGTCCTGATCCTAGATGGATCGTTCATCCTTTTGGACCGCAACTCAGCCCTTTCTGCTACTAACAATTCATCATCCCCGGGCTCTGAATTTGCAGCCTGCTGCACACCCTCACTCTCAGAAATGGTGAGGTGAGTGGAATAGATACTGTCACTGTCAGAGATGGCCTCTGGTGATGCAGGTGCCTTCCCTTTTCATTTCCCTTTCCCACCAGTTGTGGGAAGTTTGGTGGCCTTGCCCCTTGATGCAGCTGCATCCTCATTGATATTTTTCCCCTTAGCCTTCTTTCGGGGAGGCATATCCCTACTAGAAACTTTTGGTCTATCCATGTCTGCGAAAACATAACGAAAAGTTAGAAATAATTCAATCAAAATCACAGAAAATAGTTCCAGACAAACTCGCCGAACTAGTCGGCGAGTCACCGAATCTCTTTAGAGAGCTAGATCAGGCTCACCGAGAGGATTCACTCAAAAATCTCAGAAATATTTGGCATGTCGGCGATGGGAAGGCCTTTCGGCACATCACCGACAGCCTTCGGTGAGCAAGAACTAGCCCACCGAAAGTTACAGTGCAATTAAGGGTTAGGGGTGCAGACAAAGAGAGATCAACAAGAACTTTCGGTGAGTCGCCAAGTGCATTTGGCAACCTCAGGCTTCTCACTAAATGGTACAGAACCAAACATCACATTTAGCATGAAATTAAGGCGATATGGGGAACTTCAACGAACCACCGAGTGGTTCGACGAGCTCGACCCAACTCGCCAAACGACACAATGTGCTTATTTTCAACCCAACTTCTCAAATTCAACCCTGCAACTACTGAAAACAAAATCAAAATATGCACCCATCAAATTAAACTAAGACCCATTACTCCCATGCCCCTGGGATACTCCGACTTTTCCCGATTTTGCCAAATTTGGTCATTTGATGTCTTTTTCCCTTAAGAATGACGCGAACCGCTCAATTGGGCAAAATATGTCATTTGGCACAAATGCGGTCTACTTAGACTTCACTCGACTGGACCCAACAACTTGAAAGCAGAACCCCATAATTTTTAACCAATTTTAAAGCACAAAATCTCGAGAATTTAACATTAAAGGCATTATGGGCAAAATATTTGAATTACACATGCACACACAAATACAATTACGAGCAGAGAAGCCCAGCACACATCACTAAGATAAAATCTAATCGCATAAGAGTGCAAATTTCTAAAAAGAAGCTCGGGATTCGGAAAACCAACTTTAGATGCCGATTAAATATTTTGAAATGCCAAGTGGCAAAGTAATTCACTCCAAACACAAATCTGACGACCAAAATGTGATAGAAATGCAAGAAATATAGGATACTAAAGTGCAGGTGTGAGTTTGGGAAGTTCAAAACTGAGGGAAAGTGAAAGAGTTGGAAGTTTAAACCTTTGGCCTTTAAAAACCATCTTATCTCGCCCAATCAACGACATTAGTTTTGCTCGCCGACCCACTCAGTGACACGCCGAGTGGGCACTTACCTCGCGAGTTTTACAAGACCTCCAGTTAATCTGGGGTCCCAAAAGGTGGACTAGATCGTGATCGCCGACCTGGTCGGCGACTCACCAATTTGCTCTTAGGCTCGCCAAGTTTTACAGATTCTAATTTTAAAATTGTCTTGAGTCCAACGACGGTCCAAGTCGGGCTCGCCAACCTCTTCAGCAATGCACCGACAAGACTTTCAGCTCACCAATCTGTACCTTTCTAACACTTTCTTACACTTCAACCTGCACAATCAACACACCATTATGTCTAAAATAAAACTAAAGCGATAAACACTTGGGTTATCTCCCAAGAAGCGTCTTAATTAATATCGTGGCACGACTTCCCCACTCAATGTTGATTTGCGGGTAGAGACGACACAACACATGACCCATTTGGGCCTCCAGCAGCTGAACAAATATGGAATTGGAAGCAGTCATCTCATTCAGCAATGAGACATTTTATTTTATCTCATTCAACACTTTGTCGTGCTCTTCGACTTTGTGAAGAATGAGAGAGTGTATCTCGTCTATTTGTTCACCCTCGTACAACTTGGGCTTTATATGCTCGATAGCGGGAATGTACCAGTCTTTCTTTTTGTCCGGTGCTTCCAATTCCAAGATCTTTTTGGCCATTAGATCCAACTGAGTTAACAGTGTGGCCAAGATCTGGTCCTTCTCAGTCTCTTTGTTGGTCTTGGCCATGTGATCAAGGTGTTGGGCTGCTATTGCATAGGGTAGTCCTTAGAGACCCCATAGTCATTTGGCCAGCCACTCCTTTGTTTTTCGTACCAAGACCTCTATAGAAGCAGTTGAATAGCATGTTATATGAGATTCCAGGCGCTCGGCATTGTAGTAATAATGACTTAAATCTTAGCCAGAGCTAATGGATTGACTCACCCTCTAGTTGCCAAAAAACTTACGATGTTATCCCTAAGAATCATCATTCTTAAATGAGAAAGGTCCATTTGGTCACCATTGCTACAAGACATGCTCTTTTATGCCGCTCTAAACAAAAACAGACAAAACCAAACCTAAAATTAAGTAACTTCAACTAGGACTAACATGAAAAAAATTCAACTTAATTCAAAAATATTAAACAACACAACTCCCCGGCAGCGACAACATTTTGACTTCACGTATCATGAAACTTCTTCCAATTCTAAGTACCAACGATCGTTAGTCAATAATATAACCCAACTAAGTGAGTTGGGATCGAATCCCACAGGGAGTGGTATGTGCTTAAGATTCTAAAGTCAAGTGCAAATATGTTCAAGTCAATCATAGGTAAAAAAATTACGAATAAAAGCATGGTTCAAGTTTGGGGTGACACACGTGTCAAATAACAAGGGGTTTTGATTGTAATTATCAACTACAACATCAACAAATTACACGAATAAAACAAGTTAGGAGATGGGTTATTGGGATGTGATTGGATTATAGGCTAAGGTAGAAAAATGGGTAATTGCAACTGATAGTAAATAGCTATAAATCAGTGAATAAGCTAGACTTTAGTGGGGATAAACCTTCTCTCGAACAATTTACCCCAAATCAAATTGGTTTCTCTCAAACACCAATAAACAGCAATTAAGAACAGCCTATGCTTTAGTCCATTCACTCTCTCAAGCTGAATTTGTGGAAAAGGGTTTAGGATTCACTCTCTCGAGCTGAACCCATGGCAACCCAATACCCACAGACCATCAAATCAGTAATCTTTGTTTTAAAATCTCTCTCTCTCGCAAGCTAAAAACACGAAGGTAGAGTTGCATTTGCAACTACAACCTTTTAAATTAAACCACAATTAGTGATTGAAATCTCTTTTAAAAAGCATTTAAACTATCCATTAACAATACCCAACAGCTAAATCAACCCATAATCACATAATCACACCCCAAGAATTAAGGTTTTAGCTAGACATCATAAAAAGATTAAAAAATGTTACCAAATTGTATTTCCATCAACTAGGTAAGATTAATTTCGTCTTTACAAGGGTCAAGGTTGAAAAATCTCAAAGATCCACTTCCAATTTCTTAAAAATGGAAATCTTCAATTCTTCAAAGCTATGGAAAAAATAGTCTCCAAACTCTTAGTTCAAAACTCAAAAATTCTAATATGAAAACTGATAACTGATATTTGCTACTATTCTAAGAATTATAAAATGTATTTATAGTTGCCAAAAATATCCTGCGAAGGACCATTCGGTGTAATAAGTCAGGATCGCCGATCCACCCTTTGGTCAATTCCATCGCTTTTTTGCTTTGTCCTTCAGCATCTTCAAGTTTGGTAACTTTGGGAGACCTAGCACTGCATCGTGGAACCGTTCGGTGACTCACCGACTGCTCATTTCTATCTCCGACTTGATTGTCTCCTTTATGGCTTGGCACACTGGAACTTTAGGCGAAATCATGGCTATTGGGCGACTCGCCCAATTGGTTGGGCAATCATGAGGCCTTTTTTTCTTCATTCTTTCTGTTGCCTTGTTCATTTTTGCTCATTAGTGTCCATGCTTTGTACCTCAATCCAAATACCTGAAAATCAAGGATTTACATCAATTATTAGCACAAAATATGCATTTAAAGACACTAAATCTATTAAAATAAATCCCTAAATGAGTCCAAATCATGGACTCATCAAGTATCTTGTTGTTGAGTTGAGCCCTATTTCATCATAGTTGAGTCTCTTGTTATAGAGTTGAACTATGTTTCATTGAGTTGAGTTGAGTTGAGTTGAGTTTAGTTGAGTTAGTTGAGAAGAGGTAAGTATGTTTTCTTTTTATCAAGTTCAAGCTTATGTTTATGCTTTAGAATTCCCCTTAAATGCTCGTACATTCCACGTATTGAGCCATTTGGCATGCATCGTTTTATGATGCAGATACAGGTTTTCAGTATCATCAATAGGCGTTTCGTTGATACAGCTTGCAGTTCCACTTAGCTATGGTGAGCCTCCACGCTTCCGGATGATTTCATTTACTTTTTAGTTTTGTCAGGATGTCATGGGTCTTGTTGTCAAGCCTCGAGCCTACACCCGGGACATGGCTGGCACTCAAGAACCATTGTTGGCCCCAAGCGAACCCTTGGCCTAGCATACTTACTCAGCGGAAGACTTTAAGCATTAAGAAAAGAACTCAAATGCATGATAACTCAACTGTCTCAAACTAAACTCATAATGCTTTCGAAATAAAGATTTAACTTAGCCAAACTGGGAACTCAAATCTGAACATAAGCCAATAACAAAGTAAAGACAAATGAATTAATTGACTGTCTATCTATAGAGCCTCTAATAACTGAGATTGATGCCGGGATAAGACCCATGCCATAATAATGAACTTAATATTTAAAAGCAATAAAAAGGGATCCTCCGGAAGCAAGGAGGCTCAAAAACAAACTCTGGAGATCAATTAGAATCAACGATGCACTGGATGTTGATCCTAGTTACCTGTGTTTGCATCATAAGAAGATGCAGGCCAAATGGCATCAGTACATTGAATGTATGAGTATGCGAGTGGAATTCTACAACAAGATATAAGCTTGAAAGGAACTAAAGAACTTACCTGGCTCAACTTAACTTAACTTAACTGATTTCAACATAAAGTAGTGTAAATAAATGTAGTATAAAGAAAAACTTTAAAACATGGTTTTCAACTCTAGGCATTTATAAATAAAATAATAACTCTGTATGTATGCAAAGATACAATATGAACTCTATTTGTGTATGAAATACAAATAATTCTGAAGTATATAAAAATACAAAATACTGTTGTGGAAGTTTCTCTAACCGATAACCATCATGTAAGAGCTATCGTGATGATACAACGTTTTGGCTCACGCTACCAGGGTCTTCCTATACCTTGCCATGAATATAGAAACTGAACTACTAAGTGGATCCACTAGTCTATGCTAAAAAGAACTAAGGAATCATCTAAAAATTATGACCCTTTTCTACCCATGGTGGCTACATGGTTTATCGGATCTGTGAGTTCTCTAAACTCTCCTCCATATCAGTGCTCAATACTACTCCCAAAATATGATACTAGCTCTTATGTTTAAAAAAACACACTTCTTTATATGATTTGAGATAATTCCTCAAAAACATAGCTTAAAGTCTCTTCTTGGAAATCAAAGTTTCCTTTCTTGCTTAATTGTGAAAGCATTTACTCTTTAACTGAAAACTAGCTCAAAGGCTCTTTTGAAATCTCAGTTTCCTTTCTTGTTTAAATGTGAAAACATTTACTCTTTACTGAAAACTAGCTCAAAGGCTCTTTTGGAAATCAAGGTTTCATTTTTTCTTTAAATGTGAAAATATTTTAAACTCTTTGGGAATACATAGTCCCCATATACTCTTTTGAAGAACTGAACTTCAAACTTTTTACTCTTTACTAAAATCAAAACTCAAGTCTTAAAACAAAGTTAAAATATTTGTAAAAGACTTTTGGAAGTGTCTATGAACTTTTCTTGTTTTGACTCTTAACTTCTCTTGACTTGACTCTTATGTTTCCTTGAATTGAATTATGGATTCAAGGATTGTGATTTGTGATAGGAAAGATCTAATGATGTTTAGGAGTGTTTTTATGTAGTTTAACATGAGAAAATATCAAGAAATCACTGTCTAAAAGCAAGTCTGCGACACAGAGATACATTTAATTATTTGGTCGTGAAATAAATTTTGAGGAAGAACAGTCCGTGACCACTCCGGGACGCAGAGAAATTTTGTTAATCCTAAGGAACAGGTCTGCGATGCAGACCTGGTACCCAGATTCTGCCGACTTGTTCCTTCTTCGTTTTCAAACCCCAAATCACCTAAATTCCATTCTTTTTCTCCAATTCTCTTTAGATTCAGATACCCAACATATGTACACAAGAATATAATAAAACATAACTCTAAGATCGACCTTAAACTCTCAAGAACTACTCAATCTCATCCCGAATTCAAGAACGAAAGTAAATTCAAGAACACACATAAAGAACATTCAAACTTTCAACTTTTAGGATGAATTCATGCTGAATTAAACATGTTTGGCGCATGGGTGAACAAACACAATGCTCTGTGAACTCACATACCCCGTAGGGATCACACCTCGATGAAATCTACAAGCGATTCTTGAAAATCTTGACGATTCTTGCTTCTTCTCCTCTATTCTCTGCTTCGTTTCTCTTCTCTAAAGCCCTAACTCAATATTGTAAAAGCATAAACTAAATCCTATCAGTTTAGACCCCAACTTAATTACCAAAAACGAAATTAATTAATAGGGTAGTGAAAAGACCAAAGTACCCTTCTAAAATCCGAATTAGACTTTCTTTAATTGAACAACCCTACTTCCAATGGGAATATATCACTCATACGAACTCGAAATAGCGCAAACTCGGTGGCGTTGGAAAGATAATTCCAAGATATTTTCTACGGCATCTTGAAGCTCACCTAACTCATCCTGAGCTACGATTTAAGGACGTTTGAATTTGACCAAAAACCCCAACTTAACATAACTTAACAAATTTCTAGATTTTTCATTCTTTCCAAAAACAACTCTTTCTAATTCTAGTTCTTTCTAGTTCTTTCAAATAGAGAGGTGTTACATTATCTCCTCCTTGGGAACATTCGTCCTCGAATGATATTACTCTTACTAGGCTAAGGGTGTAAAATCTAATATTCGGCTCAAACACCCAACAAGAAATGCAAAAACAACATGCCAACTTATAAATAAATAACAAGAAAAGGATTAGTACCTTGTTCTGGAATTTCTACGGTTTCAAAGAGATGTGGATATCTCTTCTTCATATCCTCCTCAGCTTCCCAAGTAGCGTCCTCAACAAACTGGTTCCTCCAAAGAACTTTGACCGATGCTACTTCCTTAGTCCTCAACTTGCAAACTTGACGATCTAGAATCTGAACCAAAATCTCCTCGTAAGATAAGATATCCTTGATACCAATATCTTCAGTTGGTATGATAAGTGAAGGATCTCTCATGCACTTCTTCAACATGGAAATGTGAAATACCGGATGAACCACTACTAACTTTTGGGGTAGCTCAACTCATAAGCTACATTGCCAATCCTCTTGGATATTCTGTATGGGCTAATATACCGAGGACTAAGCTTCCCCTTCTTACCAAATCTCATAACACCCTTCATGTGTGAAACTTTCAAGTAAATCCAATCATCTACTTTGAACTCTAACTCCATTCTCCTAAGATCAATGTAGAATTTCTAACGACTTGGCACCGTTTTCAACCTCTCTTGAATGACTTCCATTTTCTCCATAGCTTGATGAACTAAGTGTGGTCCTATAAACCCTAGTTCACAAACTTCAAACCATCCAATAGGAGATCTGCATCTTCTCCCATAAAGAGATTCATATGGAGCCATTTGGATGCTAACATGGTAATTATTGTTGTAAGCAAACTAAATGAGAGATAGGTGATCATCCCAATTACCCTTGAAATCAATCACACAACCTAACTTGATACCTCAAAACACCATCTCCCCCTTGTTCAAAAGCCATCATTTTTTGCTTATGAACACTTGCCTTTATTTCAACCAATAAAGGATCTTGGTCTTGCTTCTCTTTTACTTATGACTCTAATGATGATTCAGCCCCATTCATCACCACTACTCTTCCTTCTATGGAATCCATTAGTTGAACTCCTAGTCGTGCAAGTCTATGCACCTCTTTTGCTAACTCTTTCTTATCTTCCTCAAAATGGGCAGTACTACCTATAGATAATCTGCTCAAGGCATCAACAACAACATTAGCCTTACCTGGGTGATAAAGAATACTAATGTCATAACCCTTGAGTAATTCTAACCACCTCCTTTGTCTGAGATTAAGCTTTTTCAGAGTAAACACATACTAAAGACTTTTGTGATCGGTGAACACATCCACATGAACACCATAAAGATAATGGCACCATATTTTTAACACAAATACTACAACAGCCAACTCTAGATCATGGGTTAGGTAGTTCCTCTCATGAACTTCCAACCATCTGGAGGCATAAGTTATAACTTTTCCATTCTGCATTAAAATACAACCCAAACCAACTCTGGACGCGTCACAATACATGACAAAACCTTTAGTACCTTCTGGTAAGGTCAACACTGGGGCAATAGTCAACCTCTTTTTCAACTCCTGAAAACATTTCTCACAAGCTTTAGACCATTGAAACTTAACTTTTTTCTGAGTTAACTTGGTCAAAGGGGATGAAATAGATGAGAACCCCTCTACAAACCTTCTATAATAGCCAAGCAAACCCAAGAAACTCCTAATATCAGTTGGAGATATGGGTCTAGGCCAATTCTGTACTACCTCAATTTTTCTGTGTATTAACTTTCATTCCCCTCACCGGATATAATGTGGCCTAAGAGTTCCACAGACTCAAGACAAAACTCACACTTAGAGAACTTGGCATACAACTCCCTATCCTTTAGAGTTTGGAGAACTATTTTGAGATGACTAGCATGATCTTCCTCATTCCTTGAATATATTAGTATGTCATCAATGAACATGATAACAAACATATCTAAACAAGTTATGAATACTCTATTCATAAGGTCCATGAATGTTGCAGGAGCATTGGTCAAACCAAAGGACATGACCATAACGGGTCCTGAATGTTGTCTTTGGCATATAACATTCCCTCACTCTTAAGTGATGGTAGCCTGATCTGAGGTCTATCTTAGAGAAATAAGTAGCACCCTGAAGCTGATTGAAAAGATCATCAATCCTTGGGAGAGGATATTTGTTCTTGATGGTAACCTTGTTCAACTGACGGTAATCTATACATATCCTAAGGGAACTATCCTTCTTCCTCACAAACAGGACCGGAACATCCCAAGGTGAGACACTTGGCCGAATAAAACCTTTCTGTAGGAGATCTTTCAACTGCTCATTTAACTCTTTTAACTCTGATGGTGCCATTCTGTATGGTAGAATAAATATAAGACGAGTGTCTGGAAGAAAGTTTTTACCGAAGTCTACCTCTCTCTTAGGAGGGACTCCGGGAAGATCATTTTGAAAGACTTATGGGAACTCTTTTACTACTGAAACTGACTAAATAAGAGGTATCTCAAGACTAGAGTCATTAACTCGGACTAAGTGACAGAAACACCCCATAGAAACTAACTTTCTTGCCTTAAGGTACGAAATAAAATGACCCTTAGGCACTGCTGGACTGCTTTTCCACTCTAAGACTGGCTCATTAGGAAACTGAGACTTGACAACTCAAGTTCTACAATCAACTGAGGCATAACAGGCATGAAACTAGTCCATACCAAGAATGTCATCAAAATCTACCATGTCTAACTCAATTAAATCAGTCATGGTACTCTTGTGATTGACGGAAACGGGACAATCACGATAGACTCTCTCTTCTAGAATAGTCTCACCAACAGATGTAGAAATACTGAATGGTTCACTAAGTTGCTCAGGAATAACATCAAAATTCAACGCAACGTAAGGAGTTACAAAAGATAAACTCACTCCTGGGTCTAGAAAAACATAAATATTAAAGTTAAAGACTTGGATCATACTAGTGACAACATATGGCGAGTCCTCTTTCTCTTGGCAATTAGGGATTGCATAAAGATGGTTTGATCCTCCGCCTGTCCCTGTAGTATCTCCTCTAGATAAAACTCTGTTTGGTGGACCAATTGAAGAAGACTGCACTCTATTGTCCCCCCCCCCTCCCATTACCATTACCCTTCTTGTTCTTTGGACACTCTTGCATAAAATGCCGACCACACTTGTAACAACCAGTGGAGCCATCACGACACATCCCTAAGTAGTTCCTACTACACTTTGCACATGCAGGAATATTAGTACCCCCTTGTGCCATACTACTTTGCGACTGTGCAGGTCTAGGTCTGAAATTCAAGGAGCTTCGACTCTTGTACGCATATTTGTTTCTTTGTGCAGGTGCACTAGAAATGATAGAGCGGGTCGTTTTTGCTTATGCTGGAAAGAAGACCAGTTCACATTACTGTTTTGCTGCCCGGATTCATTTCTCGATGCCTTAACCCTCTTATTCTTAAACCCTTATCAATCGCTCAGCTTGTCTTGCTCAACTTGTTGCCCAGGGATCATCAGCCTTGCTATGCTCATGTAACCTATTAGCATGGCTGCCTTACTTTCCTTATCTGACAAACGAGGCAACCCAACAACAAATAAACTCATCCTGCTCCTCATGTCGGTAACCATCTCTTTGCTTATCTTAGCTCACGGGGAAAAAAATGCCCTATGAAAGCATTCTCAAACATAGCCCAACTCACAATCGATTACACGCAAGCACAAGTTAGAAAGAAAATTTATAGGGATGAACTCTATCGCACAAAATGAGTAAGAAAAAAGTGAAATAATTTCCTAAATGTTGTACCCTCCTAATTATAGATGTGGCTCGCTACACACTGATAACTAGGACACTACAGACATGACTTTGTAGACTCCCTAGGACTCTTTAACTCTGTGCTATGATACCAAGTTTGTTGCTCCCCGATCCTACACCCCGAATGTGGCTGACACTAGAGAACCATTGCTGGCCCCAAGCGAACCCTTGGGATGGATTACTTACTCAGCAGAAGAAATTAAGCTTTAAGAAAAGAACTCAAATTCAAGATAACCCAACTGTCTCAAACTATACTCATAATGTTTTAGAAATAAACATTAAACTTATCCAAAGTGGCAACTCAAATCTGAACATAAACCAATAACAAAGTAAAGACAAATGAACTAACTGACTGTCTATCTATGAAACCTCTAATAACTGAGATGGATGTCGGGACAAGACCCACGACATCCTAATGAACTAATTATTGAAAAGCAATAAAAAGGGATCCTCTGGAAGCAATGAGGCTCACCAACAAACTCTGGAGCTCAATTAGAATCAACGATGCGTTGGATGCTGATCCTGGTTACCTTTGTCTGCATCATAAGAAGATGCAGGACAAATGTCATCAGTACATTGAATGTACGAGTATGGAAGGGGAATTCTAAATTAAGACATAAGTTTGAAAGGAACTGAAGAACTTACCTGGCTCAACTCAACTCAACTGATTTCAATATAAAGTAGTGTAAATAAATGCAATATAAAGAAGAACTTTAAAACATGGTTTTCAACTCTGTGTATTTAGAAATACAATAATAACTCTGTATGTATGCAAAGATGCAATATGAACTCTATTTGTATATGAAAATACAAATAATTTTGATGTATATAAAAATACACAATACTACTTCGGAGTTTCTCTAAATAACAACCATCACTTAAGAGCTATCGTGACGATACAACATTTTTCCTCACGCTGCTAGGGTCGTCCTATACCTTGCCATGAGTATAAAACCTGAACTACTAAGTGGATCCACCAGTCTATACTAAAAAGCACTAAGGAATCATCTAAAAAGTATTACCCTTTTCTACCCATGGTGGCTACATGATTTATGGGGGTTGTGAATTTTCTAAACTGTCCCCCAAATCGGTGCTCAATACCACTCCAAAAATATGATACTAGCTCTTATGTTTAAAAAAACATAATTCTTTCTATGATTTGAGATAATTACTCAAAAACTTAGCTCAAAGGCTCCTCTTGGAAATCAAAGTTTTCTTTCTTGCTAAATTGTGAAAGCATTTACTCTTTAACTAAAAACTAGCTCAAAAGCTCTTTGGAAATCTCAGTTTCCTTTCTTGTTTAAATGTAAAAGCATTTACCCTCTACTGAAAACTAGCTCAAAGGCTCTTTTGGAAATCAAGGTTTTATTTCTTATTTAAATATGAAAACATTTTAAACTCTTTGGGAATACATAGTCCCCATATATTCTTTTGAAGAACTGAACTTCAAACTTTTTACTCTACCATAACTATAACCCAACTGAGAAACTTAACCAAAACTAAACATTTCAAGCTACGGAAGACGGTTTAAATAAATAAATAATTAATACAGAGTTCTAATAACTCCGAAAGTATTAACAAACAACTAATGAACTATTGCGGAAAACAACCCCTAGCACCTGAAAGTCATTGTACCAAAATATCTAAAGTTCAACAAGTCTAAAGAAAAGGGGTACAACCCCAACAAAACATAAGCAAACTACTAAAACATGTCTAAATCGGAAAAGAATGGATTAAGCAAAATGAAGGACTTCATTGCAGCCTGAAAGAACTGGCTCACCCTTGAAATCTGGTCTCGATCATTGATCTCCTAGTTGAAGTCTATCAATAGCCGCCTCAAGATGTCCTGTACTCAACCAAGAACGAGCAAGTGTAGTATCTGTACACAACCGTAGTGTACTGGTAGGATCACACGACTATTCTAGTAAGCACAATATATATAAGTAGTCAGAACATAGTAAACACAAATATACATAATATATATGTTGTTATCATTTTAGGAGCAATATACAATTCCATATTCTAAATAACAATTAGATATAACAACACAATGGTCCTCTCATGCAACCCTTACCTAGACTGTTAGTGTGTCAGAACGTGACACCTGATCGAAATTAGTGTGTCGGAACATGATACCCGATCCCAATTAGTGTGTAAGAACGTGACACCCGATCCAATGTATGTGTCGGAACGTGACACCTGATCCAATCAACTTAACCACAATCAGAGTGACACTCATAATGTACATTCTCATAATCATATACAATCAAGTGTTGATTCATGACATACAATGGTTCATTCATACTCATTTACGTTAGGTTTGATCAATAGTTCTTCATTCACATACATACATGAATTACAATGAAGCAATTACTAATATACATCACACAAACATGAAATCAAACCATCACCTACATCGAAACCAAGCTTGAATCCCCCTAAGGCACTTGAATCTTCCCTTTCCTGATTCTTTTTGTTTGTTCATGGTCTACAAACAACAATTTAATGCAAGGATCAATAAACGAGTCCTAATAACCCGGATTACAATCAACATTATCAACCATAGGCCAAATACATGATCCCAATACCCAACTTAGGTCTTTTTCCACCATTAATTACAGATGAAAACCTTCCCCCAAGGATAATTTCCCAAGAATCTACGTTCTACAGATCGAAAAATGGATTAGGGGAGTAAAACCCTTACTTTTAGTGTTGGAAGAGGTGGAAAACCTTCAAGAAATAATCCTGGGTCATCTGTTAGATCTCAAGAATGAAACTTGCAGAAAAATAACATTTTTGGGTTTTAATCCTGACATCATTCTCGATGGGGCCACTATGGTGGACCCCATCCCACCACCGCAGCCCCACCCTGATGGGATTAATCCTTCCCTAGCGGCTTGCACGGAGAAATAACCTCGAAACTTGAGTTCCAAACCCCCATTTCACAACACACCGTCAACCATTAACATTCAAAAATTACTCGTTCACGCTAAGATCAGTTGCGGGAGTTCTACTCGCCCTAATTCAATTCCGTAAAGTCGTACGGGTTCCCTAACATCTTGGCTATAAACTCATGTTATCAAATTCATTATTAGATCTTTCATTCATTACCATATTTCCTTAGACCTCACCTGACACAGATTTCATCCAAATGTGGACTAAGCTAGGCATTCCCAAGTAGCTACTCAAAAGTTTTCTGGCCCAATTTCTTCCCCCATTGGCTTTTCTATAACGACGGGAACGGGTCGTTACAATAGATACCAATTTACCCATCACTCATTCACGTATGATCAAACTTGGAAAAGGTAGCTAAAGTAAGGGTAGAGTAGCACCTGAATCGTCGAATTTATGTTTGCGTAATCAAGACACAATTCCAATGTAAGTGTCTATGATCGTACAATAGTAAAGTGACCTAACCAAGGGTTGCGGTCGAGTCCCAAGGGAGTGGGCTTGAGAATTAATAGAAAAATAAAATCAAGTTCCAATTAGTCATAGGTAGAAACATTATAGAATATAAACATGTTAAATCTAAGAGGTGACGCAAGCGTCAATTATCAATGGGGGTTTGTCAGAAGTAAGTAAAAACAACAAAAATGCAAAGAGTACTAATCAAGGAGAGGGGATTCTTGATATGTGATAGGAATATGGGTTAGACTAGATTGTTGGGTACATGCTTTTGATAGTAATTTCGTTGAATATTTGTGACTAGGCTAGACTATAGTGGGGGTAAGCTTTCTCTCGAACAACTTACCCCGAATCAAATGGGTTCCTCTCGGACCCCCACTTGCCGCATAAAGAACAACCTCCGCCCTAGCCTACTCACTTTCTCGAACTGAGTATGTGGGAGAAGGACTAGGGTTCACTTTCTCGAGCTGAACCTCATGTTGACCCACTCCCACCGGCCATCAATTTAGTAGTCTTAGTTTTACGACCTCTCTCTCTCGCAAGCCGAAAATACAAAGGTGAAATAATATTTTCAACTACAATTTCATTAAGTTCCAACACAACTACTAAACGAAATCACATCTAAACAACAAATAAACTATCAGCAAGCAAGACCCAATATTTAATCTAACTCATATTCACAAAATCACACCCCAAGAATTGGGGTTTTAGCTAGACATGTAAAACAAAGAGAAATTTATACCAAAATGAGTTTGCATTCAAATGGGTATGAAAATTTTAGTCTCAAAACAAGCCAAGAGTGAAGAATCCAAGAGACCCAAACCCAAATTGTTGAAGTTGAAAACCTTTGAATCTTCAAGTTCTTCAAAACCCTCTCCGAACATAGAACTCAAAAATCTATGTTAAAAATTATATATTAAAAATCTGATATTAATCTAAAACTCTCAATGAGTATTTATAGTTTTCAAAAATTTGTGCTGCAGCGGATCATTCGGCGTCGTTAGTCGAGATCACAGATTAACTCGGTGATCCGCCCTTTGGTAGGTTTCATCGCCATCTTTCTCTATCCTTCAGCATCGTCGTGTTATGGATCATTAGGCGACATAGTACTACTTTGTGGAATAGCTCGGTGATACGCCGACTGCTCTTTTTCACCATCGATCTGATCCTCTCCTTCAGGGCTCAGCACACTAGAACAAAAGGCGAGGATAAGACATTTTGGCGACTCGCCAAATGGGTTCGGCGATTCTCAGATCTTTATTTCGTCGTTCTTTCAGCTGCTTTTGTTCATTTTTGCTAAGTAGTGTCAATGCTTTCCCTCAAACTCCAAATACTTGAAACTGAAGGGTTTTCATCAGATATTGAGACAAAATATACATTTGAGGACACTAATTCTATCAAAACATTGCCCTACATGAGTCCAATTTGTGGAATCATCAACACCCCAACATAAACTTTTGCTTGTCCTCAAGCAAACTCAAGTTCAACCATTCCAACAGGGATGTCTCAAATAGTGCTACACAAGACTCGATCATGAATGTACACAAGAAGACTCAATTTACTGATGCAAGGATCCAACGTGCAGTCAAAGATTCAAGTTGTGACTCATCAATATTAAAGAATCTCATGCTCACAATACTTGCTTCAAATGCAAGTTCAAGCTCAACCAAAGTGTTCAAATACCCTCACACAAGGAATGATTCCATATTCACACACAATGGTTTACAATTGAAAGCTTCGAAATCAAATGCAACACTCACACTTACAAAGATAAACACAATGCATACTTTCACCCATAGGTTTGCTCGTATTTTCCGATCAACATTTGTTTTAGCTCACTCAAGATCAAAAAGGTCTTTTCAAGGCTTGTAATGGGGCTGAGTGCAAAGGTATGGCCATTTAGGCTCATTGACTTTCATCCTAATGAAATGTGGTACTCACAAAACTTCCTTTCCTCTTCCTTCATCATTTTATTTAGTGCTGATAATTCATCCTATTATTCACTTTCCATGAATTGTTTGGAAACCCCATTTCTTTTGTACTTTATTCCACAACTTTCTTTTTCATTCTTTTTCTTTTTCTTTCTCTTTTTTCTCTTTTTTTTATATGGAGGGATTCCATTTTTCTCAAAACCATGGGTAAGAGGAGACTTTCTTTGCACTTCTTCACTTTCCTTCTCTTTTCACCTTACCCCCAACTTAGGCTTTTGGCCTAAGTTGGCTAATCAACTAACCACAACTTCATGAGGATTATGGGTGATGGATAAAGAAAGGTCATTGTTTTCATCATGTTTCTTCCAAAGAAAGGGAAAGCTCAAGGGATGTTCAAAAGAAGTTCACATACTCACAAGGTAGGTCACAAAAGAGGTAAATGTCAAATTGGCTCACACTTTTCGAAGTCGCCTAAGATCATATCAAGAGATCGCTTTACTTAGTGGACCAGACTAAAGGGGCAAATTCTACGATCCATCATGCATAGTTCATAGGTAATCTTATCACACTAAGCATCAACACTAAAGTCAAACAAGACTCCACACTTTTGCTAGTGTGCAACGGTCATCACAAGAGAATCAATTTGATACATGGCTATTCACAACAAGATGCAAAGAGTTCACATATTTTCTATGTAACTTCATTTGGACTCATCGTAGCCGTACATTCATGTTCGTTCAATTGAGAGCACTATTCAAGTCATCGGTATTGATCAGAACTTATACTTAAATTTTGCAAAAGAATAGCCACATTCAAGACACGAGAGGTGGCAAAAAAAATTCGGACGAGTCAAAATCATTTTGAACTAAAACAAAAGGATCCATAAGCTCAAACATCCACAAAAATAGTATATAATGACATTGCATCCATAAAAACACAAATGTATCATCAAACAATAATAGTCGCACACAAGGTGGGCCTCACCCCAACACAAATAAAAGTAATTTGTCCTCAAATGCAAATAACACAGAATTCAAAATGTAAAATAAAGAAAGATAGAGAGGGAGGGAAAGAGAAATCCTGTCTATGCAGTTTCTCCATCTATCGGGGCCTCAATGCCTGATCCATCACCATGAGCTTGGGCATCAGTGCCCGAGGGTACCTTAGGGGGAATCACATTGTCAGATTCACCAAGGTCTGTTGAGTGTGAGTCTGCCAGAAAGATATGTACCGCTCTACAAAATCCCCTGTCCCATGAAGGAGTATTAGGGTCTAGGGTAATGGTTTTCCTGGCAGGAGTGGGCCTCTTTCCCTTGCCTTTTCCAGTAGTTTTGGGTAGTTTCAAAGCTTTTCCTTTTGACATAACTGCATCTTCTTTTATCACATTTCCTTTGGACTTCTCTTGAGCTGGCGTTATTCTTTCAGCAGCTTTAGGTTTAGTCGTGTCTGTAAAATCTCGAAGAGAAGTTAGAGAAATATTTGACAAAAGCACTGATAAGCTTCGCCGAATCTTTCAGCGAGTCATCGATATCATTCGGCGATCTACAGTTAGTCCGCTGAAAAGCTACAGTGCACAGAGATGTAGGGGGGTTGACAAAGGTAAAACGAGACTTTCGGCGAGTCGCTGGAAGTCTTTGGCGACCTTCAACTTCTCGCCGAAAGTTACAGAATTAACAATACATTTATCATTAAATTAAAGGCGAAATGGAGACGTTAGGCGAACCGCCGAGTGGTTCGGCGAGCTCGACCCAGCTCACCAAATGGCTCAACGTACCTATTTTCAACTCATCTTCTCGAATTCAATCTTGTAACCCATGAAGACAAAATCAAAGTATGCACTAGTACCATCAAGGTATAACCCATAGCACCCAAACACAACCCTTCAAATTTTAATCCAGATTAAGGCATACAATCACTAGAATTCAACAGTCACAATTACTCGAGCAAGATTATCAAATTAAAGCATGCGTGTAAACAATCTAATCCTATCCTGTAGGGTTAGAATACTTTCAACAAGATCTGGCTATTGCCAATGAGCATAAATTTTTATCAAATAAATTTGAGGCATATAAAACCGACCTTTTGTGTTGACTACGAAATGATTGAAATGCTAGGCGGCAAGGTAATCCAATTCCGAGCACAAATCAACCAACCAAAATACTCTAAAAGTGCAAGAAATATAGAAACTAGAGTGCAGGTACGAGTTTGGGTAGAGAAACAGTGAGGGAAAGTGAATGAAGTTGAAACTTTTAAACCTTTGGCTTGCAAAATCGTCCAGTTTTTGCCCATTCGGCGACATTTGTCCCAATCGTCGAACAATTCAGTGTAACTCCAAGTAGTCATATGCCTCACCAAATTTTACAGAATCTCTATGTATTGGGGGAGTCCAAATGGCGGTCTCCGTCAAGATTGCCGACATGGTCAGCGATTCGCCAATAATTTCATGTGCTCGCTGAGATTTACAGACTCCAATGTATGTTGGTCTTGAGTCTAACGGCAATCTAGTTTGGGGTCGCCGAACCGTTCGGCGATTCGCTGATTGGACATGTTACTCACAATCTGCACTTTTCGTTCACTCTCTGCACTTCCATTTGCACAATCAACATACCATTATTTTATTAAAGCAACATAAAGCAATAAAGGGTTTTGGGTTGCCCCCCAAAAATCACCTTAGTTAATGTCGTAGCACGACTTAAGTCAACGGTCATACTTCATTTTTGGGGTTAAACGTAGTGCAACTAGGTGATCCCAATTGTTCATTTGGATGGAGCTGAGGCAATACATGACCTAAGAGAGTTTCAATTAGCTAGATAGATCTATAGTGAGAACCTCTCATCTGATTTAGCACTTCTACATTTTCTCTAATCTCCTCTAACACTCTATCTTGCTCATTTAGCTTTTGGAGAATGGTTAATAACATATCCTCGATACGTCTATTTTCATTGTCCATAGACCTTCCCTGCATGGTATGTGGTATGCATTTGCTCTTCTGTTTGGACATCACCTCTAGTTTCTCGACCTTTTGGGTCATGTTATCCATCTGACCAAACAAAATGATCAATTGCTGGTCCTTTTCAATATCCTTGTTGGTTTTAGCCACAAGGTCAAGGAATTTGGCTGCGGTCTCATAGGAGTATCTCTCAAGGCCACCCAGGATCAGTCGATCGATTAATCCTCTATTTTTGGGATTGAGACACCAATAGAAGCACAACAGTAGAGCCAGATAGGAAATTTCATTAGTTGGGCATTGTATCAACAGTGCTTAAAACCTCAGCCACGACTTATGAAAAAGCTCACCTTCCATCTGCTTGAAGGTCATGATGCTATCCCTGAACCACATCACTTCCACCAAGAGGTGCTCTATTGGTTCATAGTCATTAACCACACTCATCTCTAATGTTTCAGTAAAAACAACCGAACAAAACAAAACTAAAAATTAAGTTAGTAAAACTACAACTAAGAAGAACAAAAATACTACTAATCTAAGAATTCTCAAATAACACCACTCCCCGGCAGCGGCGCCATTTTAATGTTTGTGTAATCAAGACACAACTTCCAATGCAAGTGTCTACGATCATACAATAGTAAAGTAACCCAACCAAGGGTTGGGATCCAGTCCCAAGGGAGTGGGCTTGAGATTAATAGAAAAATAAAATCAAGTTCCAATTAGTCATAGCTAAAAATATTACCGAATATAAACATGTTAAATCTAAGGGGTGACACAAGCATCAATTATCAATGGGGGTTTGTCACAAGTAAGTAAAAATAGTAAAAATGCAAAGAGTACTAATCAATCAGAGGGAATTCTTGGGATGTGATAGGAATACGGGTTAGACTAGATCGTTGGGTACATGCTTTTGATAGTAATTTCATTGAATATTTGTGACTAGGCTAGACTATTGTGGGGTAAGCTTTCTCTCTAATAACTTAACCCAAATCAAATGGGTTCCTCTCGGACACTCACGTGCTGCATTCAAGGGTGAGCCAATTCTTCCGGGCTGCCATGAGTTCTCTTTTCATCTATGTTCACCATTTCAAACTTACACTTTTCTAGTTAGTTGATTAGTTCATTAGTTTTGGTTGCATCCTTTCTTGTTTAGAATTGTTGAACTTTAGATGTTTTGGTACATTGACTCTTAGGTTCTAGGGGTTGAATTTCCGCATTAGTTTTGTTGGTTAATTGTTTAAACCTTTGTTGTTTATGGGGACTCCATTTTTATTGTCATTTAAACTTGCTTTCGTATATTTAAATGCGTAGTATTCGGTTAAGTTGTTAGATTTAGGATGTAGTAATGGTTCTCCCAACGGATGGTTAGTGTGGGTTCCAATCACAACGGTCTCAGTCGTGACACATTTTCAATTTGATCCAATCAAATGCAAAAAATGGTACCCCTTTTTCACATGTCATCTATACCATTATTATGGAATGGGTTGGTTTAGTGGCCAAAACAATTAATTCCCATCTACATTATTTTGGATCCAACCTACCACAGATTTTGATGTTTACTATTATAGATTCACAAACAATTCTGATTATTTCAAAAGTTGTAATGCTAAGAAAAAAATAATAGAGTTACCAGGAATGCCACCACTTTTTTGTGTTTGATGATGTGGATTGTATTAACTGGGCAGTTAAGTTTATTAAAAGGCAAATTGAAATGTTGAATAATGAAGAAAATCCAAGAGTTCTTGTGAACACTTTGAAGCTTTAGAGTTTGATGCTTTAAGAATTTTAAAGCATGCGACTATGGTGGGAATCGAGCCTTCAATTCCTTTAATATTTCTTGATTATGATACATTCCGACCTGATATGATTAAGAGTAGTTCGAAGAATTATTTGGATTGGTTGAAATCAAAGGATAAGGGATCGGTTATCTATATAGCATTTGGTAGTTACTCCAAAATATCAAGTCAATTGATGGAGGAGATTGGTCATGGATTGCTGAAATGTGGGAGGCCATTTTTTCGGGCGATTAGGGAAGGACAAGACGGAGAAAAGATGGAGGACAAGTTGAGTTGCAAAGACGAACTTGAAAAGTAGGGAAAGATAGTGAATTGGGGCTCACAAGTGGAAGTTCTTAAAGACCCTTCTGTTGGTTGTTTTCTGACCCACTGTGGATGGAATTCATCTTTGGAGAGAATAGCATCTAGGGTACCTATCATGGCATGCCGACTCTGGAATGATCAATTTTGTAATGCAAAACTCATTCAAGATATCTGGAAGAATGGTGTTAGAGTTCTTGCCAGTGAAGGTGGTGTCGTGGAAAGAGATGAGTTTAATAGATGTATCACGATTGCAATGGGAAACGGCGAAGAAGGGGAAGAATTGAGAAGAAATGTCAAGAAATGGAGTGACTTAGCTAAGGAAGTTGTGATGAAGGTGGTGTCGTGGAAAGAGATGATTTTAATAGATGTATCACGATTGCAATGGGAAGGGGCGAAGAAGGGGAAGAATTGAGAAGAAATGTCAAGAAATGGAGTGACTTAGCTAAGGAAGCTATGAAGGAAAATGGTACATTTGGTAATGAGTTCTTACTTGTTCTTAATAAGTACTAAATCACTTCTGAATAGATGATTTTAATAAAAATAGCTAGTAATCAATTAATTTTTTAAGAGCTTGTTCTTTGTTTAAGAAAAAATAGTAAATTTGTTTGAAATTATTCATAATGAAATAACTTTCTTAGTTTCTGAAATAATTATTTTAACTTCTTCCTCACTTAAAACTTTAATTCTTCTCTTTCATTATTTTTTTATCTTTTCACTTTTAATTATTTGTAGAAAATGATTTATGTTTTTTTTAAAAATATAAATAAAAAGTGTCCTTAAATTTTAACGGTTTTTTTTTAAAATTTGATTTTATTTACTAATTTTAATATCTATTCGAAATTAAATTATTTTATATATAAGACTTTAGTAATTAAATTTAAAATAAAATGGAAAGAAAAGACAAAGAAAATAAAAAGAGAAAGTAAAATCAATAGAAAAATAAAAGAGAAACAACAATGAATGAAGGCAAATTTTTTTTAAACAAAGTATAAAATACAAAGTATACATGTATTAACTTAATTTAATTACAAGATAAAGAAAATAAAAAGATATCAAAGAATTATTTTTTTTTAAAATAAATAAAAAGCTTTAAAAACATTTAGTTATTTTTTAAAAAAATTTTAAAAATTATTTACACACGTTACAAGCACGTATGTACAAACATAACAAACTTATATGGTTGAAGGTATCACATCAGCACAAAAGGAGCAGGGATATGAAAAATTGAGTTTGAGAGATAATAAGACCCTAATTAAATTAAGGCAAGCCACTGAGATTTTGGTCATAGTTCATGAGGGGTACTTATGCTTATGTCATGCTTTTGTAACTCTAATTTGTTAGCACACGTTATCTCTCAAATGTTGAGGGATTAAGCTTTTTTCCTTTCTCTTGTGGCTAAGATGAAGATTCTAATTAAGTTCAATTGATAAGTTCCATTTGTTCAATTATTTTATAATCTCACGTGAGTCAGAATTTATACTCAAGTTAATCCAATCAAATGTATATAAAGGTACCCCTTTTTCACATGTCATCACTATTATTATGGATCAGAGTGGTTTAGTGGAACCAAGAAATTCAATATCCCATCTACATTATTTTGGATCCAACCAAACACGGCTTTTAATGTTTACTATTATAGATTCACTGATTATGTTGAATATTTGAAAAACTGTGATGCTAAGGATAAAATATTAAAGTTACCAGGATTGTCATCACTTAGTCCTGTTGATTTTCCTTCTTTTGTGTTTGATGACATTGAGATTACCAATTGGCCAGTTAAGTCTATTAAAAAGATAAATTGAAATGTTGAATATTGAAGAAAATCCCAAAGTTCTTGTGAACATTTTGATGCTTAATTTAAGAATTTTAAAGCATGGGACTATGGTAAAAATTGGACCTGCGATTCCTTTAATTTCATTTATAAAAATAGTTTTCAATCTAATATGATTGAGATTAGTTCGAAGAATTATATGGATTGGTTGAATTTAAAGGATAAGGACTAGTATTATTATTAGTGGGAAGCTCCTAACATCAAAGTTGGATTACCATTTTCCCTTATCTTACACCTAAAATAAATTAAATATTAAGTAATAGTTATTTTTAAATTCATGCAACAAACAAGTTCTTAATGCAATCATATATTCATGTACTAATTAAATGTGGGTAATGAAGAGTCTAATAACCTTGAATTTTAATTTGTAAGATAAGTGGGAGTAGTGAAGAATCTATCAAAGACACCCACACAACATTATTTATATTCCCTTCTTTCATTCAAGTTTATGAGCATCTTAGATTCTACATTAGGTTAGTTTACATCAGTTCTAAAATCTTGATTACCAAGTAATTTTATGAATTCTTATTAATTTATTTACAAGTATTCTTTAAAATTTCATGCATATTCATCTTCTTTTTGTTGAGAAATATGAAAATTATCATAGTTACAAGATGAATATTCTCCAATATGAAGTTGTAAGTGAATTTTTATTTTTATATCTCCATCTTTTTGAATTTTTAAATATAACTTCGTAATTGATTTCTATATTTTTGTATTCTTCCTTTATTCTATCTTTAGGATAAAAATATAATAAAGCTAATCCCAATTTATATTTATAATTAATTGTTTTGAGGTTAAGCATGTTACATTCCATAGAATATTTTCACAACTATACCCTTAAAAGAGAGTCTTTGATAAACATTAATAGTTATGTCTTCTTTGTTGTTTGATAATCATTTATCTTTTTAAAACAACATGTTTGTACTTTTTCCTTTTTATATGTAATCTCAAATTATTAGAAAATTCATGTACTTAACTATTACAGAGAGGTACAAAAATTAGTGCAAAAGTATAAATAAAATAAAAAATAATGTAAAGTAAAAAGATGACTAAATGTTACATTGAATTTTATTGTATTAGAATTCATATTTAATTTTTTATATACAAATCCTTTAATATATAGTTTAGGAAATACTGTGTATATGTATTTTAACATATTCATGGTTTGTTTTCTGTTTTTTTTTTTTTATGATTTTAGTTTTTTATACATTTGAAACATTTTGTCTATAGCAAGTCAACTTCTAACAAAATGTAATTCAATCAATATGACAATATTTTTGTCTATATATTTTAATGTCATGTCTTTTATTATGGAAGACATGTCTTTATTTACTTTTCTTTCTTTTCCGTTTGAGCTTGTAATTTTTTCTATAAATTTAATTTAACACGACCTAGACGTTTTTTAATATTTTTCTTTATATGTATCTTTTTTATAGCCAATTTCTTTTTCGATTATTAAAACATACGTTTAGTAATTAAAATATATTAATTCCTCTGATATAATAAAAGGTTTATTTTTCATTTAGCATTCAAAATATCAAACCTCCAACATTTGACACAAAAATTTCATGTTATATTATGTGAAGAAATATATTCTTATGTCAAACTTACATACAAAAGGATTTAGCTTTGAACTTAGCAATGAATTTATGTACGCTCCACTATGATAAAATCTAAATTAACTTTTTCTAATGTCAATTAGGGGATAAACGTGCAGCGCACGTTCCCAGGACTAGTTTATTAATATGTGAGTCTACAAAATAGAAATTACTAGCATAACCTTCTCTGGTACTAGAAAGCAGCGCCACCCTTTCCCCATGCATCGTAATTTTACATATGTGTGTAATTACTCTTTTTTCTTATGTATTTTTAAGAAACGAAGAACAAAGATAAGGTAGAACGTGAGTATTGCACCTAGTTTTTCTACAACTATTAATATCTTCAAAGATCAAAGAAAATCTATCACAATTATGTGAAAATTAAAGTTAACTATGATAAATCTATGACAAAAAATTGAAATATCCATTACAAGAATTTTCACTTTAATGGGCTTCAATTCATATAACTCAGACTTGGGACACTTTCCTTTTTCTTCAACTTGTAGAAACAAACACTTCAATTCAAATGCTTAAAGTTTTCTATTTCCCGTTGCTTTTTGGTCCTCTGTTTCGTTTACCTGAACAAAAAGGTCCCAAGCTACCAAAAAATAATAAGAGACATTTCAACAGTAAAACTAAATCCAGGATAGAAATTAATTTCATTGATTCTCCTTGCCACTTTAGGTCTCAGTGAATACTGATTAAACATTGAATACATTTTGATGCACTAATATCTCATTGTGCACAAAGAGGAATGAAGAGTCGGACAATGCGGAGTCCGCTATATAGGTTGTTCCAATGGCTTGAACCTATGACTTCCTAGACATAGAAAGAAAAAATTGGGACTTTAAACAGATGTTCCATGAAATTTAAAAATCGTGCTCTTTGCTTACATAACCATTGTCAACTGTCAAAAAAATTGCGATAAAAAATGTGGACTATTTCAAGGTAATACCCTCTAGCCATTTATCCTAAACATTTGAGAAAATGTAACACACCAGAATTTTTTTTAGCTAAGACTTGAACGATCCTTCGTTGTGAGTAGGATTTTACCGAAGAATTTAAAATTTCTTAAGTGTTAAGGTCACTAGATGTAGCACCTTCAGTTCCAAAAAGAACTAAATTGGAAATAGGAAAATCTGAAATTTTGCAAGTTATGCTTAAGTTATGAGTTTTGGGTCAACTTCAAATGACCATAACTCTTAGTAAAGGATGATTTATGTGGGCAACAAGATTTCTGATGAAATTTCTCTGAATTATATTTCCAACGCCACCGAGTTTGCTATGTTTTGAGGTCAGATGAGTGAGATATGCCCTTTTGAAGTCAGGCTGTCCAGTTACCCAAAAATAGTTAGGGGTATTTTGGTCTTTCTCTTACCCAATCAGATTTAATTCATTTTTAGTAAGGTTTTAAGGGTATAATCCTATGAGG
Source organism: Solanum okadae (assembly GCA_036553675.1). NCBI lineage: Eukaryota > Viridiplantae > Streptophyta > Magnoliopsida > Solanales > Solanaceae > Solanum > Solanum okadae. The sequence continues at coordinate 35,658,735 of CM071682.1, read as the reverse complement.
TTCATTTTTATAATCCTAATATACGCCTAGGGTTTTAGTTGAGAGTTCAAGAAGAGAAAAAAAAAGAGAAAAGAGGAGAAAAGAGGAAAGGATCAAGGTGTTAATCAAGGTTCTTGAGTTTTGTTACAGATTTTCGCCATGGGTTTGATCCCTAAGAGGTATGTAAGTTTCCATAGTGTTGGATTCATTCACCCACATGCTAAACATGATTTTCATATTCGAATTCATCCTTAAAGATTGAAAGTTTTAGGTTCTTGAAGTTTCATTGTAAATCTTGTTTTGTTGGAGTTATGATGATTTCCTGAGATGAAAGTGAGTGTTTTGAGGGATTTATTGAGTATATCAGTGTGTACTTATGTTGATAAATTGAATCCAAGTGATTGGGGAAGAAACCATTCGAATCTAGGCGAGTTAGGGTGAGAAAATGAGCAAAGAAAGTCGTCGGGGTTTTTTGGGTTGGGGCTTTGCACCCCACGCCAGCTTGAGGAAGAGAGCTGGCGCCCCGTGCCAATCAGTACACCAGGGTCTCCTGCCCCAACCCTTATCCGTCATTTTACCCATTTGAGACCTTTAAAAGGGTACCTTCAAGCCATATCGATTCCAAATACTCTAAACTACTTCTAAACACCTAGAAATCATTGCTAACAAGATCATAACCTTGAATTCATAATTCAAATTCAAGGTAGATTTAAGAGTTAAGTCTTGTGAGTTCTTTCGAACGTTTTTTAGAAAGTCCCTTGGAGTCTTTTTGAGGAGTCTTCTACAATTTCTAATAACTTGTTTCAAGACTCAAGCAAGTGAGTATGAGGATGTGGAGAATGTATTCATGATTCTACTTTATCATCATAAGATCCTTCATATCATGGACCATAACTCTTGAATTCATTATTCATAATTCATAATTCACATTCAAAAGAGAGTTAAGAGTAGAGTTAGAGAAAGCTTTTGAGTTCAATTGTGAATCCTCTGAGATCAACTATCGATTTGAACTAGGTTTTGAGAAATTAAGGATGAGAATGGGAAGAGTTGTATACATGAGTTCCATCTTGTTATGTAGACCCTCAAGTTTAGTCTTTCATTCCCATAAATTCTGCATGAACTCCATAGTTGAGTATCTTTGAGAAAAGTAGTACCTTCAAGTTCTATGTCTTGAGTATTGACTTCCTAACCTATTTGAGATTTTATTCCTAATCATGGGACTATTACACGTTAGCCTTGAAGCCTTTGAGTTGAGTAGTTCATGCCCATAATTCCGCATGAACCCTATAAGTCCAGCAGTCTTGAGCTGAGAAGTATCTTTGAGTACTTGAGTTTAGTAGTTCATGCCCATAATTCCGCATGAACCCTCTGAGTCAAGCATTCTTGAAGCGAGTATTATTATTGAAGTTCTTGAGTTCTTAGTTGTTGAGTTCTAGTTACGGTTATTGAAACCCTTGAATTGAGTCTTTCACGTCCATAATTTGACATGAACTTTATTACGGGAAGCCTTTTACAATATTTTAAAACTTGTTTTAAGACTTGCACATTGAGTTGAGTAAGAGTTAGAGTGAAGTTCATTTCTTTAAAAGATTACATTACATGGGAACTAAGTATTTCGAAGAGTAAAATGTTTTCACATTTAAACAAGAGAGGAAACATTGATTTCCAAGAGAGATTTTAATCTAGTTTTTGAGTAATAATCTCAAACCACAGTAAGAGTTATGTTTTTAAACATATGAGCTGAGTATATTTTTAGGAGTAGTATTGAGCATCGATATAGGGACGAGTTCAGATAACTCAAGTCTCCAAAAATCGTGTAGCCAACATTGGGTAGAAATGGGTCATACTTTTTAGATGATTCATTAATGCTTTTAGCATAGACTAGTGGATACACTTAGTTGAGGCGTTCTATATCCCGGCAAGTTATAGGACAGTTCTAGCAGCGTGGGCAAGACGTTGTATCATCACATAATGCATAATGATGGTTGTTGGTTAGAGAAACTGCCATAGAGTTGTATTATATTTTATTATACACAAATTGAGTTGTTATTTTATTCTTCATTACATTGAGGTGCTATCTATGGTTTTAAAAGCTTTCCATATGTTGCATCTTTTATTGTTGCTTTATATTGAGTTGAGTATCCAGAGTTTTGTATCTAGAGTTGAGTATCCAGAGTCAAGTATCTTATTATTGAGTTGTTCCTTCTTTCAATGAATTGAATATTTCCTTATTGAATTGAGTCTTGTTCTCTTTGAGTCGAGTTGAACCATGTTTCTTTGAGTTGAGTTGAGTTGAGTGAGTTTAGAAGAGGTAAATATGTTCCCTTTTTATCAAGTTCAAGCTTATGTTTATGATTTAGAATTCCCCTTATATGCTCCTACATTCCTTGTACTGAGCCATTTGGCCTGCATCGTGTCATGATGCACATATAGGTATTCAAGATCATCAACAAGAGCTTTGTTGATACCACATGAAGTTCGAGTTAGCTATGGTGAGCCTCTTTGCTTCCGGAGGATTTCATTTACCTTTCAGTTTTGTCAGGATGTCGTCAGTTTTGTCCCGACTTCCATCTTTGTCAGTTTGAGGTTTCATTGATAGACAACAAATTTTCAGAAGTCTTCATTTATTTTGTTAAATATTTTAAAGACTTAAGTTGCCTTTTTTGTGGAGATTTGAATATATTATTTTTATTCAGAGTTTTTCATTTGAGTTAAAGCTTTGTATTTGAGTTTTCATAAAAAAAATTTAAGTTATAATCTTTGTATGCTTGAGTTAGTCTTCCTCTTATAGTCAACCAAGATGAGGGTTCTCTTGGGGACCAGAAATGGTTCTCGAGTGCCGGCCACGTCTAGGGTGTAGGCTTGGGTCGTGATAAACTTGGTATCAGAGCACAGAGTTCAAGTGTCCTAGGGTGTCTATGAAGTTGTGTCAAGTAGAATCTTATTTATGGTTGAGAGCGCCGCACTACTATAAATAAGTGACTACAGACATTTAGGAAAAGTTTTCCTTCTTTCATACTCGTAATTGCGCAATACAACTATGTCATAGAGGTTTATTCTTACTCGTGTGTCTGTAAGATTCATCTTACTACCCCTCATACTAGAGGTGGTTGAAAAGAAAATTTAGTCCCTTATCTATGAGTTGCTCATATTAAAATTCTTGAGAAAGTCATGATACTCTAGAGGGGCTTGAGAGAAGCCCTTGAGTGAGTTAAGTGTTGAGTCCGAGAAAATGCACTCATATTAATATTAATCATACATTTGAGCTAAAATGTAGTTGTACTCTCTTCTCTAAGCCTTGTTTCGGCTAAGATCCTTATGAGAAAGTATGTTTAGAGCTTGGGTAGTATTTTCACTCGAAAAAGTAGCATGAGCTACGAGATTATGAGCAGTAGTAGTAAAGAGTGCCCCTTAAGTTAGGAAAATAGTATGCAGAGGTATAGAGATCTATAAGAGGGAGATAGTGATGGGGCATATTAAGTTATTATAGTCATGCACCCAGTGTGTTATTGATGAGGAGTTTTCCCTTATGGGTGGACTAAGAAAGGATGAGTTGTGAAGATTTGATGATAGAAGGTAGAGTAAAAGTTGCTAGTCAAGATGAGATAAAGTATATATATATATATATATATATATTTATTTATTTTTAACCAGAATAGAATTCAGGCCGAGGTGCCATCGTGTTAGAGGAGGCTAAATATATGTGTTGAATAGAAGCATAGAGTATTCATGAATATCTAACTTATGCTTATGATATGTTTGAGAGGGTCATGATGTTCAGAAGGTTATAGAAGTTATTAAGTAATGATGTATAGCATAGTAGGCGAGCAATCGTATTAATATTCGGGTTTAGTAATGAACATTAAGCTTGAATTTGAGATGAGTGTCATGATCCAAAGAATGATAACATGAGGGTGATGATGTTAGTCTTGAGATTTGATCTAGTAGAATTGACATAGAGTAGGTGAAGAATTGAGATGTTAGATGCAATAAATATGAGTGGTACAGATGAGAGACCCTAACCTTTAGATAAGGGAGTGAAGTGTGTCTAAGTCACAAGAGTAACAAGAGCATTTAGAGCTGTACTGAGGTGGTATGTAATCAAAAGAGGTTAAGAGAAACACTTTAGAAAGAAGTTTTAGTACCTTCTTATTGAGAGTTCGATAGTAATGAGATAAACTTCTCCCGAGTGTTGGATTAAAAGAGGATGTAAACAAGTTAGAGATGATGGAATAGGTCCATAGCTTTCAAGTGTCAACTTTAGACCTAAGGAGGAGACGACAAGATGAGAAATCAAGTCAAGAGTTTGAGAATAAGATAGTAATTAGTCCCAAAAAGTATGGGAGTTATCTTTTCAGAAGTTTTTTAGTAGAGAAGTGATGCTAAATGGAGAAGGTTAATGATCTTATCGTGATGATGATGGTGTGATAATTCCATCTAAGGTTATAAAAAGGGAGGATGAGGTTTTACTGTGAGAAGTTGTTCAATGAGAGCCCTTAGTTGGTTTCGAAGGGGTTGGTAAGTAGGACTCCATGGAGTTGTTAGAGTACTAAGCTTGAATGTGGTGTTGTTAAGCATTAAGTGGTTCTTAATATGAGCCCAATGTGGTGGTAAAGAATAATAGTCTTGGGATGAGATTCCGTATAGCGAGGTATAGAACCCGAACCTAAGGATTTGGGTTAAGCTTGAATATAGAGAGAGCGTACCATTAGACTCAGTCCTTAGTAAGAGTAACCCAATTCCATACCCAGTCCAATAGTCATTCGAGGATGAATGATCCCAAGGGGGAGATATTGTAACACACCGAATTTTTTTAAGCTAAGACTCAAACCATCCTTCGTTGAGAGTTGGATTTTACCAAAGAATTTAAAATATCTTAAGTGTTAAGGTCACTAGATATAGCACCTTGAGTTCTAAAAAGAACTAAATGGGAAATAGCAAAATTCTGAAATTTTGCAAGTTATGCTTAAGTTATGAGTTTTGGGTCAATTTCAAACGACCATAACTATTATTAAAATATGAGGTAGGTGGGATACAAGATATATAATGAAAGGTATTGGATTTATCTTTCCAATGCCACCGAGTTTGCTAAGTTTTGAGGTCAAAATGAGTGAGATATGCTCTTTTGAACTAAGTTGTCTAGTTAAGGAAAGTTACCCAAAAATAGTGAGGGGTATTTTGGTCTTTTCCTTACCCAATCAAATTTAATTCATTTTTAGTAAGGTTTTAAGGGTCTAATCCTATTAGGTTCAGTTTTATATTCCTAATATACGCTTAGGGTTTTTGTTGTAAGTTCAAGAAGAGAAACGAGGAGAAAAGAGGAAAGGATCAAGGCGTTCATCGAGGTTCTTGAGTTTTGTTGTGGATTTTCGTCATGGGTTTGATCCCTAAGAGGTATGTAAGTTTCCATAGTGTTGGGTTCGTTAACCCACACGCCAAACATGATTTTCATTTTCGAATTCGTCCTTAAAGATTGAAAGTTTTAAGTTCTTGAAAAGTGTTCTTGAAGTTTCATTCTAAATCTTGTTTTGTTGGGGTTTTGATTATTTCTTGAGATGAAAGTGTGTTTTGAGGGATTTATTGAGTAGATTAGTGATTGGGGAAGAAACTGTTCGAATCTAGGCGAGTTAGGGTGAGAAAACGAGCAAAGAAAGTCGTCAGAGTTTTCTGGGTTGGGGCCTGGCACTCCACGCCAGCCAAAGCACCCCAACCACTCCTCTGAAGGTAAAGGTCTGGTGCCCTACGCCACTCACTATGCCGGGTTACCTGCCCCCACCCCTTATCAATCATTTCTCCCATTTGAGTCCTTTAAAAGGGTACCTTCAAGCCTTATCGATTCTTAACACTGTAAACTACTTCTAAACACCTAGAAATCATTGCTAACATGATCATAACCTTGAATTCACAATTCTAATTCAAGGTAGAGTTAAGATTTAAGTCTTGAGAGTTCTTTCGAACATTTTTGAGAAAGTCCGGAGTCTTTTTGAGGAGTCTTCTACAATATCTAATAACTTGTTTCACGACTCAAGCAAGTGAGTATGAAGATGAGGAGAATGTATTCATGAGTCTACTTTATCATCATAAGATCCTTCATATCATGAACCATAACTCTTGAATTCATAATTCATAATTCACATTCAAGAGAGAGTTGAGAGTAGAGTTCAAGAAAACTTTTGAGTTCAATTGTGAATCCTTTGAGACCAACTATCGATTTGAACTAAGTTTTGAGAAATTAAGTATGAGAATAGGAAGAGTTGTATACATGAGTTCAATGTTGTTATGTAGTCCCTCGAGTTGGGTCGTTAATGCCCATAAATTCTGCATGAACTCCATAAGTTGAGTATCTTTGAGAGGAGTAGTACCTTCAAGTTCTAGTCTTAGCTTGGTCACTCTATTAACCTTTCCCAGCAAGTCTATTGAATGGGGTACTAAAGATTGCTATTCAAAGCATAGTTAAGAGTTCTACCTTCTAGGGAGTAGTAAAGATAAGATGACTCTGATCTTTACTTCTATGGAGCCGGATGTGAGCTTATCGCCTACTAATCTTACTCAAAAAGAGTCAATGGGAATAGACACATCAATAACAGCAAACATAGAGGAAGAAATCCTTGCTGTTCGGGCTAAGATGCTAACTTTATTGTGGAAAGAGTAATGAGAGGAAAGCCTTGACCTTCCCTTGTTCTACCGTTCGAACTCGGAGATTGAAGAAGATCACTCTATGTAGCGACAAAGGAAATATCTCTATATGTTGATAGATACCCGAGAGACTGAGTCCTTGGGGGAGAGAGAAATGAGGCATTACTCCCAGAAAACATGCAACCAACCTTTCCTTCCCGCTTCTTCCTTGAGATTCGATCTCATAGAGTTCAATTCCCTTTCTCAACCCATGAACAATATGAGCTCGAAGTTTCCTTCGTAACTCCCAGAACTTCTTCGTAGTGGCTCCCTTACATCCCTCATTTCAGAGGGAACCTCGAAGTGGCTCTATTTCATTATATTCCATCCATATCCCAATTCCATTCATTTAATATCCCTTTGGTGTCATTGGTATAGCAAATGTCGTTTCTAGTCTATCTCTATCGTTGCTAGGTGAGGTTTGTGATTATTTTTCAATCTTTTCTACTAGGTAATCTAGTATCCTTATGCATGAAGGTAATCAATTCGGTCATTGTGGTCAGACTCTATTATGGATTTCTGACCACATTCTCCATAGGACCCTCTTATCTCTTCCTTCTCCGAACTCTGGTTATGGAAGAAAGAACCGAGAAGAAGTATTAGCAACAACTGGTTTTATTAAGGGGCAACTCACGATGTTCATATCGATCTATTATGCACCTTTGCATCTAGCATTGGGTAGACCTCATACAATAACTGTCCTAGCTCTACCATATCTTTTGTTTCATTTCTTCTGGAACAGTCACAAAGAGTTTTTATGGATCTACTACTAGAAATTCAATGTGTAATCTCAGCATTCAATGTGTATTCCTGAATAATCTCATTTTTCAATTATTCAACCATTTCATTTTACCAAGTTCAATGTTAGCCAAATTAGTCAACATTTATCTCTTTCAATGCAACAACAAGATCTTTTTTGTAACAAGTGGTTTTCTTGGTTGGTTAATTGGTCACATTTTATTCATGAAATGGCTTGGATTGGTATTAGTTTGGATACGGAAAAATCATTCTATTAGATCTAAGAAGTATACTCTATCTAATAAGTACCTTGTGTTAGAATTGAGAAATTCTATGGCTCAGATCTTTAGTGTTCTCTTATTTATTACCCGTGTCTACTATTTAGGCAGAATACCCTAACCCATTCTTACTAAGAAACTGAAAGAAGCCTCAAAAATAGAAGAAAGGGTGGAAAGTGAGGAAGAAAAAAATGTAGAAATAGAAAGAGCTTCCAAAATGAAGGGGACTAAACAGGAACAAGAGGGATCCACTGAAGAAGATCCTTGTCCTTCCCTTTTTTCGGAAGAAAGGTTGGATCCGGACAAAATCGATGAAACGGAAGAAATCTCTCATGCTTAAGACATGAGAATTGGAAGGCGTATCCCTTACGTACTTTTCCTTAGCCGGTGTGTTGATGATCCATAAGCCATATTCACTCCTTTTTTCTTTTCTTTTTTTGCTTATACGTCTCATGACGAGAGTGCTAGAGACAAAAAATGCATTCTTTAGTTAGGCAATGAGAAATATTGACCAATCTCATCATATTCTATTTCATATTCATATGCCCTCTAACTTGAACTTTCTTACTTCCCAGGGTTTCCACTACCGAACTAGACTTCTCATTCATCAGAAGTAAGGGCTAAGAGTTATCATGAGTTAACTCCGGCTTATCTACTAAAGGTTGTAACTTTGAACTCAACTTTAATGGAAGTGACTTCACGATTAGAACATCAGAGTAGAGGCGGGCATATAATCTATGAGTGTTTGGATTGAATCCCTTGGGACATGAAATTGAATCTTAATCTACAGAAATTATGACTAGTTTGTAGCTTTCCTACCTTATCTTACCTTATCTGAAGTTGGACGGGATTCCTAAGTCGAATGACTGATCTTCGGACTCTTTACGACTCTCAATCTCAATACTAGCTGGGATTCAGTTCAAACTGCCTTGACTCCAAAGGAGAAGATTCTATAGTCTGTTTTCCCGGTGTAGAATATAGGGCATTTGAATAGAATACTTGCCTTTTTTTGATTACCCAAATGGGATTGCAGCTACGCCAAGAATCCCCGAAAACAGAGGAATCCTCGGCTCTTCTCAACTCTCTCACAAAGGGCTTCTATTCCAATAAGCGTACTTATACGTTCTATCTAAACCTAGCTTCCAAAGCCAACTCATTCACAGGGATGAGATAAGGGCTAAAGAATCATATCCTTACTTAGATCAAGCTCTCTGGCCGAAACTTCTAAATCACAGGTTGAGATCATAACTTAATCTAAATACACGAATTTCAGGACGTCTAAGTCAGAAGTAGTAGCTCGAGTTCTTATGGCCTTTAGTCCGAAGTAGCTTCATCAAGACTGTCTTACCTCGGAGCTAGGGAAGTGAAGAGTTCAAATATGCTAGAAGCATAGGGTACCGGGTGACCCCTTTTTCAGGCTATATATTTCAAAAGATGATTCCCTGCACCCCTTTCGGGGAGTTTGTTAGCTCCTTTTTTTTCTTTAAGTATACTTAGACTCAATTTGATCTAATTTTGTAAAGTAAGATTCACCTTATCTAGGGCTTGGTCTACCTAAAAAAGCCTAATAAGTCCTACTTCGGACGAGTATGAGCCCTACCTCTAGCGAAATATATATCATATTATTATTCGAGAGACCCCTACCTAGCCTTTGCTTTTAGGGATAAACCCCCCATAATTACTTCTTTTCTGAGGGAAGACGCGTAGATCGATACAAGAGTCGATTTAATATAATATTGATTTTCTAAGTCTTTCTACGCCAGCTAATGGTGCCACCGACCCTGAAGGCAGAAACTGACCTATCTAATAAATTAACCTACGCACTGTGAATGCTGAAATTGGTTTTGTGTTCCGTTCCTGGGATATATCTTCGAGATAGATTCCATAAAGGGAAGGGCGAACTGCCTAGCAAAGAGAAAGGGCGGAAGGGGCCCTCGCTAGGAGTTAGAATTCAAAAAATAAAGAGGACGGTCCCTCTACTACTATATACTACATTTAGACTTCTTCTATCGGTCCCTTTAGGCATGATGCTATGGTCTCTTTAGCTGCAAGAATGGTAGCCCGGGGGAAGCTAGTCTATCAGAAGGAAGTTCTTGAGCAAGTAAGATTGGTTGAAGTTCAATATGCATCATCAACTGGAGAAAAAAGATAGGATTGAATATGATTAAGATGAATATGTCGAGTTAGAGCACGAATTTCCATTCTTCTCTTACAGTTCCTCCACTGAACTCTAGTACAAAAGGAATAGAATAGCCGTGACGCGGTTTATCGCCAAGCCTACCTCTCTCTCCTTTCCTGCGGGCCATTACTTTACAGAACCAGCAAAGCTCCCAGACGAGCACACTAATGAGGCCCTGAGCTGGATAGATAAAGATGGGAAGGTCAGACTTCTACTGTCTCGAAGTCTCTGATAGAAAGAATGATTGATTTCTTGAATGCCGGGCCATCTACTCGCGAAATCACCCCGGTCCGAACCCTCTCAGCTCCTTCCAAAAGAAGTGAATTGTTGATCGATCAACAGAGCGAAAGTCATAAAGGAAATCCAACTCCCAGTCTCATTTACTGCATCAAATAGAAAAGAAGGGCAACCGGAAAGCAAACAAAAGAAAAGAGAGAATTCATTTTAGCCTCTGGCTCAAGATCAAGTGCGGGTGCTGGAAGGGGTGTTAGCTCTTCGACTGAACCAAGCCTTCCCGCGGCTGAAGAAGATCCAGGGGATCGGTTTGAGATCGAAAGAGCCTTGGATCAACCTGAATTGGCCAAGATTAAAGAACAAAAAGATCGCTTGGCCGAACAGATTAGGCCCCTGATTGAATCGGCGAAGGCACGCCTAGTTCGAAGGTTGTGGCACCACAACTTGGGTGAACTTCCATCACCAAGTGAGATGGTCGAAATGATTATTGACCTCTTCGCCAGCAGAGCTGCCTATAATGCCAACAAACCCAATTTCCCCATGGAAAATTTACGGCTCTTGACGGCTTGGTTGACACGAGCACAACAATCGGCGGAGCGCGATGGGGAGGGAAAACATGAGTATAAAAAATAAGATTTCTTCCATAATTGAAGGATATTTCAACTAGAAGAGCTGACGTATTGTTTCACATTTGAATTTCTCCTACATTCTACGTTCCCGAAATGGATCTTATCAAATATTTCACATTTTCTATGATTATCTCTATTTCAGGTATTCGGGGAATCCTCCTTAATAGATGAAATATTCCTATTATGTCAATGCCAATGGAATCAATGTTATTAGCTATCAATTTGAATTTTTTGGTATTTTCTATTTCTTCGGATGATACGATGGGTCAATCATTTGCTTCATTGGTTTTAACGATGGCAGCTACAGAATCTGCTATTGGGTTAGCTATTTTCGTTATTACTTTCCGAGTCCAAGGGACTATTGTTGTAGAATATTTTAATAGCATTCAAGGTTAAAGATGTCTCCTAGAGAGTTACCAAAATACGAAGTTCTCTTCTCCTTTCTTTCTCTTCTTTCTTTTTGATACTTAGTTGGCAGGGTCAGGGCCTTTCTCACTGGGCGAGCGCATCCAATTCTAAAGTCCTTTCTTATTCTTAAACCACTTCCCATTTTGTTGCTGAAAGATAGAGATCAGGCTTTCTAAATGAGATTGAGTTCCACGAATATGCAGGCTAGAAAGATGTTATTTGCTGTTATTCTATCTATTTGTGCATCAACTTCGAAGAAGATCTCAATTTATAATGAAAAAATGATAGTAGCTCTATGTTTTATAGGCTTTATCATATTCAGTCATAAGAGTTTAGGTAATACTTTCAAAGTGACTCTCGATGGGAGAATGCAGGCTATTCAGGAAGAATCGTAGCAATTCCCCAATCCTAACGAAGTAGTTCCTCCAAAATCCAATGAACAACAACGATTACTTAGGATCAGCTTGCGAATTTGTGGCATCGTAGTAGAATCATTACCAATTGCACGATGTGAGCCTAAGTGCGGAAAGATAGTGTAAGCTTTGTTATGCCGAAACCAAAATGTTAAGTCAGCAACACTTCCAAATACCACTTCTTCCCATCGCATCCGTCTTCAAGATGATATATCCATGAAGATGCACGTCTTAGTGGGGAAAATATTTTGCCCCCGGTGTAGCTCGAAAGCAGAAAGAGTAGAATTCATTCGAGAGAGCTTGGTGGTCTTAATAATGGTTTGGGTAGGGGATCCTCTTTAAAATAAAGAATTTGATTAGAATCTAATTCATGTTCATGTAATAAAAGAGCGGATCCAATACCAAGATGCTTGAGAAAGGGCTAACCTTGTATATACGTTATTTCTATTTATGTCAGAGGTGCCCAAAGCTAGAAGCAAGATTTCTAGTAGAATATTCAAAGCTTTTGAGTAAGTAAGATGGATGGATTTGGAAGCAAGTGAAAGAACTAGTTGCATAGATATAGATATAGAGAAAGTCCTTTCTCTGAAGATGATGATATTAGGGTTTTGAGATTGGTTATGACGTCGAACAGGTTTTCGACCCGAAAAGCTCTACAGAGCTGTCGTATGCGGGTAGTACGAGGCCTACGACTATCTTGATCGCCTCATTCGGGTTAAGATGTGGCTAAAGTTTCTCCGAGGGTAGCGTTTATTACGCTCGAGGTCTCTCGAGCCTCCTGTTGTACCAATATCTCCATTTTAGGGTTTAAGCAATAAGGTAATGAAATTCTGGTATGGACTTTTGTTGTTGTTATGATAGGTGGAGAACAGTGCCCTATTGGTCTAATTTTTGCTTCTCCTTGGTATCAGTAAAGGGGCTGGTAAGCGCTTCCCGAATAGATTCCTTTCTCTTCCCCGGACACCGAACAAAGGGAACCCTGGCTTCACTTGTCATAGTAAGACCCCCTCTCTATAAGCTTTCCCTATCGCTCTAATGAACCTCTTTCCGCCTGTTCTCTAGAGTTCAAGAACAGATTCTTGCCTATCCCTTATTTGTCTATTAAGTTCGTTTTCCGCTAAAGGCAACATTTAAATCACCTATATTGTATTTCGTAAGAGGAAGGACAACTAAGCAACTATGCTACTATTGGCACCCAAACAAAAAACTACAATTGGAAATCCAACTTTAGGTGGTCATTATGATCAGAAACTCACTCTCTTGAGAATTTTACTGACCTCGCATATAATATGGGGAATCTGGTTAGCACCCATATTTAAGAATAAAAGAACAAAGACTTGACTGGACGGTATTCATGAGCAAATGACAAGAATGAGTGAATAAGGGTCTTAAGTTACCATTTTTGGTGGTAAAGAAGATGTTCTTGTTCTTCCATTCCCCAAACCCATTTCATCTTTCAAGATTGTACTAAAGACAATGAAAAAATTTGGAAAATGATAGATTTCCAAAAAATAAGTAAAAGCAAAATGAAAGGCAGTCCTATATTGACAAGGATGAGCTTTTTCACGAAGAAAGCTTCGCTCCCAACTGCTTGTATATCTATCGGAAAGAAGCAGTTGCAAATGTTATCAGTGGTTCTTCCTTCATATCCCATCTATCTATAAGGGTTACTTGATTTGCCCCCATCTTTAATAGGACTGGACTAAATTCAGGCAGATCTCCATCCCATTTCACAGATGCATCGCATTGAGAATTGACTCGTCGGATTAACCACTTAGACGGAGAGTCCCCCGTATTCCATTTCATTGGCAATTGAAATAGATCTAAACGGATTGCGCGGTACCCCAGACCCAAGAAATTTCAAAATGAATTGAAAAGAATATCAATATAAGGCCCAGATGTAACTTGTGCGGAGCAAGCCTACACTTGCCTGCAATTGCTTTCTCATTGGATCTATTAGGGTTCGTAGTCTCATCCTAAAAAGGTTTTTTTCTTTCTCCGAATATACTCTCAACTTTCCCTACTATCCTATCAACAAGTCAGTCAATATCAGTAGTGGAGGAAGAAGAGTAGTACCCTTTTTTCAGTTAGTCTTAATAGTTTAATAATTCAACTATTGGTCTTCATGCCTATAAAAAGGTGTCAGCCCAACATGGGCAATGATAGACAGACCAAAGATTTACGCAGTCCTTGTGTGCTTGCTTTGTGCACCAGCACAGTAGAATTCGATGATGCTCGCCGTACTAGCCCTATAACGGAGTCAGACCCAACCACACTCTCTTAGTATAACGCGGAGCAGGACCGTTGGCCTGATCTGACTCCCCACCCAACTGCCCTGGCATATTTTTCCGAATCAACTGCATCATAAGCTGCTATTGCTCTTGCCAACTACCCTGGAAATGAATAATAAACTCTATCCTCAACTCTTCCAATCCTTAGTTCATGGTGGCAACTTCACCTCGTGCATCCTTTCGTTGTGAACCCCGCCTAAGAGGGAGGCGCTAAGGGAAGGGCGTAGCGTTAAATCTGCCTCGCCTTTCACAGGTATGGAACCCTTCTGTTGAGCACCAATTGGAAATCCAATCTGACTTCTAAAATGGAATGAGCACAGGTGAGAGGACCCCACTTTCTGCATCCCTCTCCCCACGAGCAGAACACTAGAGATGCACAACACGTGGGCCTTGTCTAACGAACAATGAATTTCGATTCTTCACTTCAAGGAGTAGAGTCGCTGTCCAACCATACCTATATAAAAGAAAAAGAATCGATCACTAGGTCCCGAGCAATTATACCTTCTTTCCATTATCCAACGCTCATGCGTCCCCTTTCTCCCACACTTTTAAAGCTTTCAATAAGGCCTTCTTAGCTGTGGACGCAACAACCGGTCTGTTGGAAAGTTCCTGCATAAGTTGTCGGATCCTAAAAAAAAGCTTTTTTGGGGATGCGCTGTTCAAGTCGAGTTTCCTTATTGTCCCTTCCAAGACATCCCTTCTAACTTCCCTATTTCCAAAGAAAGAAAGAAAGCTGAAAGCTCTTTTTCGAGAGCCTCTTTTGTTGGGCTCGGCGGCCCCACTCGCAAGGCTAGATCTAGATCCCCCATAGCATGTTCAACATGAAGAATGGTTGGTGGAGCATCAGGATTTCCTTGATCCATTTTCAAGATATCAGGCCCCCCTACCAACTCACTCCCGGTGACATTAGGCAGTACCTCATTTGGGCTGGAAATAATATAACTGTCCATAAAACAAATCATTGTTGTGTCTTCGGTCTCATTGAATAAAATGCAAATGAACTGACTTACTAGCCACAATATATCCCCGACACAACCTACATTCACAAACAATAGTTGTTTAGAAATTGAAAAAAAATTGAGACTCGAATGTAATGATATGTATTATGTGATGTTTTGGGATTCTTATAGTTTCTACTATATAATAATTAGGATCATAGAGAAAAGAAAATGACAAAACAAAAAGGACAGAGGAAAAAGAATCGAATCTCACATATTTTCAGGTAAGATTTACTTAGCTCACTCCTTGCTCGCGGAGCGGCATACCAATAAAAAGAAAAGCGTTATCAGATTGGAATCGATGACTTAAGCCTCTTTCTTAAGGGCATTTAAAGACCGGCCATTATCAGACTCTTCTTATGCTTTTTTTTCACTGGGCTTGAATCGAGGAAAGCAGTCTTGGCATGCTCGACTCTTCAATTGTAGGACTTTGTGGGATGGGCCTGTGCATGTAGGCTTGGGTCTTCTTAACGTTCGTCATTTGACAACTCAGTGCATGGATGTCATGAGTCCATTGGCATAGGCTTAGGCCAATTTTGTAAGTTGGCAATCTTTGGCAGGCCTAGAGATTCAATTAAGGGGAGAAGTCTAACAAAACGACTGTTGGTGGCATCATGCTATCTTAGATTAGGGATGATAATTCCATATATCGGGAAGACGCTACTCAGAAAGGTTAGTAAGAATACGAATTGTTAGTTTTCGTGTATTGGAGAGAGAAGCTGAGTCGGGATGAGGGAATTATTTCTATGCTTTCTTAGATAATGTGGGTTAAGAGTGAAGCTATCGCGCCTAAGGTGAAAGGCTCTGTTCGGCTTGATAGGTGGAAGGCTCAGAACAAGAGGATAAAGACAAGGGGGAAGTTTAGTTATTAAGTTCCTTTATTAAGGTAAGGATAAGATAAAGAAAGTGAAAGAAGTAGAATCAAGCCATTCATCTGAAAAAAGCTTTTTGCTTTATTTAAAACTTCTCGAACTAGAAAGAGAAGCCCTTTTGAGCAGGCTTCCAGGTTCGCAACTATACTCGTCTCTTACTTTCCCAGCGGAAAGCCAGATAGAAATTTGACTAGAGCAAAAACCCGGAGCTTGACTTTAACTGGAAGAGCAGAGCATAAAGTGCCTACTTGACGAGCAGGAGCAGCCAATAAAGACAGACTTCCACACGGGAGGAAGTTATGTTCTCTTTATGAAAAAAGGCAGATACAAATGTTGAAAGAACTTTCATTTAACTATGCTTTCTTACTTTCAACTTTCAGTACAGGTTTCTCCTCTATCTAGTAATCTCGGACGCTGTTGTTGCTTTATGTTGTCCGTGGAAAGGCAGTGGAAGAGAAAGAAAGTAGTTGCGATTGCTTGAAAAAAATCAGTTGAATCATCAGGTGGGATAAAAGGAAAGAGTGTACCTACACCACTCGATGATCGGATGCACCACCTTCCAATCTAATATTCTAGAGGTAATAGATGTGACTTACCTAGCTTTGAACAAGCTGCTGTCAATTGTTCCTATCGTTTTGACTGGGTAGAATGAATGCGACAACGAACACGGAAACCCGCATCCCCCAACCTTTGTAAAATTGATATATTAATATCATATTTGGTTGGAAGGGTACAAAGACCTACGGTTGTCCTACAAGACAACAACGCTCTAAGAGATAGTGGAGAAAGATCAATTTGCATATCTTTCATCCAATATCTTTTAGCAAACGCGATGGTACCATTTTAAGATATAATCGATTTTGATTCTGAAATGGTAACACCGAGCTGATCCAGTAATTGTCTGTACTGCTCTGCCACTTTTATGTTGGTGATTAGGATATCATCACCTAGTAAAACGTAGTCAGTAAAATGAGTCCTATTCCTCGGATATGTTCTTTTTGCCGCCAACCATACAATATAATGGTGTGACAATGCAAACAATGACCAAGATCCGTAGTAACCCAAGGGCTATCTAGTCAGAAAGGAAACCTCACTCATTCTTTCTTTAATAATGGGAGGTAATACAAGAAATGTGTTGAGGCCCAACGAGCTGTTGACTATTGAAGATTTTAAAGTACTCCCGAATATACAAGACATAAGGGAGTATATAACACTCAATGGCCAACGGTCTGTTGCTGATTTTAAGTCAAAGGAAAATGTTTGACGTTTTTTCTTTGATTTAAATCTCAACAACGGACGCTCTTGGTCGAAAGTTCCATCAGTTGGAATACTGGATAGGACCTTCATTGCCCACTTGTGGATAGGAAACAGTAATCTTTGCTTAATATTGCAAATTACAAAGGTACGTCTCTTACCACCTCCCTCAATCACCTGAGCTAACCGACCAGTTGCTAACAGAATCTGTGTGTAAGCCCCTAGTAATGTACTAAAATAGGGACCCATAACATATTCAAAATAATTGAACATTTCGTTAGCAAACCGGGTATTATTACGGTCAAAAGGGTAATATACCATTTTAGACCATAAAATACCAGGTGAAAAGAACCCATCTAGAATTGAATGAATTTTTTTGAATATTCCAGATAAAAGCTGCAATTTCATGTTTCAGGTTCACAAAGATATTATGATCCTTAGAATACTCTGCAGCCTCCTTATCGACTTTATTGTCCACTTTTAAGTCAAAACTATGCATGAAATTGTCTAATAAGGGGGTACTTTTCCATGTTGGTTCCCAAGACATTCCTAATTCCAAGGAAATGATTTGGAGGTGTGGTAGATAGATTAGTTGGAGGTCTCTAAAAGAGGTTTTAATCTCATCTAGGACTTCCAAAACTCTCCCAATATCAGGGTGAGTAGAAGCCATAGAGATAGGGCGGGCATAAGAGCTTGTTCTTCCATTTTGAGATCTTCAAATTCGTAAGATCCTAATAGAGTCCCTTTAATTTCTATTAGATTAGTCAAGCACTAGCGCCCTACAACTAGTATAGTATAGCAGAGTAGCCAACTTCAAAGCCTACCTGATTAAAAAAAAAGAAGTATTCTAAAAAAAGAGAAAGGTTAGGGGGCTAAGAAGATCTTACTTGCGTCTTGTTGTCTACTTCGCGAGCCTTCACTGCCCCATTATATAACTTCCCTTCTTTCATCCATCCACGAGGCTGTAAAAAGTGAGAAAGGGGCGGCTATCTAGCGGGAGTCATTTCGGTTGTATGCCACAAGGTCCTTATGGACAAGGGGACAAGTGAATCATCGCTTTTGGGTACAAGCAACACTTTACCATCTATCATATTGCATTCCATCGTCTCGTATTGTACTGTGCCGTATCAGACCAGATAGTTCTATTGAGTGAGAGAAAGGGAGAAAACTCTAATTAGATATTTTTTTTCTATTGATAGGGATCCCCATACATTCCTAAATTCCCGTCACTACAGACTTATTGTCCCTACCTAACTACATGGTAGTGGTCTAGGGAGCGCAATTGTTAGAGAACGGGAGAATTAACAGTAATGATTTTAGTAAGTGCAGCCAGGCGGACTACTATAGTGAGTCTAGTGACTACTAGAGTAGAGTTAAGTCAAAGGGTATGGTATACCAGCCTTTCCAAGTGAGCCTCTGGGATCTCCTATAACCCCTATGATGTAGAAAAGGGAAGATATTAGGGAAAATAGTGAGTGGAGATTCCCCTGCAGAGTGCCGGATGAGGGGAAGCCCTCACGTCCGGTTCGGAGGGCGGGGATATCACGACCCTACTAGTATTATGCCTTTGCAATGTTACTTTGTTCAACTCTATTTGTGACCTTTTCTCGTATGTGGGACTCTCTATCTTCTTGGGTATATAATCGATCGTCTTTCATTTGGATAGTGAGTAGTTTTTATAATAATATGTCAAGTCAATAATAATAGAACTGGAGGAGTGAAAGCCACTTGACTGTAAGGAGAGGAGCGAAAATCCAAGATGGTTTGGTAAGCAAGCAATCCGTTATGTGGGCGCCAACTCCAAGTTCCTTCTCTTCTTTCTTTTTTCAAGTCACAATCAGAATGATGACATTCTTTTTTGCTTTAGAAAAGAGAAGGCAAAAGGAATTTTTTCACCACCATCCTTCCCTAAAGATTCGGTTAGTGTGCATAGACTTCTATTTTCCTTATGTTTTGAGTATTGACTTCCTAACATATTTGAGATTTTATTCCTAATCACGGTACTAATACACGTTACACTTGAAGCCTTTGAGTTGAGTAGTTCATCCTCATAATTCCGCATGAACCCTATAAGTTGAGTAGTTTTGAGATGAGGAGTATCTTTGAGTACTTGAGTTGAGTAGTTCATGCCCATAATTCTGCATGAACCCTCTGAGTCAAGCATTCTTGAAGCGAGTATTATTATTGAAGTTCTTGAGTTCTGAGTTGTTGAGTCTGGAGTATTGAGTTCTACATACGGTTATTGAAAACCTTGAATTGAGTATTTCACGTCCATAATTCGGTATGAACTTTATTTCGTGAAGTCATTTACAATATTTTTAAACTTGTTTTAAGACTTGAGCATTGAGTTGAGTAAGAGTAAAAGTGAATTTCATTTCTTCAAAAGATTATACGGGAATTAAGTATTTCCAAGAGAAAAATGTTATCACATTTAAACAAAAGAGGCAACACCGATTTCCAAGAGAGATTTTAAGCTAGTTTTTGAGTAATAGTCTCAAACCACAAAAAGAGTTGTATTTTTAAACATATGAGCTGAGTATATTTTTGGGAGTAGTATTGATCACTAATATGGGGACGAGTTCAGATAATTCAAGTATCTATAAACCATGTAGCCAACGTGGATAGAATGGGCCATTCTTTTTAGATGATTCCTTAATGCTTTTTAGCATAGACTAGTGGATCCACTTAGTTGAGGCGTTCTATATCCTGACAAGTTATAGGACAGTTCTGGCTGCGTGGGTGAGACGTTGTATCATCACATAGCTCATAGTGTGGTTTTCGATTAGAGAAACTCCCACATAGTTGTATTATATTTTGTTATATAAAAATTGTGTTGTTATTGTATTCTTAATTACATTGATTTGCTATCAACGATTTTAAAAGATTTCCATATATTGAATCTTTTATTGTTGCTTTATATTGAGTTGAGTATCCATAGTTTTGTAACTAGAGTCGAGTATCTTATTATTGAGTTGTTCCTTCTTTCACTGAGTTGAATATCTTCTTATTGAGTTGAGTCTTATTCTCTCTTAGACGAGTTGAACCATGTTTCTTTGAGTTGAGTTGAGTTGAGTGAGTTGAGTTGAGGTAAATATGTTTCCTTTTTATCAAGTTATATTTACCTTTTTATCAAGTTCAAGATTATGTTTATGCTTTAGAATTCCCCTTATATGCTCGTACATTCCATGTACTGAGCCATTTGGCCTGCTTCGTTTGATGATGCAGATAAAAGTATTCAGGATCATCAACATGAGCTTCATTGATACAACATGGAGTTCGAGTTAGCTATGGTGAGCCTCCTTACTTTCGAAGGATTTCATTTACTTTTCAGTTTTGTCAGGATGTCGTGGGTTTCGTCCCGACTTCCATCTTTGTCAGTTAGAGGCTTCATAGATAGACAACAAAGTTTCAGAAGTCTGTTCACTTATTTTGTTAAATGTTTTAAAGACTTATGGGGTGACTTGAATATATTATTTTTATTCATAGTTTTTCATTTGAATTAACGCTTTGTATTTGAGTTTTCATGAATTTTTATTAAGTTATAAGCTTTGTATGGTTGAGTTAGTCTTCCGCTAGTAGTCAGCTAGGATGAGTGTTCACTTGGGGACCAGAAAAGGTTCTTGAGTGCCGGCCACGTCTAGGGTGTAGGCTCGGGTTGTGACAAAAATGGTGCTGTAAAGTTAAGATATTAGTCGCCAGTGCCAGTCCACGAAAGTTCAAGATTTGAAAATGCATGTTCCAAGAATGTTTTTTATTTTCATTGAAGTGAGAATGAGGAGACATCATTTCTCTGATTTAATTATAATATCAATTGAATGAGGGTACACGTGTCACTCGAAGTGAAGTGAGAATAAGCTCACAACTCTTCCTAGATTCACCTACCATTAAAATTATTGTGTGCATGTGTCACCGAAAGTATACAATGAATTAATGACTTCTTTGCATTTTACACCCTAAACGTGTGTTTTTATTTGTGATTTGCACCATATTCTTTATAAGGGAAAAAGAGTAAAAAATACCTTACAACTTTTATTTATTAGTTGACTTCACTCTTATTGTCTTAATATTAAAATGAAGTTACCCCGGCTGTTAATAAACTTATCATTTGTATCCCATTTTGAACGGAAATCTCCAAATCATCAAAAAATTAACGGATTTATTAAAAATGACTCATTCCTATTTTAAATCCATGTTTGACCCATCTATATATCTTAATCCAAAATAAATATGTGAATAATTCTTGATTTTGAACCAAAAAAACAAAACCCACAATTCATGAAAGCAATCTGGTGACTGAAAATCTATGTAAAAATTCACACTTTCTGTTCATTCTATACCTTTATTATCAAGAAACTTGAGACCCCACCCGTCCAACCATCACTATTTTTAATCGATTCCACTATCATAATCGTATAAGGAGGTATATAGGGGTTGTGGGGGTGGGGTGGATTGGGATGAAATGATAAAAATGGCCGTTGTTTCAGTTGGAAATGGTAATGTCATATTGAGAGCTGATGGAACAATGGTGACAATACAACTTATGTATGGTGGGTACCATGTGATTACCAAAGTTGAACTCAATGTGGGAATGAATCAAATTGTGTTATGCTTGTATAGGGAATAGGGATCTTCATGCTCTATTTATTCTTGCACTGGTGGCTTATGTTCACAAAAATTCTTAACATGATGATTTAAATATAATTAAAAATATCAAGCAAAATAAATTTAAAAGAAGACGTGTTTTCTTATTTTCAAAGAATGTCTCCAACACTGGATATATCAAAGATAAAATGGAAAAGGAAAATAAAACTACTAACTATGATTTTATGGGAGGCTTGGTAATGAATCTAATGCTTCATATTTCATAACGTTTATAAAGTTTTGTTAGCGTTATTTTTGGTGTGCCAACTTTTCATATATTTTTTAATAACGTTGGCTGCAAGACAAACTTAGCACACCTCAATTAATTCACCGTATAGAAACACTTAGACATGTACCCAATAAGTCTATATATCCATTGATTTCACCAACGAAAAATAATTCTTAACATTATTCCTGGGCTAGGTAACCGTTAATGGAATATCCAAGGCATTTTCTACTTTGTGGAGTCAACTCATCTTCCCCGAAGCGGAACCCACGTATAAATTAGTGTATACATATGCACTTACACTTACAGATATAAAAGGCGCAATCGGAGCACTAAGATCATAGGGTGAAGGCACACTGTCATTACACGATGGGTAAAGTGCAGAGCTACACTTTAAAGACAGATTCACTAGATTCCGACCTTCCCACTACTCTGTATAGTCCTATTGGAAAGAAATACAATACTCTAACGATTCTTGCCTTGGTTGATGATGAATTACCTTACTCCCTTTCGATACCGGGTCTAGAGATATAGTCTATTATATAATATACTCTTCTTCTATCACAAAAATTGCTAAATCAGAAGTTAAGCCCTATAAGCACTTTACTGAAACTAAAAACAATAACAAGAGCAATCCCTCACAGGCTAAAGTAGGAACAAGGGGACCAAGCAGTCTTTATAAGTCTAAACTAAGAAAGACTTACGAACCACTTAGGAAGGATAAGAACCGTAGCTATAAAGCAAAATAAGTTGTCGGAGGCGATGCGACGATACTCACCTCAGCCTCTCTGGCGACATTAGTTACCAGATTTATTCAGTGACAGCCTTAGGATAAGGAAGTCCTTTATTTTCATTTAATAAATAGGCGGCCACTCTCTCTCTTACTTTCTTTCATTTAGTTAGGCATCGTAAAGGATCTCACTCGAAAGAGACTCTTCACCTACTCAATTGGAATGACTCTTACCCTTACTTATCTCTTTACTCAGAGAAGTCCCTCTCGGAGCTATTCCCCGGCGCTGTGTCTTCTTTCTCCTTACTCTAGGAATGAAGCCATAAGCCGAATAGAATACGGACTTGCTTGCTCTATTTGATTCAGGACTCTTGTTGCTGCGTCTCTTTCAGATTCAGTTCTTAATAAAAGAAAAAGATTGTTGGCCTGGCTATTCTGATTGAGAATATGGAAGAGGCTATGGAATAGAAGAAAGAAGGTGAGTTCAAACTCTAACTCAAGAGCCCTTACTCAAGAGGGCTTCTCTTCCTCTTATCTCCATAAGTCAAATGGTTAAGTCCTGTTAGGGCAACTGGGCCAGATGACATTGATATTAGAGTTTTCGTGGTAAGGTACAAAGCGTTTTGTCTGGGTCTTGGGTAGACGTACTCAACTGGTACAAATAGAAAGGCTTGTCTAATGAGTGATGACACTAGCGAGTAAACTACAAAAGGGTCTTGCTCTGTATAATATAAGCAGATGACTTAGTTATAATTAGATCAGATGTAACTTTTTTGCTAGGTTTCGGTTGCTTGACTCAATAATGGCCCCTCAAAGTCATTGACTCCATATTTAGGGAACGGTTGAACTCTTTTTTTCTTTTTCAAGTTGTCGACAATCACGTTCTTATATTTCTTTACTGTTCCGTACCAAATTACTTTGTTCACCAATCAACTGAAGTACCCATTAGTTGTAGCAGCACCTGTGACTGAAAAAGTAGCCCCAAAAAACATTCAAAAGAAGAGGTCTAGGGCTGGTTCCGAAAAGGGATCGAAGAGAATGTCATTCAGTCAAGGCTCAGACAGAATTAGCTAGAAGCACCTCTTTCTATTGATATTGACTTGATGTGATGCTCTTTTCTCTCACCCGTAAACCATAGGAAACATCTGCAGCAAACATCTTCAAAAAAGTTGGTTGGAGTTTGGGTAGTTGGTTGGAAAGTACCTAGTTCAGTGATGCCTATTGCCTTCGTCTTATTCAAACGTTATTGGCAGAATTCCTTCAATCTAGTCTTGAAGCAACAAACCAATCATCATGCTTAACATATACGTTTTGTAGAACTTATGCCCCTCCTCTCTTTAAACTGTGAAAAAATAAAGATGATGGTTTCAGTAGGTAGGATGAAGTCACTCCGGTAGGATGAAGTATAGGTCGATTGAGATAGGTAAGGTCGATTAAGGAAGAGAATGTAGCTTCAAGAATGAGGCTAGGCCAGCCCTAAGTCTAAGTTAAAGTTACAGGGCTGGGAGGTATAAGTTGATCGGATGCAGGGAAGCCCGGGCAATCCGTTCCTATCAATCATTCGTCAGCAAGAAGAACGAGTACTTTGCCAATTACTGAGGAAGGTCGTCCGCTATGTCTTACCAATTCTCCGAAGACCATACCAACACTAGTGCCAAAACAAACAAAAAAAAGGATTGACTTTTTTAGTATGTGTCTTGAGTTTTTCTGTTCTAATCGAGATTAGAGTAGGGTGGTCAGTGTCTTTTTTAAGTCAAGGGACGGTTTTCTTTTTTTCTTCTATCTAGCTTCTTAGGAAAGTACTCTTGATTCCGATTTGGATTCTTTACATCGTTGACCGACATTACAATAGGTGTATGGGTCAGGGAACGACTACTTGGTTTTTATGCGTTCACTTACTATTGATAGATAGTTTCTCGCTGACAGGCCTTTCTGAGTATTGCGAGATTCCCCGTATCTAATGAAGATGGAAGTGCTAGATTCTAATACTAAAAAGGGAAAAGGCTAGCAGAAAAGATAGATTGATTCCTCGCTTCTGATGAAGCAAAGTTTCCGAAGTCGAAGTTCAATCTCAAGTTGCCTTCATGCACCATAAGACATGGAAAGGTATCCAGAAAGCACAGTAACAACTATAGCTAGTAAGCTAGTATACACGCATTTGCCCGATTATTTTAACAGATGCGTTACCTCCTGGTTCCCACCTGCCCTGTCCAAAAACTAAGGAACTCATCTGAAAAGTAGATTTGCTAGATCAGAACGTGAACTCAGAAAATAGGATTATACATGTGAACCACCTAGAATCGATCCATGGCAGCTAAACAAAGAAAAGAGTCCATTACCAATAAGCTAGGCAACCTTACCCGCCTCAACCGATCTTAGCTCGAACATGCTAACAACCAAAACTTACTCTTTTCCTTAGGACCGCTAATAAAACCTAATACGGCCCCTTCTCAAAGAGAGTGCCCTTAGGACTCTATTAAGTGAAGTCATTTAATAGCGGATACACAAAAGTTATGACAACCCTCACACGGGGGCCAAAAAGAAGGCTTTCGTTAAGATAATTTGCCCATATGAAAGAACAAGGAGAGCAGTCAATGCTATGACTACTTTAGGACAATTCCTGCCTTAGGAACCCCTACTATGACAACAACTACTACACATCCCACATCAGATAATGCTATCGACGAAACAACCCTTTATCCAATCCAGCATATCACCATGACCTGGCACAGAACCAATCTTCACTTTTCGACATTCGTAACGAAGCGTTCTAACAACAGTTACATAGCCCCTGAATGCCTTAGATAGTTGTAAGTGAAATAAGGCTACTAAGTAGTAACTAGGAATGCAGCTAGCTCAGCTAGTATACTTACTTGCTCGTTATAAGAGGGGAGGCTAAAGCAGGGTAGCGAAACTAGGAATGGAGTTGGCTTGTTAGAGCTAGGCTGTTGAGTAAAAGTAAAGTAAGCAACCTAGTCATACGAGCTAGGGAGCTAGTCAGCTTGCTTTAGTTACTACGGTAAACTGGAGTGAAACGAGTTGGCAGTAGAGACCATAAGAAGGAGCCACACCTGTGATCTTTCATCAAATAAGCATGCATTCTAATGAGGGAATTAAGATGCTCAACCAGAGTAGATAGGTGAACAGAAACTCAGATTGTACACTATTTATGATACTACCAAGTGTATACACCATGATAACCTCCAATGAATATAGATTCAAAGCATTTTGAAACTCTAATTTATTTTATCCTAAGAGTTTTTTTTATATAAGCATTTTCTAAATGATTTTGGAACATTACTCATAGGAATAACCTATTTTTATATATTTTTTATAAAAAATAACAAAGGGAGATCCTATAAGAGAGCTTATAGAACAGGCACTACATTTCAAATATAACTAACAATTAGCTAAAATAAACTCATTCTTATTCTTCTCTCCTGTTCCTTCAATTTTATCCTTGTACTCCACTTATTATTCCTTCTGTTGAGTTGCCTTCACTTCCATTACCTCGGTGTTTTAATGTCATTTCTCTCACAAGAGAGTTCTGCTCTTCCCGTAGGGCTTTGAGTCTGAGCTCTGCTTCCCTGAGTGGAGTATCTATTGGAAGTTTTTTCCAGACCTTATAAGGATTTCCTTGCGCTCCTGTATAAATTTTTCTTCTTTCTCTATTTCAGAGAAAGGTTGGTGTAGTCTGAATTCTCCAGCCATTGTTTGTTTTAGAAATCTGTTTGAGCCTAAGGATTGATTTGTTATCGAAAGAAGAGTTTTCTGGCAAATGGCAGTTCTTGTTGATTATCTATTTATATTGTGGATAGTCTATTTTTTAGAGCGAGCGCGAATTGGATGATTAAACAAACAATTCATCAGTTGTTGAATCATGCCATTTTGCTGATTCAACTTTCTTCCTTCTTAGGTATATTGTAATATCACTCTTTCAGTGTTTAAAAATGCTTCAGCTGAGGAATCATGATATTTACATGATTCAACTTACTCTTCTCAAGAAGCTCCTAATCTCACTGGCAATTGAATCATGTCATTTAGGCGATTGATTCCACTTACATCAGTGTATTTAATACGAATACTAACATCACAGGAAGGAAGTTTTACTATTTTGTAGGGCTGCTCTCTTATGCGTCAACTGCTATGTGCTAACGGCTGCGGAATAAGAGCGGTAAGGCTTTCTAGATTCAACCAATCTTTTCTAGGCCTTGAATAGTAAGCCCAATCTGTGGTTTTGTCATACAATAGGATCCAATTTGTTTGGACTCGTTAGGTCTAGCCCATTACCTTGAGTTAGGTCGAACGTGTACACCTTTTGTCATGAAGATGTGATCTTATCCACCGATGGGTCCAGGGCTCATGGTTCGAGTTGTGAGGCAATCCAGAGACAAGAACGATTTCATTCCAGAGGTCATGCTTTGTCTTTGCCAAGTTGAATAAAGCAGTTCGACTGCACGTATGTTTGGATTTTTAGGTGAGTTCCATGAATCCAATCCATTTGTAGCAGAATTTGCACATATATAGGGGTAAGACTCGGATTAGATATTTTATAGAAGCACCCCCAACCCCCTTCTTTTTCCTTCCTTCGAGTAGGTCCGCTCACTGGAAAGTTAGGTTAACAGAAAGGTTCCATCCTCCAAGGTATATCGTAGAACACCCGAAAGGCGATGACATTCCTTGTTGCAAGAGTTGACCTCTAGGGTATCGAGGAAAGTTGGAGAATATAGGTTACAGAGTTCATCAGCCCAAGTCTCACAAGAGAGACTCCTACGCCATCCATTCTTCTAGTATGAACCAGTTAAAGAGCATACATCGTAGAAGACGAAACTAATTTTTCCCCTTTCCTTAGATTCAAGTGGCCCAAGGGCCCTCTTTCTTTGCCCATTGGTTCGCTAGCTGACTTGCAAACGCTTGGATTCTCGAACTCTAAGAGCAGATTTCTAGAATTTGTTCACATCTGATTCGATGGCATCTGTTTGCTTTTGACCCTTTGCAATCGTGCTACTGACTCGATGGACAAAGTCAAGGAACTGCTTTGCCTTGTCATTGACTTGGATCACATCAGCCTGAACTTTTGATCCTATGTCGTCCAGCTTTCTTGGTGCTGTGGGTCTTAGTCTTCTAATGTCAGCTCTCTAGCAGGACAATTGATATTTACTTGATTGGCCCTAACTGCATGATCAATCTGACGAAGATTCCCATGTAGATCTATGAAAAGTCAAACCAAATGGGAATCCTAGGTATAGGCAAGGGTAGGAGGGATGAGAGATCAAGCTGGTGTAGGGGGCAAAGGCAAGAACATCCGAGCAAAGCAAGCCCCACAGGGTATGATGAAAAGCTCTCACCAGGATTGTCTTTCCAGATCAATTGATCAACGTTTCCCTCTTTGTGATAGCTGAGAAGTATTCTAAATACTTTTCGACAAGGAGAGAGTTCCAACAAAAATGTGATCTTCTGCAATGGAAGCTAACATGGATGTTCCACCAGCATCGGGTTTCGAAAGTCACGATCATCGAAGCAATCAACGGAGTGTTTCCTTCCGTAATGGGGGAAATCCCTTATTCTAAGGAAATCTTTTTGGTAATAAAGCCTATCCTAAAGGAAGCCTACCCACAAGAACTCTGGTTAAGTACCCTCCACCGCAACTGACATGACATAAAGAAAGAAGGAACCGGTCCCATGATCCCCTTCGTTCGTAAGGTAAAAACGAATAGACATTCTTGTCTTGGCCCAGGTGACGCACATGACCGGTCAAGAAAGTTCTTATTTTTTTATTTCGCTTTCGCTACGGCTACAGTCAAGTGGCTCCTCCTTTACAAGTCTCTCTCCCACCAGAAGAAAGATTGATCACTTTGGGTAACCCAGGGCTCCATTGCGTGTGCTCGAGGTAGAAGTTTTTTTTTAGAAAGATGTGAATGGGAAAAAATTATGACCACTAGTAGCAAATGCTTCTGAAAAGATTTGAAGGTAGAAGGTTGTTTCCGTCTAGATCCGGAAGCATTGTCTAAAGTAATAAGAAGAGGGAAGTGACCACTCTGAAGTTCTTTTTCTTTGATTCCAATGACCGTTATCGTACAAGATGGAAGTCATGAGCGATAGCGAAGATAGGTATAGGTCTTAGATTAGAGTGTCAATGCCCCTCGGGAAAAAGGAAACCTAGCTATTCATTTTGTTCTTAAGTAAGTATAAGAGCAACATTTAGGAAGGATGAGAGAAGAAGTTGTTCCAGCGGTGCAAGAGTCAGCGCTGGAATTCTCACTTGAAATAGCATATTAAAAAGAGAGTTCTTCGTGTTGAGAGAGATCTTAGATTCTGTAAGTAACAATAGCACAAAAGCAGGTGGCAGAGTCTACTAAGGGATCACCGGATCAACTTCCTATAACTCAAGATGCATTTTCTAGCGCTTATCAGATAATTAGTTACTTTATGTTACATTTCGAACTTGCTAAATATACAAATCTTATTCCTGCTAAAGTTCGTAATTCAGAACATGTACGTATAAACGATATTTATGATTTCTTTGTATCAGAGCTTATAAAGTACCTTAAAGCCGCTGGGATTCAAATTTTTAAGGATGGTCCTTTTATTATCAAATATGTATGCCCCCTTCATAGAAATTTAGTGAAGTCACTCCTAATGCCCTTGGTCTATGGGAAGACTACCTGCAGTATGGTTGAGAATCTATATAATGAGTTAAATAAGCCTTTAGGGTTAGGTAAAAAAGAATGCTTGAAACTGGCTACTCATATAGAAATTTTCTTTAAAAAGAGATTTCCTCATATAGTCAACCTAATGAGTTTAATACGAGCTATAGGCTGGGTTGTATCTATAAGTGGGGCACCTGTCTAGTACTTAACCCCTGTGTTTACTACAGTCCAGGACTATATGAAATCTGAAGCTATTAATATATGGTTATATGATCACCACAGCAAGAATAGACGCCAGGTAATGCTACGTGTCCCCACACCCGAACGTGATCGAAGAAAGACTACATCAGCTATTTTTGTGAATTTTATTCATCAGAAAGATGCTATTATAGCATTTAATATGATCAAAAATGTGAAAAAGAAGGGGATCCCTATATATACAGTTCACGATAATTTCATCACTACCATGGATTTCTACATGCTATGCGTGAGAGTTATATCAAAATCTTATTAAATAACCCCCACCCAATGGAGTGTATTAACTCATTCCTTGCGATAAAGCTCTTTGATGATGCTCGTACCCCCGGCGGGCTATGTCAGATAGATCTAGATGGATGTTTCGCTGTAGATGAGTTGCACAACCGCCTTGGTATTATACCCTACCCTAAAGAATACACATTGACAAAAAAAAAAGGAAATATGGTATAAGTGACTTACTGAGATCTCTCAAGCGTACTATCATTATATTCTATCTATATGATTTACAGATTCAGCCCCTATACCTAAATGTATCAAATCGTCTTCTGATTCATCCTATTATACTAGATTAGATAAGTACCACGGGGAAATACGTAAATGGAGGTATTACCATTATATATATAGTTTGCACTTATGAATAAGACTAACACATCAATGATGATGTCTAAGATAATAAGGAAAAGACCTTACAGTACCAGGATTAGTATGTACTACTTAGGGTGTCTTTTATATATCAGCAAAATGTATTGTAAAGACCCCTATCCCGTGCTGAGAATAGTTTACGCTGAACTGATCCACAATTTATTAAGATGTAAAGAGTGTAAGTTTATAGTGAATCTTATTATGTACCTTCTATTCAAGTACGCATACCCTCAAGATTCAGAGTATGGAAAATTCACTATTCATTGTAGTATGGAAACCACTAGCGGTATAATCATCTATGCCCTAGGCCAAGCTATCACATTTAGAGTGGGTGGGGTAAATCAGCCTGTCAGAGATATAGTTCATGAATATGTTAGGGAAATGGCTGAGGCTTACGGCGATGTTGTTCTAACTGACATATTCATTCAAATCTATTATGATCAAAACCACTCTAGTGTAGAGATGAATATCTCTAATGATCAGATAGCTCGCCTGATCGCTGAAAGCGTGGTAAGCGATGAGGTGTATGATCGTATAGCTATGCGAAAGATTGAAAATCGTAAACCTAAGTACCTTAAGCATATCACAAGACTCAAACCTAATTGCAAGGAGAGAAGATCATTCATTGTTGCAGATACTGAAACCATTTTGGTAGACTCCGCTACTGATCAGATAGAGAAAGTGCACATGCCATATGCCATGGGCTTTGTAGTGGTAAAACTCGGCTCTGTCCCGTCTAAAGAGCTGGTTAGTAGTATTGAAACATATTTCAGTGAAGAGTATCCGGTTTTTCTATACCGTAAAACGAGCTATAAAATGCTGACCGAGTTTATCGATCGTTTAGCTCACGTAGTTCGCAAAGATCTATCTATTCATACCATCTACTTACACAACTTATCTTGATTTGATGGCTTTCTCTTTTTGAAATTCTTTGCTAGCGATGATAGCAAATACACCTTTTAGCCTCTTATAAAGGATCATCAGATATATGAGTGTCACGACCCAAAAATCAACGTGATGGCACTCGTCTTCTCCTACCAAGACAAGTCAGCCTAACACTCACTCATTTCAGTAAAATACGGAAACTTACTCAAAAAAAAAAACCCCAAAATCTGGTTGTCACGTGTACAAACCTAAAGTAGTACCATAGATTTGGAAGAAAACGTAAGTCTCAAATGATGTTATCTCTAAAATAGAACAATATCATAAATAGGAGTAAGAAGGTCCGCTGAGATGACAAACAGCTACCTCACAAATCTCCAAGAAGCCTTGGAAAATAAGAGAATGGAAAGTATCACAAAATCCAGGTTCGTAACCTACAAAAAATTGTAGAAGCAAGGGGTTAGTACCAAACCACACGATACTCAGCAAGTACACCTCTAAACACAAGCTAAGGGAATAGTATACGGATAGTCCTTACACCCCAACCGAACATCCATAACTACAACCTGCATAAAACCATCCCAACCTAACAGTTCACAGTTTACATATCACCCAGCTCAACAACAATCAATTTAAGAAATTACATATCCTCAATAAAAAGCTCAATATTCATCAATCACAACCTTAACAAAAAGGGACTCACTAATATCAACAACACACAAGATCAAGTTCATCAAATAGAGGTATCAAACATCAAGTACTTTCCAACCACCAATAAAACACATAATCATCAAGAATGAATGATGCTATGGGATGCAATGCAATATGACACCATGAAATGATATGCCTCAGAACACCAAGTACTTTCTCAACCGTATATACATGATACTCCTCAGAAATACATCGAGAGTTCATGACCCATGGGGGACTCACAAGGTCTATATACCGACACAGACGATCTCAACGTGTCTGTGCGGACGATCTCAACGCACTATCATAAATCAAACAAATTCCGCACGGACGATCTCCACGTGCCCAAATTATAATCTTAACATCTCACCATCCCGAGCACGGACGATCTCCACATGCCCAACTTATACTCAATCTCATGTCAATGCATATGCACAATATAATTTCAAATAAAGGGGATGATGATCTCAATAAAATATCAATATGATATGCAATCACCTCAGCTATCACAAGTATACGGGTTCAATAAAGAACACAATCACACATAAACAATTAATCACATTGCCTTTTATTACCCCTTTTTCATCATTAGAATTTATCAATGTGGACAAGTCAACCCATCACCAAGTCTCATTATCCCCAAACACATATTACAAGGAAATACACGAATTCCATACACTTAACAAGGGTTTAGAAATCCACTTGCCTCAAATAGTTGAACAATGACTCTAGAACTTGAGCCATTCTCTTTCGGTTGACTTCCAAATCCTTGCAATCTATTTAAATAAATAACAACAATAAGATTTTGGAACTAACAATACCTATGTTACCAGACCCAAAAACTCACCCAAATTTATAATTAAGTTCTTAATCTTGATGCCAATTAACATGTCAACTATTATATTTCCCAAGTTTCAAGTCTAGCATTAAGTTTCAATTTCTCCAATATCATAAATCCAATTATTTAGTTGCATAAACCAATTTACCAAAACATAAATCACCATGTAATGACTATAAGAAAATACAACATCTAAACCAAATTCGTCATCTGTAACTTGGAGCACGAAAAGAATCACAAACCTTACTACTAAGAACTCAACACCAACAGCACATTGGAATCCAAAATTACTACCAATTCATCATTTGTTTTCCCAATGATTAGGCCATCATTACCTTAATTAGTGACCTTAAAAATCAACCTCCACCACTACAATTTGTCCCATAAACTTTTAAACTCAAAATTGCATTAAATTTAAACTTTCATTCCTTTCAACCAATAATATACAACTAATAATGGAACAAAGCCTATGTTGGAAAACAAATATTTCTCAATTTATAAAAATAAACCTAAAAATTGATAACCTTAACAATGGAACTACACAGAAAACAATTTTGCAAGTCTTACTTTGCCAATGATAAATTTTTCCTAACTGACAATTATTTCACCACTAACTTGTCAACAAAACACCTTAAGGACCCACGTGGTGTTAACAACTAACAACAGCAAATTGAAATATTCTATTTTGCTTCTACACCCATCTATAAAATCTGTATCCTCCAAGTAACATATACCATACAATATTATTAAAGAATGCCCACCCAATGCACGACATGTATAAAATACTATGGATAATAAGAAACATGGTAAGAAACATACTAGTAGAAAATTAAGAAAAATAAGAAGAAAATTGAACAAATTATATCCGGAATATAAACAACTTAATATCACAAAAACTGATAACGTAAAATTAAACCAATTAATAGATAATATATCTAAAGTAAAATATAAATATATTCAATATTTAAAATTACAATGAATAACGAGAATAACGAATATAGACAAAAACTTAATGAAATAATTATAGCAAAAAGACAAGAATTAGCACATAGGCAAAGTAGACTTAACAGTAATATATTTGCAGAAATTTGTCACAAATCTATAATAGCACAAAGAAAGACTATTTTATATCTAGAAATACAAATAAATAACTTAGAATATAAACTTCAACACAATCTATAAATGAATAAGGAAGAATACGCAATAGATGAAAAAACATATGAAAACTATGACGGATTAAAAATAAAGATAATATTTTCTAATATAGGAAGAAGATAAAAGAAAATAGGTGACAATATAAGTCTAATGTTAGAAAAAGAAACGGTAAAACTAGAAGATAGTTTAACTGTTATGATAAGAATAACAAAAGAAAATGAAGAAATAGATAGAAAAACGGAAATTGAAAAAATAAAACAACAAGCAAAAAAGGAAGTACAACAATTAGAAGAAGTAAAAAATACCAAAATAATAGAACTAGAAAAAGAGCTAGCAATATTAAGAGAAATGTATGAATAAAACAGAAAGAAAAAGAACAAAAAACAAAATTAACAAATGAGATAATTAAATTTAAAGAAAAATTGCAACAAGAAGATGAATTAGAAGAAAAAGAAGGAAATAACCAAGATAATCTACCCTAAATAAGAGTTGATGAAATAAACAACGATGATCTAGAACAACATTCGGAAACAAGCGAAACATATACGGAACTTTTAGCAAACATAGATAATACAAGGAATTTAGAAATAAATACAGGAAACATAGACATGGATGAAAAACCTAGCACATCAGGAGTAAAAAACCCAAAAGATTTAAATCCAAAATATTATAAGAAAAACTATGAACAATATGATAGAGAAAAAACTATATGGGATAAAAGAATAAATAAAAAATGGACACCTAAACCAATAACTGAACGACATGATTTTTTAGATTTAGACTGCGTAGCAGATATAAATAAAACAATCCAATTATGGATAGGATATATATCAAAACATTTAATAGATAACAAAATAGTAATAACAGAGATACCAGGATATACAGAAAGAACGCTTATAGGAACAGCAAAATTATGGCTACAAAATTTATCAGATGAAAGTTTAAAAACTCTAAGAAGTAATAAAAAATCTAATTGCGAATTAGCTACTACAACTATAGAAATATTATATAAATATGAAGTAGCTATAAGAAATGAATTTAGTAGTATGACAACAGAAGTAGAAGAACAAAATAAAAAAAAATCATAAATCGAAATCTAATGACAAAATTAGCAATATGTAATATGTGTTACATAGATGAATATACATGTGCATTTAGAAATACTATTATAAAGGAACATATAACACAGAAGAAAGTAAAGAAATAAGAAAATTAATTTTTACAAAATTACCAGAACCTTTTAATTCAAAAATAAGAAAAAGTATGAAGCAGAATTAACAGATACCTTAGGAGCTAGAATGAAATTCTTGCAACGATGGTTTATGGAACTATGTGAAAAACATAAAGAAGAAATAAAAAAGGTAAAAATATTAGTAAAAAACTTGGCATGTTGCAAAAATAAAACAGCACCTCAATTTGGTTGTACGGATAGGTATTATAAAAATAGAAAGAAATATAATAAAAAATACAAATCAAAATATAAATATCAAAAAACCGAGAAGAAGATACTATGTAAAAAACTACAAAACCAAAAGACCATATAAACCAAAAAGAAAACTAACAGATTGTACTTGTTATAATTGTGGAAAATTAGGACATATAGCTAGAGATTGTAAATTACCTAAAAATCCAAAGAAAAAACAAATATCAGAAATAATAATAGACAATGAAAAATATACACAGATAGAATACGTAGATTATGAATTAGAAAGTGAAGATAGCATATATGAATTATCAGAAAACGAAATAGACAAAATGGAAAAATAATTCATTAACAGAATCAGATGATGAACACTATATAATTGACTGAAACAGATATACAAATAATAACTAAAGAAAAATATCAAGATGAAGAATCGGCAGAACAAAAAATAATATTTGATAATAATATATTTGAACAAATAAAAGGAAAAGAATTAGATCTAAGCGTAGCAAAAATATTCGAAATACCAATAATAAGAAACTGGTTTAAACGACAAAAAGAAAAATATTATGTAGTAAGTCAAAGAGAACAGATCATAGATTGCAAATACACCAAAGGAAAGGCTAAAATACCAATAATAAACAAGCGAATAATAAATAAAGAAATACAAGATATTAAGGCTAAAAATCCAACTAAATATGTACATTTAGGAGGAACGGAAATATTAATAAAAGCATGTTTTAGAGAAGGAATAGATACACCCATAGAAATATACCTAGTAGTTGATAGGATCATACAACCTATAGAGAAAAGTATAATAAGTGTAGTAAAAGGTAACCTCATGCACCAAAAATTTAAATTTATAATAAATGCTAACTACTCTGTAGCAATAAATGACAAAAATATAGATAAATCATTAGTATTATATTGGAAAATGTCAGGAATAGAACTAGCCCCGGGAAGTAAAATATTTACAGCTAGATGTAAAAACTTATATGTTTTAACAACAAAACATAAAATAACAGCAAAAAATAAAATAAATAAAATAAAAATAGAAGATCCCTTTGAAAGAATAGTTATGGTCATAGATAAGAATGACTATAGTTATAATGAGATTGACATAGAAGAAGATTTAGAAATAGTAAAAGAAATATTAAGCATATAAAAAAGAATAAACTGTGAAATACCACAAATATCATAAAAAATGAGTACCTCAAGAAGAATAGATAAACTCCATAAAAATCAATGGAAGAAGAAAGAAAACCAAATCATTACTACATAACGGGAATAATGGAACAATGAAAATATTTAATATTAATAAATACAGGACTAGAAGAAAACTATATTACAAGAGAATTAGTAATGGAAGATGAAATAATAACTACTGAACAATCATGCCCCGAACTACCAAAAGAATTAACATATATCGAAGAAACTACGGAAAAGGAAATAATCATTGGAGGAATACCAATAATAATAAAATTTAAAGTATATCAAGGAGATGAAAATATCACTTTGGGAATAAAATGGCTAGAACAAGTAAAACCATATAATCTAGAAGATAAACAGTTGACAATAAATTATGAAAACAAAAGAGTAATAATAAAAAGAACTTTAGTATGATAAAAATATGAAAATATATATACTTGCAAAGATAATAATAGAAGGATATTACAACAGATATTATACACCAATGATAGATACGGGAGCAGAAGCTAATATGTGTAAATACAATTGTTTACCAGAAGATAAGTGGAAAAATTAAAAACACCGCTAGTAGTAACAGGATTTAATAATGAAGGAAGCATGATCACATATAAGGCAAAAAATATAAAAATACAAATATGAGATAAGATATTAACTATAGAGGAAATATATAACTTTGAATTGACTACAAAAGAAATGCTATTAGGGATGCCATTTTTAGAAAAATTATACCCACATATAATAACAACAAAACACTGGTGGTTCACAACACCGTGTAAACAAAAAATAGGAGCAAAAAGAGTAAATAATAAAAAACGAAAAACAACAGAATGGATAAAAGGAAGTGAGAAAATTACACAAAAATTAGAAAATATAAAAGAAGAATACCCTAAAATAGAATTAATTATATTCTCCATAGATAAAGTAAAGATAATCCAAGATAAGTTAGAATTATTATATAGTGAGGATCCTTTACAAGGATGGGAGAAACATAAAACAAAAGTAAAAATTGAGCTAATTGATAATAATTGTATAATAACCCAAAAACCATTAAAGTATAATTTTAATGATTTAACCGAATTTAAGATACATATAAATGAATTACTAGAAAAAGGATATATACAAGAAAGCAATAGTAAGCACACAAACCTAGCATTTATCGTAAATAAACATAGTGAACAAAAAAGAGGAAAAAGCAGAATGGTTATTGATTATAGGAATTTAAATGCAAAAACTAAAACATATAATTATCCAATACCAAATAAAATACTAAAGATAAGACAAATACAAGGATATAACTATTTTAGCAAATTTGATTGTAAATCAGGATTTTATCACTTAAAATTAGAAGAAGAATCTAAAAAACTAACAGCATTCACTGTACCACAATGATTTTACGAATGAAATGTATTACCATTTGGATATAAAAAATGCACCAGGTAGATACCAACACTTTATGGATAACTATTTTAAATAATTAGAAAATGTGTGTGGTATAGATTGATGATATATTACTATATTCGAAAACACAAGATGAACACATAAGATTATTAGAAAAATTCATACATATTATAGAATATTCAGGCATAAGCCTAAGTAAAAAGAAAGCAGACATAATGAAAAGCCAAATAGAATTCCTAGGAATACAAATAGATAAAAATGGAATAAAAATGCAAACGCATATAGTACAAAAAATAATTAACTCAAAAGAACAGCTAGACACGAAAAAGAAATTACAATCATATTTAGGACTAA
This sequence comes from Solanum okadae, assembly GCA_036553675.1. NCBI lineage: Eukaryota > Viridiplantae > Streptophyta > Magnoliopsida > Solanales > Solanaceae > Solanum > Solanum okadae. Next base: position 35,620,691 of record CM071682.1, on the reverse strand, counting down.
TAAACCAAGTAAGAGAATATATACCAAAATTAGCAGAAAATTTAAAACCATTAGAACAAAAATTAAAGAAAGATGTAGAATACCAGTTTGATAAGAAAGACCAAACACAAATACAAAAAATAAAATTATTATGTAAGAACCTACCTAAACTATATTTTCCAGATGAAAACAAAAAATTTACTTATATAGTAGAATTAGACGGTAGTGAAAAAAGTTATGGAGGAATCTTAAAATACAACAACGATGGAGAAAAAATAGAACATCATTGTAGATATTATTCAGGAACATTTACTAATTCAGAAATAAAATGGGAAATAAACAGGAAAGAATTATATTCAGTATATAAATATTTACTATCATTTGAACCATATATCGTATATAACAAATTTATTATAAGGACAGATAACACACAAGTAAAATGGTGGCTAACAAGAAAAATACAAGATTCGGTAACAACAAAAGAAATAAGGAGATTAGTATTAAATATATTAAATTTTACATTTACAATTGAAGTAATAAAAACTGATAAGAATGTTATTGCAGATTACCTATCACGACAAAGCTACTCAGACTGAGACTGAGGAAGAAGATACAATTGAAAAGATACTCAAAGCCATTACTACACTTTGTACAAAAGTGGATAGTATGGACAACGGGATACAAAAGCTAAAGACTAATGAGGATAATCTGAAGTCTAAAGCTAGTCAGCAGCATGACTATAAAAATGCAGAGCTACGTCGATCGGAAGACAGAAAAAACCCAGAGCTAAAAGGAAACGATGGGAAACTCCTTAAAACCCATAATGTTTGTTTAAATATAGCAGCAGGTATAAGTAAACAAGTTAGTGATAAACAACAAAAGAATGCGAACTTAAACCAGCTATTCGAAAACCATTTACCCAAAGGACACCTAGACACATGTCTATGGAACCACAAACATCTACATATGCAGATAGTTTACAAAACCAAAATGAGAGAAAGACATATAACTACATCACTCGAAACCTTGCAAGCGGTTTGAGGTATGACCAAATAATATTAACCCTCTTCCTTTAATTATTATTATTTTTACACGGGTCAAGTGATATAGGCTAATAATTAAATTATGAATTTGGCCCATTAAACAATTAAAGTAAATTATTTAAGATTACTCATAAATTAATAACTATAGTTAAATGAATAGTTTTAAATTCTCAAACCAACTTCATCGACTGATTATAAATAATTCAGGGCAACTATCGGGAGGGATAGAATGTAATTTTATGGAATTTCTTAAAAAAACATTTTTCGGGTCATTACATTATCTACCACTAAAAATCATGTTCATCCTCGAACATAAAGAAGAAGAAGGATGAATAACCTACGTTACCAAAAGTTTTAAGTTATGACCTACCAATCATTGTTCATCTCTGAAAGTGAGCTCCTCCTTAAGACCATTCCATCAAGATCAACTAATAAGAACTGAACTGTCGATTCAAACTTTGAATTATCTATAAATTAAATTAGGAGTGGTTATCAAGCCACTGACTAACCCATGAACTCAATCTAACGTGAAACACATTGGACCATAACACAACCATCATGACGAGTCTTTTCTCACATAACCAAGATAACATTCTGAATCGATACTGGATACAATCAGAAGTGAACTTTAACCAACCACCACACACTCATAATGCACAAACTGTCACAAATCTTATCAAGATTTCCTTTTCACAACAAACTTAAGTTATAAAAAAAATGATATTTAGACATCGGCTACTCATCAAGGAATGATCAAACTTATCTAACCCAAAGAAAGAAATGATTAAGTAAACACCTAACAAGCGATACACTTCAAAGTGCAGACCCTCTAACAACATTGTTAGACAATTGTAACTCTTCATAGCTCTTAAATAAGTTCTCATAAACAAGGTTATGCATGTAGAACTATTCGTATACTTCAATTATCTCAAACAACACCAAATTTTCCATAACTGAAATGACCAAATCTACCCAAGAAATTCACCCTACTAAGAGGGCAATCACAGGATCGGTACACCCGATCCACCACTAGGAATTCACCCATATATATGAAAGCACGTGTGAATATAGGTAGTGAATCTCACTCCAAACCATATCCAAAACGAAGTAGATGGTTGCATAAGAATAAACAAAACCAAAGTTGAATAACACTAGATACTCCTTCTATAGTTCCAATATTAAACATTTTCAATCATATGACTCCATCTCTATAATTTTCTAGCTACCCGCAATCACCAATCTAGTCCCTATTATAATTGCTCACATACTTGTTTTATCGAACCCCATATACTTCTCACAGTACTCCACTAAAGCCAACACTCTTAATACTAACAGACACCATAACCACACCAATCATTTACCTTACTCTCCAATCGTCACCAGTATCAAAGTCTTCTTAACAATCACATTATCACCTCCAAAATTTTCAAACTATTGTGCTCTCTCTTTCCAAATAACTACTTTATGATAGATACGGATCCCACCCAAGGCTGATAGCATTAATTTCAAATCTAAAAGTACTTCTCCATCAATATAAAGTTATTGAATCATGTACAATATCAACTCCACGTAATCTTTCAGATACCAAAATTTTCAACTATTATTCAAACCATCATATACCTCATACCAACACTTAAGAAATTCTTGGTCACTCCAACAATTTTGTAATGATAGTTGTAATGTTAATTGACATCAAGATTAAGAACTTAATTATAAATTTGGGTGAGTTTTTGGGTTTGGTAACATAGGTATTGTTAGTTCCAAAATCTTAATGCGGTTATTTATTTAAATAGATTGCAAGGATTTGGAAGTCAACCGAAAGAGGATGGCTCAAGTTCTGGAGTCATTGTTCAACTATTTGAGGCAAGTGGATTTCTAAACCGTTGTTAAGTGTATGAAATTCGTGTATTTCCTTGTAATATGTGTTTGGGGGATAATCAGACTTGGTGATGGGTTCACCTGTCCACATTGATTAATTCTAATGATGAAAAAGGGGTAATAAAAGGCAATGTGATTAATTGTTTATATGTGATTGTGTTCTTTATTGAACCCGTATACTTGTGATAGCTGAGGTGATTACATATCATATTCATAGTTGATTGAGATCATTATCCCCTTTATTTGAAATTATATTGTGCACATGCATTGACATGAGATTGAGTATAAGTTGGGCACATGGAGATCGTCCGTGCTGGGGATGGTGAGATATTAAGATTATAATTTGGGCACATGGAGATCGTCCGTGCAGAATTTGTTTGATTTATGATAGTGCATTGACATCGTCCGCACAGATACGTAGAGATCATCCGTGTCTGTATATGGACCTCGTGTGTCCTCCATGGGTTATGAACTCTCGATGTATTTTTGAGGACTATCATATATACGGTTGAGAGAGTACTCGGTGTTCTGAGGCATATCATTTCATGGTGTCATATTGCATTGCATCCCATGGCATCTTTCATTCTTGATGATTATGTGTTTTATTGGTGGTTGAAAAGTACTTGATATTTGATTACCTCTATTTGATGAACTTGATCTTGTGTGTTGCTGATATTTGTGAGTGCCTTTCTGTGGAAGTTCTGATTGATGAATATTGAGTTTGTTGTTGAGGATATGTAATTTTTTAAGTGATTGTTGTTGAGTTGGGTGCTATGTAAACTGTGAACTGTTAGGTTGGGATGGTTTCATGCAGGTTGTAGTTGTGGATGTTCGGTTGGGGTGTAAGAAGTATCCGTATTCTATTTCCTTAGCTTGTGTTTAGAGGAGTACTTGCTGAGTATCGTGTGGTTTGGTACTCACCCTTTTCTTCTACAATTTTTTGTAGGTTACGAGCTTGGATTTTGTGATACTTTCCATTCTCTTATTTTTTTAGGCTTCTTGGAGATTTGTGAGGTAGCTGTTTGTCATCTCAGTGGACCTTCTTACTCTTATTTATGATATTGTTCTATTTTAGAGACAACATCATTTGAGATTTACGTTTTCTTTCAAATCTATGGTAATACTTTAGAGGTTTGTACATGTGACATCAAGATTTTAGGGTTTTTTTTGAGAAAGTTTCCGCATTTTATTGAAATGGGTGAGTGTTAGGCTGACTTGTCTTTGTAGGAGAAGATGAGTGCCATCATATCCATTTTTGGGTCGTGACCCATGGGTCATGAACTCTCGATGTATTTTCGAAGAGTATCATGTATATACGGTTGAGAGAGTACTTGGTGCTCTGAGGAATATCATTTCATGGTGTCATATTACATTGCCCCCCATGGCATCATTCATTCTTGATGATTATGTGTTTTATTGGTGGTTAGAAAGTACTTGATGTTTGATACCTCTATTTGATGAACTTGATCTTGTGTGTTGTTGATATTTGTGAGTGCATTTTTGTGAAGGTTGTGATTGATGAATATTTAGTTTGTTGTTGAGGATATGTAATTTGTTAAACTAATTGTTGTTGAGCTGGGTGATATGTAAAATGTGAACTGTTAGGTTGGGATGGTTTTATGCAGGTTGTAGTTGTGGTTGTTCGGTTGGGGTGTAAGGAGTATCTGTATTCTATTCCCTTAGCTTGTGTTTAGAGGTGTACTTGCTGAGTACCGTGTGGTTTGGTACTCACCCCTTGCTTCTACAATTTCTTGTAGGTTACGAGCCTGGATTTTGTGATACTTTCCATTCTTTTATTTTCCGATGCTTCTTGGAGATTTGTGAGGTAGCTGTTTGTAATCTCAGCGGACCTTTTTACTCCTATTTATGATATTGTTCTATTTTAGAGACAACATCATTTGAGACTTATGTTTTCTTTCAAATCTATGGTAATAGTTTAGAGGTTTGTACACGTGACAACTAGATTTTGGGTTTTTTTTGAGTAAATTCCGCATTTTATTGAACTGGGTGAGTGTTAGGCTGACTTCTCTTGGTAGGAGAAGACGAGTGCCATTACGTCCATTTTTGGGTCGTGACCCATGGGTCATGAACTCTCGATGTATTTCCGAGGAGTATCATGTATATACGGTTGAGACAGTACTTGGTGCTCTGAGGAATATCATTTCATGGTGTCATATTGCATTGCTCCCCATGGCATCATTCATTCTTGATGATTATTTGTTTTATTGGTGGTTAGAAAGTACTTGATGTTTGATACCTCTATTTGATGAACTTGATCTTGTGTGTTGTTGATATTTGTGAGTGCATTTTTGTGAAGGTTGTGATTGATGAATATTTAGTTTGTTGTTGAGGATATGTAATTTGTTAAATTGATTGTTGTTGAGCTGGGTGATATGTACACTGTGAACTGTTAGGTTGGGATGGTTTTATGCAGGTTGTAGTTGTGGATGTTCGGTTGGGGTGTAAGGAGTATCCGTACTCTATTCCCTTAGCTTGTGTTTAGAGGTATACTTGTTGAGTACCGTGTGGTTTGGTACTCACCCCTTGCTTCTACAATTTCTTGTAGGTTACGAGCCTGGATTTTGTGATACTTTCCACTCTCTTATTTTCCGATGCTTCTTGGAGATTTGTGAGGTAGCTGTTTGTCATCTCAGCGGACCTTCTTACTCCTATTTATGATATTGTTCTATTTTAGAGACAACGTTAGTTGAGACTTACGTTTTCTTTCAAATCTATGGTAATAGTTTAGAGGTTTGTACACGTGACAACCAGATTTTGGGTTTTTTTTTGAGTAAATTCCGCATTTTATTGAAATGGGTGAGTGTTAGGCTGACTTCTCTTGGTAGGAGAAGACGAGTGCCATTACGTCCATTTTTGGGTCGTGATAATGAGCTTGTTAGCTATAACGGTAAGAAATTTCTATTACATCTGAGGGATTCCCTCAAGCATTTACCCGGCCGGCTCGATGACTTAGCTCTAAATCTCTGCCCCCAATTAGGGCGTAAATGTTTCATACCGCATAATAATGTGAATGAGTCTAATCTGTTCCATCAGGGGATGAATTGTTGGAATATATGAAACATGATATCCTTTTGTTAGGGGGTCTTATGCATAGAGCTCAAGAAATATATTATTCACTATTTCAGATTGATATAGTAAAAAAAAGAACCCTATCATCTTTAGCTCTCGATATTTTTTGCACTCTCTATTACGATAAAAAAATGGTCTATCTATATACCCAATAGGAATAAAGATACATTCATTCGCCGCGGGTAATATGGCAGCCATAGCGATACATTGTACCTTACAGCAAAGAACTATATTACTATGATGTTAACTCATTATATCCACATGTTATGAAAAACATTCCAATGCCGGAGGGAGAGCCTGTCTGGATGGATTAATGTGAAGATATGGATTTAGACAGCCTCTTTGGCTTTATTGAGGCCTATGTTGTAGCACCCCCTAGTATGAGAAAACTTTTCTTGCCATATAGGAGTTCTAAAAAAAGCCTAATCTTCCCAACAAGTGAATTTGTTAGTGTTTATTACAGTGAAGAATTAAAATATGCTAAAAGCATAGGATACTAGGTGACCCCTCTTTGCAGCTACGTCTTTCAAAAGATTACTCCCTACACCCCCTTCGGAGATTTTGTTATCACTCTCTCGGAAAATAGGATAAAAGCAAAGAAAGCTGGGAATGATTCCCTAGCATTTGTCTACAAGATCCTTATGAATTCCCTCTACGGAAGATTTGGTATCAACCCCGAAACCACGGTGACAGAGGTCTACGATTATCAGAGATATACGGGGCTAATTAGAACTGCTGGTTTTATCGATGCTGAGATGATTACCCATGAATTCTATATAGTTACTTATAAAACTAATATGAAGCGGGGTCTAGCTACTGAGTGGAACCCTCTAAAGATATAAGTTGTCCAGCTGGCTGCGGCTATCACAGCATGCGCTCGTATCCATATGCACCTTTACATATCCAGAGATGATTGTCACTATACCGATACTGACTCCGTCCTTCTTAATGGCCTACTTCCAGATTCAGACATATCTTCCATGGAGTTAGGCAAGTTTAAACTGGAGTATGCATCCTATGAGGGTATCTGTTTAGCGGCTAAGAGTTATACTCTTTTTAAAGAGGGCCACGATGCAGTTATTAAACATAAGGGGGTGGCTAAATCCCTTGTAGCTCCTGAGTGGTATAAAAACAATACGAGAATCTAAATCGCACCGCGGAGGCCATTGTGAAAACCCTATTCTATGTTAATTGGAAGACGTTGGACGTCGATGAAAGGTCTATTAATGTCCACTTAGGAAGCCCTACTAATACCAAGAGGGAATCGGTCTATGATAATAATAATGCTTGGGTTGTTACAAAACCCTTCCATGTGATAGACTACGCAGGACAAGATATAAGAGTATTAGAATGGAAACTTCACTCTCTTCAAAAAGAATATGAACCTTTTAGAGCTACTATCAACAAATATAAGGATGGTAAGAGTCAAAACTCTGATGGTAAGAGTCAAAACTCGGATAGTAAGAGTCAAAACTCGGATGACTCTAATAAATAACTATTCAAACATCTTCAGATCCTACGAGATCGAGTATACAAACCCTGGAGCCGCATCAGGCCCCTACTCTATACATCCATCCCCTGAAGAAGTCAAAGAGGAAGAAGAAGAAAAATCCTGGTGAGCCTTTCAGAGCTACGATTTCTTCCACAACTGGATTTAGGTAGCGCTATAGTTCGTTCGTGAAACCCCCATCCCGGGAATCATAACCACTCCTTAAAGGCACCATAAACTTAAGTACACTCTGATGTACGGGGGCTCCAACACTTCATACTGAAGATGTCTTATCAAGGGTTTGTTTTTCGAGATTAACAATAGAATAACCCTATATCTAATGATAAATCAACGCTATAGGTAAATTCCTTAAGCCATGCAAAGTCTCGCTAAAAGATCCTAATTTCCAAAGGTATCTAATATATCTTTCGTTGTAGAAAGAAAAGACAGATCCCTCTGACCCACATCTGTCAACCCACCTCACCCGCCTTTTTGAAGGATCGGGGTGTGGTCTCGCCTTTAACAGCTACTTAAATGCCTATAAGTCTGAATCCTAACCTATAACTCTTCATCCTAACTTAGAACTATGTATATACCCACCCCATTTCGGATGGGACGATATCGGCCGCTAAAACGAATGATATCATAATGCCTAATCATAAGCCCTTAAGCAGAGGACCACTACCCGTAATTGTTAATTCGCACAAGGGATTTTCATTAATAGCTTTTCCCATAGGCAGAGCCACATCATCAGTTTCGAGAAATTTGATAACGTTGAAATCAGGAAACCTGTAGTCAGGATCAAAATAGATTTTGTAATTTAATATAGCCCCAAAAATAGATGGATCGAGCATAGAGCTATGGTGAACCTTAAACCAATCAACACATCCCACCCCCTTTAATAATAAGTGTCAAGTAACGTCCAAAATACCCCGGCCCGCATGTTACAACATCTGTGAGAACCTTTTCAACAGCATCGTTCACTCAACCACGAAGGCTAGTCCTTCAGTTGGTTGATGGTAATAAAACTTCAGGTGATATTTGACTTGTAATGTATGATAATCCGAGCTCATTGCTGTATATAGAGAGCTTCTCTAAATGATCGGTAGAATATTCCAGCTCCTTTAGTACAAATTCGGATTGTCCAGGAAGAAAGCGATATGCAAATCCAATACTAGATTGGCCTACACCCTTGTAAGAGATCGATTGAACATCCTCAAAGCTCACACCATTCTTTAAACCTTGGGTTATCCCTTCCCACCACAGATGAAATAAATGTAAAGCACTAGACAGAGAAGGTGGACTGACGGCCTGAGTTCTCCCACTACCATCATCTTCACTATCGTCATGGCTCAGTTTAGCGAACCTCTTACAAAGAACCTCGCCATCCAAATCTTCTATATCTTTTAATACACAAAGTATGTTATACCAGCCTATAAGTTGTGGAAACATAGATACTATTTATCCTAATTTAGTGTACGATATGGGGCCCTTGAAAACGATCTTTTAACCAACGCTCACCCGCGCCAACTCGGTAGCCGGGGGTGATCGAGCTAATGGCGAGGGGCAATTCAGGGCAAGCGGGACCTTAGTATCCTATATATGATATTTAGCGATGAAAAAAGGTTCTATATACTTTGAATAAATGGTGAATAATCATTACTTACTAGAAAAATAGCCTATTAAGATAATGCCCAAACTAATAAAGATCAAACGCTCTGCTAGGTCGGGTTTCCACCCCCTCCTCTTAGCAGAATCATCACCTGAAAGATCATAGCTACCATCTATAACTAGACCCCTGATATGTTGAACATCCTCGATCAAATTGGATTGATTTTGACATTCTATAACCTCAAGATTCTGAAGATAATCTATCAATTCAACGCCGCGGTTAGATAGTTCTACGTATAGACTATCTAAGATATCTATATTACCATTCTTGAGAATATATAGCATATGGAGCATAAATAAACATAACATCCTAAAATGTATCATAAAGGGTTTTAAGACGAAGAAGTTAATATATCTACTGATGAATAAATAGAAAAGATTAAGATATGTAAATATACCAGTATAGTGGTTTATAATAATGAAATAGTAATAGACGATTTCTATAATATTATAGAAACCGCAAACCCAAATGAGAAAGATAGAATTAAAAACCGGGAGAATCCAGAAATAAAGTAGACTTAATAGTACTTTTATAAGACTAAACATAGCAATAGATATATTATTTTTAGCGTAATTGGACTAGTATAGACTTTGTTGTAACCCTCAACACTTTAATAAAATGATACAATCAAGACTTTTAGGAAAGATAGGCTCAAGAGAAGAGGCAGGGGAGGATCGATACACTTCGTTGTCCATCCCATGGACAACTCCTTCCCCTTGCTTATTCTTAGCATAGAGTTTGACCCTCCAAGTAAAGAGTCTTTACCAATGCATACTTGTTCCCTACCCGGGAAGGGTAATTAAAAATAAGTGCGGGGTGCTCCTTATGTAAGTAATTTTTCTAAGAGTGTTTAAAAGAAGTATTTCGTACAATAAAAGAAATATCCCAAGAGGTATATCCCACAAACAATTTGGAGGAGATCCTTCCTATCAAACCTACCTTCCCCATTTGATGATAGATCGGCTTTATTATCTTCTATAACCGCATCTGGCATTAACTCAGGAAAACAAGATTTATTGACATCTTCTATAACCTCTGGTCGTCTAAACCAATCTAGAAGATTCACGCCCAGGTAGTTAGAAAGTGCTGTGATTAGAAAATTCAAGTAATTAGTATCACCATACTTGATAACGTAGAGTATAAAAGGGGTTATAATGCCTACTATGGAAAATTCAATTAGAACACTTTTTAAGAGGGGTAAGGATATACATCGATATATATTATATAAATGTATATATAAATAGGAGAATATACTTGTAAAGTAGTTTATAACATATAAATGTACAATGATAAATTTTACAAGCTTGTATAAACCTAAAAGCCAAATATTAGAGATACGCTTCGTTATAGGCATAAAAACAACACACACATTATTGAATAATGCTATTAATATAGTGATTATTGCAGTATATACATAGTATATAGCGTAATAGGACTACGATAGACTGTGTTAAGTCCCTCAACACTTTATGGAAAGATACTAGAATGAGCTATATGGATAGTTACAGATGAATTATATCCTATAGATTATCAATAGTGTAATTGGATATAGACGTTGTAACATTTTTCACATATTAGAGGGATATTTATATCCTATAGATCATCATTACTATACATATACTTTTTAAAGAAGTCAAAGAGGAAGAAAAATAGGAAGAAGAAGAAAAAACCGAGCTTGGATGGAACTGAACAAGATTGAGCGAACGAATACAAAGATCAAAGGCTTTATTATTATATTAGCATAAGTAGTCTACATTTTCAACTAGGGTTTTTTCCATACATGCAAACATAATATATAAAACCAAACAAAGATAGTTAGCATAGATAGGAGCCTATCTTCAATAGGCATCGGAGTAGATCTCCACTAAACAAAGAAAAAGAAAGGGGGTGTGGGTCAAATACGCATCTTTGCGCCCTTTACTTACTTCAAGGGATGGTGCATCCGATACATGATTGGTTAATGACGATTCTCAACAGCATCTGTAAGATCTTGAGGCTTACTAGACCGAATTTGATCAAAAATGAAAACTTTGGATATTTTTCTTAGAAGGAGATGAACTACCTATAGATTGGTATGTAAGTTCACGAATTAAGAGAAAGCTGGCATCCAATCAAGAAAGAATCACTTCGGAAAATTAGACTGAGCTTCCCCCTTGTCTCCCTTCTTTAGCTAAAGATGAAGGAAATCGCTAAAGTCAAAGTAGTCCATGAAAGCATCTATGTTTTCCGTTCAAGAAATTGCTTATGTAAAGATGGGGTGAGTCCCTTATAAGATCTTCCTTTCTTCTCTTTTCTTCTATTAGTTAGCTTGGATTGAGAAAGCTCCGCCTAATAGTGCTTAGCCATGTGTGTGTAGACCGAAAAGGTCTCGTGAAGCCAGTCAATGGTAGCCTAAGATCAAGTCAAAAGTACGAGAAGGGCGCGAGAAGTTTTGTGACGGTAGAGAAAGATTTTCAAATTAGACTTCAAGTTGGTGTGCCACGTGTTAAGAAGGCAGAGACCACCCCAGGTTTTGCCTTAATTCCCATCTAGGGTTGAATAAGATTAGATTAGTCTCTCAAAATTCGTTCTTGAATGATTCATCGATTGAATTAGGCCTAGTTGTATGAAAATTTCTTGTGATTCCCCCTCTTTCTTCGACGAAGGCATACACGCATCGATAGGGAACCCAAATAAGGGCTAGAAAAAGGAAAGTGGCACCTTAACTTAATAGCTCCTTTTCTTGTTCCTGAGCGGAAGGTACACTCACCCCCTGATACATCGATATTTCTTAATCATTGCATCCAGGGATAATGAGTCAGTTGGCTCTTAGAGTATAGCCTTTCTCGGGGTTAGCGATAAGAGTACACCAGTCCATGTGGTAGCGGGCGAACTAAGGATTACGTGCTTGCAAGGAAGCATGCAAGTGGATGCCAAGCTAGTCACTTGGAACATAGGGGTATTCAATCCCCGAGCTTTTCGGGCCTTGAGAACCGACTTTGGATTTGCCTCTTAGATAGTGAGTAGCAAAGAAAGGTAGGGTTTCAAGTTTAGGGTTTTCACTTCCACGTCCCAGCTCGTCGAAGCTACCGCCTATCGATTGAAATTTCCCTCCTTAGTCGGAGGCGGAACTGGCTCCCCCTGAACTATCCCCGAAAGAGTAAGGAAGGAGAAGGGAACAGGAGTTTCTCGCCTCCTAAGAATATAAAGGGGCGGACCCAACAAACTAGACGCACGCATCAAGGCGTTCTGCCAACTAGAGAAGGTGATCGCTTAAGAAAGGGGATTCAGCCCCGGCAAATGCGATGCAGTGAAAGACGCTGCGGACTATGTGGCCGGTGACGCAAAAGATATGCCAGAAGCTAGCCAACTCCACTTTCTAACGAGGGTAAGGCATGGCCTAGAAAACAAAAACAACGAGACCTGAAGTTCGAAGATGGAGACCCGGTTCGGCACGAAATCATAAAGGTTTGGAGGCCCGTTGGTCAAAGGAAAGGGTAGGTCCTGCTTCCGGGATGGAGGCGTATGACTCGATAATGTCACGTACGATTCCTTTAAGAAGGGTGTGATACCAGCACCTATCAAGCCCGACGAACGGTCCACGGAGTTGCATCCCTACTCACCTGGTCTATGCACATCGCTCTCTCCAGGAGGGTGGCCGCCTATCCTAGATCTTCCCATTTCCAAGAAGATTTCGGGCTAAAACTGGTTTAGTATCAAGGTAATCCTTTTTCTTTTCCTATATATATAGGTCCGTACATCATTTCCACGATATCATTATGATCAATTAATGGGACTTGGCCGGAAAGTGTTCTTGCCTCTATCATTAGCTCGGGTACTCCCCGTTTCTGGTGTTTCAGTCACCTTTCAATTGCTCCCTTAATTATGTGAGAGGAATTTCCCTATTGAGTAATGGGAAGTGGGCTAGCCCCCGAAAATTCCCCGCCCATAAGTTCCTTTGTCGGTGGGGAAAAAAAGAAAGAGATTTTTTTTAGAAAAGAAATTCTTCCATTTTTTATAGCATGCTTTCCATTGGTCAACACCCAACTAAATCTTTAATGGTATAAGCTACACTTTATAAGCATTGTTACATTATGATTTAATTGGCAACACCTATTTATACATATGACCACACTTTTAAAGTGTGCTATTTTTATAATTATAAAAACAACACATTAAAAGTGTGGCCCTAAAGTTTTCACTTAAGTATTAGCTTCCCTCCAACATATTTTTCACTCTCCCTCCTATTTTTATTTGGTTAAAAAAAATTATAAAACATAAAAACTTTTTGAAGTCTCAAGTCTTTGCTCTAAATCTGAAAAACCCTCTCAAATGCTCGTAAGAATGGTGTTTGCCTCCTTTCAGAAATTTCTCATAGCTCACAAAACAACAAGTATTTCTTCCATCAATACATAAAGTAATAATATTTTAGAAAGCAAATGGTAGAATGGTTTGAATTTTTTCTAAATTTTTCACATTCATGGGTTTTCACTGCCTACATACAAAAATGCCTCATATTTTTCTCTTTCTTCATCATGTACAAAACGAAATGCTTCACTGAAGAAGAAGATGTATTGAAGTTGCATCATATTGAAAGGATTTTTTTGGAATAGAGTTTATCAGGTAGAAATTTCTATCTTCAAATGTCTGAATTTATTTCAATTGGGTTTATTGTGTGTGGTTACAAATTTGGCTTGTGGGTTTTGTTTTTTTGTGTTGTTGATATGATTTGTGTTAATTTAAGGGAGTCCAGCTTGTAGTAGATAGTATTGTGTTTCTAAGGGCAGATAGTATTGTGGCATTTTGGACCTTTCTTACGCAAGTGAAATTTTGGCAGGTTATTGCAAATTTCAGTACTTCATGGTGTGGTCCATGTAGAATGATTTCTCCATTCTACTGTGAGCTGTCTGAGAAATATCTTTCTCTGATGTTTCTAACAGTCGATGTTGATGAGCATACGATAATTAGCAAAAATTTCAGTGTTCAATTCTATACCCTTTTGCCTCCCAACTATCTAATCCTTTGGTCTTGCTGTATTTTTATTTTTTTTAATTCTACTCTATTAAGACTCTGGTTATTCAGGGAGATAAATGAATGAAACTTAAATGTGTTATACGATGCAAACATTTGTATGATAACAATATTTGTTGGATTGGTTTGCTATAGTAATGGGAAAGTTTTGACAACTCATTTTCATTGTTTGTTTAGTTCAGGAATTTAGTTCATCCAGGGATATCAAAGCAACTCCAACCTTCTTCTTCCTCAAGGACGGGGAGCAGATTGACAAACTCATAGGAGCCAATAAACTAGAGCTATAGAAGAAGATAACCATAGTTGCAGACAGACATGTAGCATGCGAGCCACAGCCACAACCACAGTATTTTCAATTGGAGGTGTCAATTGTCTTAAAAATCCCCACTTTCCAATTTTTGTCATGAAATTCAAGTCTCCAATAGGTGTGTCCTTCCTTTCTTTGCATTGCTGCCAATATGTTGTACAGATGTTGTACATTGAGCCGCTACAAATTTGGGGGATATCTTGTGTGTGTATGTATGTTAAAGAACTGAAGGCAGTCTGAATATTCAACTAAAAAACATGAAAACAATGATATGATTGGAATAAGTTAAGGCTTGTTTATTTGAATCATTCTGATCTTGAAAGAAGCATGAAGTTGTATGCAAACAAGTTTGTGCCATTATGTGATCCGCTGGTATATTTTTGTAAAGGAAATTTCAAATTAATTCTTGGGATAGTTTTCAAATATATATGATAAAGTAACTACTTTAAAACAAATGTAGTCATGGTTTTATTAACATAAAAATAGTGAAAAGTCATAAAAAGTATACATTGACTATATAATATTGCTCGCCCAATACATTGATTATATACTCAAAAAGTTGAATATATATAATTTAAATATACACTGACTATCAACTTAAAATTACTTCTAAATAGTTTTAAATTTTAGATATGAAATTTTCTCGATGTTTTGATAACAATATATGTTTTTGCTTAATGGATGATTGATTCATGGCACTTTGCCTATTTTTCCTTTAATTAATTCTTGTACATAAATTATGAGTGATAAGAGACTTACCAAAACATGCTTGCCTCCTCTGCCCTTAGAAACACAATACTATCAAAATCAACTAAAGTGCTGTAAAAGATGTTAGATTGTTTACTGGGAGGAAATGATAAGAAAATATGTTATATTTCTACATGTCGCTGAATTATTTGTTGGGAAAAGAGATTATATTTTTTTTCAGCAGTTGGTCGCTATTATAGGACTGTTAATTTTTTTTGAAGGGACTCACACTTCTATTTTAAAATGCTTAGGTTGTTGCACTCTTCACTTGAAAAGGTTGAAAGTTACAGTTAGCTAAATGAATCATAAACATCTCGACTCAAACTTTTATTCATTGAAAAAACAATTAGAATGTTAACCTTTAGATCTTTACTATTAATGACATGAGTTTATAGATAGTGGCAGAGAAACAATTTTAGTTAAAGGGGTTAAAAAATATACAGAAAGTCAAGGAGATTCAATATCTACTATATATAAGTAAAAATAATAATTTAAACATATATATACATTTAATAGAAATGTCATTACTTGTTCTTCCCATTTGTCCAAACATGGGTGAACATAAATAGCCGATACTTGGTGGGAGGTAGTAAACTAGTAGTATCATGTACAATTAGCTGAGGTGCGTGCTAGTTGATCTGGACACCTTTCTTTATTTTGCTCATTTACTTTACCTTTGAATTAAATTTCAGGGGATCCAAAAGAAAGAATCTGTTTTGGAGCACTTGAAGACATCACCCTATGGTAATCTAAATCAGTGGCCTCCCGAAGGTATATATCCATACTCTTTCTCAATTTTGTGACATATTTTTCAGTATAGATTTATACAATCGTTCCAAACTTGTACAAGATTGAGGCATAGTAATTGTTATTTGCTTGATTTTCTAATTAATAGGAGTACACTGCGTCACTTAAATATGTTATGTTTTTATTTTGGGAATGTAGAAATTTTTCCATGTTGGAGATCTACAATAGAAGAATATTACAGAGTTATTCTGTAAGTATCAACTCTATTATATTTACATAGTTAGTTTTGTCTCGGAAACAATGTCTTTACTTTAATAATATAGGAGTAATGTTGTGTATGCACCACTTTCCCCTGACCCTACTTGTGGAATTATACTAAATAAGTTGTTGTTTTGCTGCTAACTAGGAATCTTGGTAAAAGAGTACTCTCACACGTTGCTCTAGCTTTGAATGTGAATGAAAATTTCTTTGAAAAAGTTGGGGTAGTGACTGATAAGTCACAATATGCTTAGGGTTATATTTGTATACATGGCATATTTTACTAGTTTCCATTAGTACAATAACCCCCCCACCCCCCATGTTATGTGCCAATCATGTTCATCACTGATTACTTCCCTCACTGTGCTCCATCTTCTCCTTCTTTTTGACAATCACATTCAATAAATCCATAATATATCAATATAGTGTCCGAGAAGACTTGCCCTATAGAAATATTGAGCGTAATGAACTATGTGGATATCTTTCCTTCAAATATATAGTGATCATAGCCCCTGACCCTTTTCTCTGGTGCACAAAATGTTGTAGTTGCAGCATCTGCCATGTTTCATCGACTATGTTGTCAAGTTTTGGAGATGTTGAATGTATCAACCATGATATTTCTTAATTGAATAGAGTCATATGTTGGTGGTTTTTAAGTCATGTTTACTGATGAATTTTTGGTTCAAATGTATCTAGTGGATTTACATATACACTGTATGATATTGAAATCTACATGAAGGTAGAATACAATAGAAGGCCATGAAAGGAAATAATTCTAAATCTTTTGTAAATTTATGTTTATAATTTTTATTATTGTAGGAAAATGTAGGCTTCAATAACAAAAGTCCAGCAAGCCATTGTTGCTACAGATTGTACTCTCAAAGTAACAGTTGCATATTTCTTTTATATTTAGTTATAGAAAGGAGTGAAAGGATTTTTATAAGGATTTAATGTATATTTTATTTTTTAATTGGTTGAACATTTAATCTGTCTTACGTAGATTTCCATTTTTAGATTTTGGGATTGGACATCAGCGGTGGTACTATGGTGGGAGATGGTATGTCAAGGGATATTAAAATTGTGGCCACAAGTCAATTCAATCAATTGAAGTTCATGCAAACTTTTTGAATTACAATGTTAAATTTATATTTTATTTTGTGGAATTCATTGCTAGTGCACATTTTGAAATATTGTTTTATTACTATGTGTTCCTAGATGTTTCTTTTCCAAATTCTATTGCAAATATATGTATTTTTGTGTTATTTATCATATAATTTAGTATTTGCGATAGTCTTTATTAATGTGTGATCACATAGACATCAATTGTGTGAATCATTGATAATAAATTATGGCATGTACATTAGTAATGACTACATTTTATAAATTTTACTTTAGAAGAGGTATCAAATGGCACGGTTGAAAGTGTGGCCAATGAGGAAGCAAAGGCCACACATAAAAAGTGTTGTTTCAGGTCATAAAAGCGTTCTCATATAAGTTTCTACAAGTGTGGCCTTTGTATAGAATAGGGCACACTTTTTAAGCGTTGCTGGTAAGGCACCACTTGAAAAGTGTGGCCTTAGGTCAAAGGTTACGCTAGTTTAGGCCACCCTGAATAAAGCACTGCCTACAGTCAAAAAGTGTGGCCTTTGATAAAAGGCCACACTATTTGCTATTTTAGGCCACACTTTTCTAGGGTGGCTACAGGCCTAAAATGTTGTAGTGACGAATGAACCAAACCAAATGATTGTTCTTGAATGGCTATTCCTCACAATTGCTCCTTGTGATGCAGCGGAACCATGGCAATTAGGATCTCAAGACGCAACAACACCTATAATGCAAGGAATAACGGACTTACATCACGATATCTTTTTCTTCGTTATTCTGATTTTGGTTTTCGTATGATGGATCTTGGGTCGCACTTTATAGCATTTCCACTATTAAAAAAATCCAATCCCGCAAAGGATTGTTCATGGAACTACTATCGAGATTCTTTGGACCATATTTCCTAGTATCATCCCTATGTTCATTGCTATACTATCATTTGCTATGTAATATTCAATGGACGAGGTAGTAGTAGATCAAACCATTACTATAAAAGCTATTGGACATCAATGGTATCGGAGTGCGCCTCTTCACGAGGGTGATTAAAGTGTAGCGAAATGCCTTAAAGTTGAATAGGGTTCGCGAAGCATCTTGCTTACCGGTAATCTCCCATTCCTGCCGTCGAGAGACTTTAATAACTATAGCATGCCAGAAACGGGGAGTTGAGGTGGTTAGACCTATACCCCGAAATTCTCCCAGCATAGGAGACTATGGTTCCATTGTTGTTGTTGATGGAGGTACACATCCCTCTTCTCGGTGTGGAACGATATACGAGAAATAAATGCTCAGCATGCATTGTTCGATAACGGCGCTGAAGTAGTGAATCTATCGGCACCATAGCAGTGGTATACAACTTTGGACCTAATGGCCGGCCTAGTAACCTTTTGGAATGGGGGATCCCCGTTGGCAACAACCACAATAGTAGTTGCGGAACTACTGGTCGGGAGAAGAGTGGAAAGCCACTTGACTGTAAGGAGATGACAACCTCTTGTTCCTGCTCCTCTTTTTTCGCTTCAGGGACGGAGGTCTTATGGTAGGTAACAACAGGCACAAGCAAGTTGACCGAAGGGGACCAACGCTTCTACTTCTCCATTGAGGAGCCGTTCTTGCGAGAAGCAAGGGAAGTCGTGAACGGTGGGAGGTCACAGAGAATTGACCTATTCATAGAGTGATCCTATGATCAATACATGATATAGACTATCTCATTCTTTATTCTATTCTATTTTTGAAAAAAAGAAAGAAGGGTAACTCAAATTCTCAGCTAGAGTTGGTAGTCGAACCTATTGGCATAATGCACGGAATTCGAGGTGTCATGAACTATTACTAAAAACCAACCTTGTTTTTGTTTTGTTTATGGACAAACGATATCTGGTCAGGCCTATGGCTGGATCCTTTGAGATCTACGGGCCGATCGGCCCCGACCATTTACATGAGCATAGGGAATCTATATTTGAGCGTTCCACTAGGCCCCTGATAGGATAGGTGAGGAATCACCCTGGATCTTCTTTTTTTGGGCTACAACTTCGCCGAGCCAACTAGCATCCCTTTCCACTATGTATTTTTTGAACAAAGAAGATGACTATATGATCGAATTCGCTCTTTAAGAAACTACTTATCCCATGCCTTCTTCTTGTCTCATATGTGTGGAACGTGGTCTTTTTCGATTCCAGCCTCTCCCTCGAATACATAAGGTAGGTAGGGCTGGGTGAGAAATGGTTCACTCTTGCCAATAAACTTTCCCCGGCCTTCGATTAACCTTACTCATAAAGGGTCTTACGGTCGCGAGAACTACCTACCTAAAGAAAAATAGTGTTCTTTCTAAGAGTAGGCGTGTAGAGATTTTTGCGGGGATATTTGCAGGTACAATTTTTGGGGGGGGGGGGCGTTGACCCTACCTTATGAGTATTTAGACTATAATAGTTCCGATGAACAGTAACTTTTGACAGTTATATGATTCCTGAAGATGATCTAGAATTGGTTCAATCACGTTTATTAGAAGTCGACAATATAATGGTTATACCAGCAAAGAGACATATACGTTTTATTGTAACATATGCTGATGTACCTTGTAGTTGGGCTGTACCTTCCTTAGGTGTCAAATGTGATGTTGTACTGGGTCGTTTAAATAAGACCTCTATTTTAGTACAACGAGAAGTAGTTTACTATGGTAAGTGCAGTGAGATTTGTGGAACTAATCATGCCTTTATGCTTATCGTCGTAGAAGATGTTCCTAAGAAATATTATGGCTCTCGGGTATCCAATCAATTAATCCCTCAAACCTCGGACAAAGAGCCAGTACTGGCTACTACTCCCTTAGAAAGCTCTTTGTCTTGGGGCGGCCCAGTGAGAACGACCGAAATGGATCTCAACAAACCCCCGCTTCTAGATGACAACACCTGTCGATGAGAACTCGAGAACATGTTAAGAACCCTTCTTCTTACTTCTTTTTTTATGGGGGAAGGGCTAGCCTCTGTTGTGTAAAAACAACTGGAGATCGAGAAATCCATTTTTACTGAACTTATGCGGAGAGGCTATTCCCTTGAATATCTTGTTGAGAAGAGGAACCAGATCCGGGGTTTCATCTTCTCCCAAAATGGAAAAACGCTTAGTGAAAGGACTTACGCTTTGCACCTAAGATAAATTAGGCGGTGGGGTACAACACAAAGCCTTGGCTTTCATCGGGTGGAAAAAACGATCAAGACCTAGGATCTCCTTTTGAAAGATAAATTCTTCTTTTATTTGTAAAGATGAATTCTTCTTTTATTTTTAAAGATGAATTCTTGTTTTAATGGGGGAGTCGTATGAGGGGGAAGCTTAAGCGGAAATGAAAGAGGAGGTTGAGGGAGGCCACTAAATTGAGAGCTTCGCTCACTCACTCTAACGCTCGTTTAGTAGATAACGAGTGGAGTGCATAATCCCATTTAGAGATAGGGGTGAGTACTACACGAGCTTGTAAGTAAAGTACGGAACGAGCCTTGTCTATGAAGCAGAGCGACCTTATCATGCTTGCTTCTGGCGAAGCTTCTAGCTCTAAATAATAGGAATTCAGGTATAGCAGGAATACTGTCGACCATTACGAGCAATAGCGAGGCCAAGCTGTATAAAGGCGAGAAACCAATATAGCAATAGCAAACGACCTACTTATGGCCTATCAACAGGTCAGTCAATATCAATAGGGGTCCTGTTTCCTCAAAAAAGTAGTCATCCCAACATGGGCAATGATAGATAGACCAAAGATTTACGCAGTTCTTGTGTGCTTGCTTTGTGCACCGGCATAGCAGAATTCGAATCCGCTGGCTCAGATGAATGGCTCTTGGCTTCATAAACATATCTATGTTCTTGCTTTTTCACTACCAATGAGTAGGAAGCTTTGGATGCTTATGGATATATGGCTTTGGTAAAGATCTGCTTAGTGTGTGCTTTCTCGGGTGCTATTTAGAATAGAGATAGTCAGACTCTAACTTTAGAATGTTATAGTGCTGTGAATGTTATAGAGCTGTTATATCTATGTGCTTTCTTCATGGTTGGTGTACTAGGGAGAAACGAATCCCAACCCTTTCATTAGCTAGCTTAACTTTCCATCTTTTCAATCTATATCAGATCCTCTATTAGTTCTTTGCCAATACCTTTTAGCTTTCCTTTAGCTGCTACTTTTTCCTAGTCTACGCCTAATCAGAGTAGTCAGTGTGCCTGCTCTGTCCTTCTTTGACGAAATGGATGTTGTAGGAGAGGTTGGGAAGGAGAGACTTCGCTAAAGATGGTCTGTCTGTGCGTGAGGAAGGTCTTTTTCCTTTTTCTTCCATTGCTTGACTAGGTTCGCTCTGCAAGGAAGGGAAGGCATCCGTGCAGGTAGAAAAGGGTGGAGGTCAAGCTATGGGCACAAGGAGGTAAGGTATAGTAAGTTACTTCTACATCTTTTGCTTGGAATTGGATTGGAAGCCGTAGGCGATGCCTTCTTGCTTGTGTAGTTGGCCTTGCCTGCTTAGTGTGGAAGTGCGTAAAGTAGGCTCATTCTTTGGTTTATAAAGATCTTGTAGTAGCCAAAGGTAGTCCCCTTGTTAGATTGAATTTCATCTTATATAAAAACACAATCGGGACCTTATTAATTTAGAGACTTTATCAATAGTATAAGTGGACCTCTCAAAGGTATAAGTAGACATTAGTCATGCTGGTTCAGGCGGTAAGGCCCTGGGTCAGATCGTGTTAGCCTATCAGGGTGAATGCAGGTAGTGGATGTAGCTTTTCTTATAAAGCGTCTTAGTTCATAGCTGCGGAAGTGTAGCATTGAGGTGAGGACCGTACTAGCTTGGTGGGTTCTCCTTTTGGAACTACTTCCTTTTCTTTCTCTCTCTGCTATCCCCTGAACTGTCAGTATAGAGACAAGTTCGGAATGTTGGCTGAGTGTAGACTAGTCTATTTAGGCAGTCACAGACTTGCTGAAGCTAAAAATGGAACTTAGCTTCTCACTGACTACATCTGAAGCGAAATCCTCAACTTCAAATATAATGCGAGCTGGAACGGGGTTGCCTTAGCTACTGTGGTGTACATATGCCAGGAATCGCACCATAGGCGGAGTCAATCGAGGGCCAGATTTTAATGTTGAAAGGGCCTCTCAAGCTGAGGTGGAGAAGAAAGCTTACATTTCTGTTGGTGTGAAGTAAGCTCTAACAATCGAAGCGGCTAAAAGAGTCTGCTTTGGTGACGCTGCGAGGAAGTGTTGCTCATTAAAGTCAGCTTCAAACTTCTGGTAACCGCTTATCCCAAGGTAGGTGGACTTAGATAAGAAATATAGGAATTTTTTCTCTATATCAATCCTTCGATAAAGCACTCAAACCAACAAGGAAAGGAGGCCTTGAGTTGATATTTAAAAGAATGAGTTCATCCTGGTGTGCTGCTTCCTTTCCTGCCACTACTTTTTGAGTCAAAAACTCCTCTTTGGTTTAATTCATATTCAACTTTCTCTAGCGGAATTAGACTTTTATTTCTATTTCTTCAAATTCAACAGGACATGAGTCAAGAATCAAAGAAATGTTCGCAAATTGGCGAATTCAATGTTTCCATATCCCTCCGGGCAGGAAATCATAAATTGAATAGAGGGTAATCCACCCCTGTAGAGGATACAACAAATTGAAATATAGGAATTGATGGATCTCTCCCATAAGACAGATCAACGGCACTGGGCATTGGACACACAGGCAGGAGAGCCGATTTGACCGCGCAGACCAAATGACTGAATTTTTTTTAAACAGAAAGCGTTGTGCCAACTTGCGTACATGATTTATATGTGGATTTGATACTATAGTAAAATCCTCATAAGTCCTTTCTTACAAGCAATTCAAGGTCTATTGTCTTTCTTGCTTATGCGGTACTTCGAAGGCTAAGCCTCGTTTATGCACCGAGAAAGATCGTCTGTAGGAAAGCTCTGTTATGCACCAACGACGACCTTTTCTCTTTACCTTTCCCGTTCCCTACCTCATTCCTTTGTTGGCTTGAATTCCATCTCTTTTCTTCTTTGTTTGCGACAGTTACTCATAGGACGACCCACCGGTAGACCAAGAGTTGAACGGATAGAATCGTACTACTGATGTCGATGCCGGCGCTGCTTGTCAACGGCCCTTCGTTTACTTCTCTAGAGTCAACGATGCCACTTTTCCCGTCACAGAAACTGCTTGATGTGCCCGGGTCAAGGAAATTCGATTTGCTTGGTTGGGTTCTTTGCTTGCTTATTCCACTTCTTAGTCATCCTTTATTTCACTAATTCGTATTAACATGGACCTAAGATGAATTAGATAGGTTTTACACTTTTCTCAAAGAAAGAGGAAAGGTTGGTAGTTCAGGCTTCAGATGGAATTCAAGGAGAAATTCAATAAGACAGAGCTTCCTCTGAAATAAACCTACTTATTTGATTAATGTTCAGTTTCCCCCACTCCTAAGCTAAGTAAGGGGCGAATAAAGCTCTTTGAAGGATGAATGCTAAATGAAACTATTTACGTAGTAATAGTAAGTAGTAGCGAGAATAGGGAAGGCATAATTGCATCAGTCCTTCCAAACAAGCAAGTGACCAACAATTGCCATCAAAGCAAGAAGTACAGACTATAGACTTGCAGGATCAAGTGGGAACTTGACAGGTCTGGCATCTACTAATCTTTCAAAAGGGCGGTGCCCATATGTTTTTTGTGCAGAACTGAAAGCGTAATGCAACTGACATAGGTAATCAAGCAGCAATCGAGAGCCGACGGTCTGACTCCACCTAGTGGCGAATTAAACCAACAAAGAAAGCAACCCTAGTTTTTGAAGACTACCTACTCCGTCTTTTTATTAGATTTCATTGCACTTCTAGTCATTGTTATTCCCCGCTAACGATTTTATCTACAGTTCACAATCATGCTTTATTCCCATTTCAAGTTGGAAAAAAAGAAGTAAGACCCGTGTGAAGCTTTAGTTTCGTTAGTGGCCAGAGCTTCAGGCCTTTTGATTCTGTTTTATCTCAGTTAAACTGCACACCTCTATCAATTCATTCTTCGCCACATATCTCTTTCTCTTTCTTTGTTGCCTTTTGAAAGGAAAACCCGTCCATCAAGTATGTAGAGTTTCGTCTCGCTAGAAGTGATCCTATCTTGTTTGGGAATTTCCTTTGGCAATTCCCTTCTTCTTTACAGTCGATCTTTTCCTTTGCTTAGGTCCATTGTTCCAGTTCTGGTTGTTCCGAAGGTACGAACCGAGGCTATCTCATATAGCTGCCATTGATGGATCAAATCATTCTAAAAAAGCGATATGCTTAACACAAGCTTTTCTTTTTGCCTACTCTTGGAAAAGAGCTGATTCAAATGACAAGTCGAGCAGAAAGGAAGAGCTTCCCAAATCTTACTGTCAAGAAAAAGGCTAAGAGCACTTATTTAACTTCTAGCTCATTAGCGATGGGATTCCTAAGACTAAGACCGGTAATGTCGTCTACTACGACCGGAAAAAAAGAATTAACCTCTAGAAAACTCATTTTTAAGGTCTCTTTATGACCTTAAGGACTCTTTTAAAGTGGGCTAAAACCTCCTTTCTTATAATAGAAATAGGATTGTAAATCTAAAAGGATTGGCACATAGATACTACAATTGATGAATAAAAGGATATGGTCTTTCACTACCAATTCCTTTCATTATCGATTCAGGATGATGAGCCCAACCCTGCTGGACGTAGCTCTCTTAATCAGTCTTGAACTTGAAATGGATTGACCGAAGTCTTTCTTACCCATCCGATAAGCCTTTTATAGACTCGGCTCTTTCAAATCCTCTCAAAAATAATTAACCGTTCACTCATGCTTTCATGGGAACAAGGAACTGGAAGTTTGTTGTTACTAATCTAATCTTTTCTTTTCTGGGTGTGGACGAGACAAAGAAAAGTCTTCTTAGTCTTCCATTTTTTCGATGATATCTATAAGAAGGAATACCTGTTTAGCACTACCCTTCTCTCCATCCCCTATCTCACCTTCTTTTCCCATGTTGAATTTGTCATTTGGTCACTAACGGTCTAATTAGTCATAGTTTCCTTCTTCGGAGGGTTGGTTTGCCTTCTCATCTAGCTTGAGATCGGCCAGATGGGATTTTTCTTTGTTTACTTGGAGTTCTTTCCGTCTAGTCTGGTTTGCTTCTTTGTGTTCACTCGGGGAGTTCTATTTAGGTGAATTCTTTGCATCTATCAATCAAATGAATGCTAAAATTCTCTCACCAACCAAGCTATCCGAAGATGATTTGGCTAAATAAAGGACTTGGTGATTAGTAGCTGGTTCAACAAGAGCAATTTGATCTTATTGGCTTGCTTATTTAACTCGTTTGAGTAAACGCCATCTTCACTTTGTCCCTCTTCCCTTTCATCCATTACCGTTAGCACAATAGGCTGTTCGATTTTCCATCTCGGCTTTTCTTGCCCTTTATCCCAAGCATGGGTAAATTCTTTTAACCCTAGTCAGTAGATTGGCCTTTCCTTGGCGATTGGATCCGTGAGTTCAATGAAATCGGATGTGGTATCGTATTTAATAGAAATGACAATTTTTAGGCGTGATCTATCTCTCTGCTTTTCATAGTCAAGATGTGCCCGTGGGATGAGACTTTAGGGCTTTAGGGAGAGATTCACTTTCTTTCGCAGATTCAAATGCAGGACCGGTAGTAGGGGTCAACATTTTTGCTGTTAAAGAATCCCGTGCTACGGAATGAATCTAGTCACCATCCGATTTAGCTCATTTAGTATGGACATGGCTTAAGGAAGCGAATGACTCGAGTTCAAGTAGTTCGGCTAAGCCGGCAAGAGAGATGTAAAGAGAGGATCGATCTCCTGCTTCCCTAATGCCTTGACATACGAAAGACTAGAATGAACCATGAAATTGATAAGGAATGAGATTCGGTATCTACTCTAGATATGATCTTTCCCATAAAGCTAGGCATGAAAAATCTGTATTCCAGAGCAAGTCAAAAGACTAGCTATAAGGAAAGGCTCTATTCCATATACTAAAAGCAAGATCCAAGCTAACTCAATAAAGGAAGCAACCCTGCCAAAGCTAGAAAAAGCACAAAGCTTTCCTGTTGAATGAGGCTATCTCTTCTATCGCTCCTTCCAAGTGAGACTCTTTCATAAGAATTCCCCCATTAGATCAGGGGGTTCCTATAGGGGCCATGTACACTCTACCTGAAAATGAGACTGAAATGAATGCAAGAATTCGAAAGCTTGCAAGGCATAAAGCTCAGAAATGGATGATTTGAGATCCGTTGAATTCAAACCATAAAGCGTAAAAGTCTTGTTCCTCTCACTTGAATAGAAGAACGAAGGGAGGAATTCAATTTCCCCTTCTCCAGCTAACCGATAGGGAAATCCTTACACAAGCCCAAAAAAAACATGAACTCGATCTTCAGCCCTTACAACGATTCTCTAAAAAAAAAGGAGATGAATCTGCCTAAGTAAGGAAATGGGGCTTACTGTGAGTCACTTCACTCGGGAAGGAACAAAGAAAGGTAAATCAATTGTTTAAGCTATCAATAATTTCTTTAAATTAGTAATTTCACTGCGTAAAGGCCTATTATGGTCCGCTCGAGGTTATCTTATTCTTGATTCAATCAATATCAACTCTTTTTTTTTCTTGCTAACAAGGCAAGGGCATTCGATTCAATTCCTGGTCCGCCCTCTTTTTCACAGCTTAGGAGTACACATCGATGAGCTTAAGTAAGCCTTTTCGACTAATACACTTTGTTGATGCAACAAACTTTTTCTATTCCACGAGCAGAACACCAGAGATGCACATCACGTGGGCCTTGTCTAACGAACGTCGACTTTTGATTCTTAATCGACATATGTTTCTCTTTTTGTGTAATTGAATTGGATGGGCTTGCAACCCTTAGGCCTGCCTCTGTCACTACAAGAGGCTTGAAGGGATGAAATAACTCCTTTAATCAGCAATAAAGGGGAAGCGCTTAAGTGAAAAGCGAAGGCAGAAAAAAAAAAGATGCCTTTATCCCTAGAGATGCAGAAGTTTGCCTTAGGACAGAAACTGCTGATATCTGAATGGCGTATGGAGCTACTTACCCTAAGACTTCAACTCCATCTTACATCGAAGTAAGTTCAGCTAGATCGAGAGAATCTGGATAGGCATGATCGAAAGATGGGGTAAATCTGTCTCCACCTCTGCTTGTGCACTCGTTAAAGTCATGGCCTAGACTAGTTGGTAAATGAGCCTACAAGTAGTAACCGCTTTGTATCCGTCATCTCTTTGAAGGAGCTGAAAGGCTAGAAACGGCGCTTTCAAAATCCCGTGACACTCAATCATCTATCTTCTTTTCACATGAAAATTTTGGATTGGGGGGAAGCAGCGAATCGAAAAAAAGAAAAATAAAGTCATGCTTACTATAGAAGGAAGCGGGCGGAGACCCGTGCGTGCAGTAGGTGTAGAGTCAGTAGAACTAGTCCTGCGAATTTTCAAAAATGTTATTTATGAATGGAGACCAGACACAATTGCTTTAGCGGGGACTGAAATTGTGACTATGTATTCATGTTTTTGAAAAGAAAACAAACATCTACACGGGGCGCTATTTGTCTACTTATTACATTACTCATGTCTATTTTGAAGTCTTATTGAACTCGTTTGATGTGAAGCCCTTCCACACCTATATGAAGCATCTCTTCTCGGGATTCACCGGACTTCGTAGCTTGAAACAACCTGTCGTTTTCCTTTTCCCTATGCTGAGGCAGCACCAACAAATCAATCCATCGAAGTTCCTATTGACATATATAAAAATATAGGGATGCCCTTGATGATTCGGATCATCTCAATCAATTGATTGGGAAGAGATTACTTATGAGGAAAATGGGAGGACGAAGTAGAAGGAGATTTGGTATTATTCATACTGTTAAAATCAGGGATATCGTTGACTGGTACAAGAATAGAAATCCTTGCTTACACATTCTTTCTACTAGTAGGCTTACCCTGTATTTCAAGAGTAAATACCACTGTGAGGAATAGCGGTTCCTCTGTTTGTTTGGTCTAATAAAAAGATTATTCATCACCGCAAGCACTCTCGCTTAGTTACCACTTGTCTTTGCTTGCCTACTTCTAAAGCAAACCAGACTAAAGACAGTAGAGAAAGACTTTTTATTACCTTATCCAGAATGCGATGTCCCAAGGCAAGAAAGTAGCAATCGGCTTTCAATCCTATGATTTGGCTCGAATAGCCAATATCAGACTAGCAGATATGGTTTTAGCGGAAGCTGCTTTCCCCGGATGCGGAATTGAAAGTACCATGCCTTTTTTCTTAGAAAAGCCTTCTCATTAACTCTCTATCTTTCAAACCAAACAAGGATTTTCAATCCAGCTAAGCTACTTGAACCACTTTGAAATAAGTCTCCTTTCTTTATGTATTTTACCCCGTCCCAAGATTCTAACGATAACGGAAGCCTCTATCTTGGATTGAAGGGCAGCATGACTTTATCTCTTTGAAGAAGGACAAACTCTTCTTTATATACACAATTTTCTGTACCAAATTGGAAGAAGAATTGTTGCCTTCAAGTGTGAACCAAGTCCAGGATTCGGACTAGGAATTTCTATTTTTTCCGATGCAGTTAGCTCTATTCCCTGACCTGAGGGCGGGAACCGTATTATCTTAGGGTAGGGGTAGCCGCAGGTGGGAAGGACCGGGGGGTTCACTTTTTGATAATCAATAAGTAGCGTAGGCTTCGATAGACTTGCAATATCGATTCTTACCAGCAATCTTAGCGACCTCTATGCAATGTAGCAACTTCGTTGCCCTACAGTGCTACGAGAGATGCTCCGTTCGTTCCTCTACGCTCGCTTACGGTACGAGTAATTTTAAGGAGCAAGATCGCTAAACTTTTTGCTAAGAAAGCTATATGACTTGCTTACCTAGTTTGGTAAGTGTAGACATGCAAAATTTTATGGGACTAAGTTCTAAATTCAAGACATATTGACCCAAGTCAACATTTTGGGTTAATAAATCTGGATTAATTATTATGTCAAGATTGAATGACTTAAGTCAAATCCAACTACATTGGGCTAGGTTGGGCCTCTACAAAACGGCCCAACCACATATTTCAAGCCCAAAAGTCCATTAGTCTTACTTGGAGGCTACCCTAAACCCTAATCCAATCCTATATAAAATAAAGGGGCTACATATTCTCTTTGGAGGCATCTTGAAAATTCCATAACATCTTGGAAGATTCACAAGGAGATCAAGAGATCGACTACATCGTCTTTCTCAAAGTTCTCTAGCAAGGGTGATCAAGAGAAGTTCTCCCTCGTGATCAATCCGAAGCACCACTAACTATTCTTGATTATCAAGTAAAGGAGGTCCACACCATCATGCGCTCAAGAAATACACTGCTTCAGCCCTCGAATCAAGGAAAAGAAATTAGAGACAAGAATCAGGGGATACACCGAGTTATACTCACAAGTTTGATTAAGAGAATCATTTTCTTTACATTTATTTCGTGATTTTAGTTATTAATTTCCGTATACGAAATTTCTCATGAACAGTAAGCTAATAAAATAAACGTGACTGGTGGAATGAGGTGGAATATAAAAAAGAATCATATCCACCCAAGTCTCACACCCCGATAAGACAACAAGACAAGATCGATATACTCGATTCACCACTAAGGGTTCACCTACGGGTGTAGAGACTCTAATAGGCACAAACATACGATCACAAGTCAACTCAAGGCCAGAAGCAAAATATGTAGACACATATGAGAATGTAGAACCAGGATCAAATAACACAGAAGCAGGCCGATGACAAACTGAGACGATACCTGTGATAACTGCATCAGAAGCCTCAGCCTCGGGCCTCCCAAGAAAAGCATAACACTGGGCATCTCTGCCCCCACTCTGTGAACCTGAGGTGCCACTAGCACCTCTACCCGAAGCTTGTCCGCCTCTACCAGATGCCTGTCCCCGACCCCGACCTCTAGCCGGAGGTGCTGAATCTCTCTCTGGGACCGCGGAGATAGTACGGTGTGGTCCAGACTGAGTCTGATGTGGACACTGACAAATCAAGTGGCCTGGATCACCGCAACCATAACAAGACCTCGGTGTGGATCCTGACTGTGAAGAACCCAAAGTAATGCTATAACTACCTCAACCCGAACCTGGAGGACCCCGGGCTGCTAGCCCACCCTCGGTAGCTAGTAATGAAGCATGTACTGGCCTCTGACGCTGGAAGGACCCGCCTCCCCTGTGTGGGCCCCTACTTCCTGACGAGGTACCCGAATACTGACCACTTGTACGGACCCTCTTGGGCCCACCAAAATCATCCCGCTCAATCAACTCAGCCTCTCTGGCTGCACTCACTATAGTCTGGAAAGAAGCACCCTCTCGAGATGATCTGAACACATAACTACGAATAATGGGAGTCAAACCCCTGACAAATCTGTGAATCCGCTCAGGCTCACCCAAAATCAAAGCAGAGGCATGTCTTGACAACTGACAGAACCGAGCCTCGTAATCTGCGACTAACATGCTACCCTTTACCAAACTCTCAAACCTCATACGGCTCTCCTCCTGTACACTCCAAGGGATGAAACGACCCTCAAAGGCACTAGCAAACTCACTCCACTCCATGGGAGAAGATCCCGCTGGTCTCGATCTCATGAAGGTCCTCAGCCACTCCCTAGCGACACCGCGTAACTGAAGGGACACAAATCGGACGCCCCTCTCATCTAACATGCGTACCGCCGCCAACATCTCTCGACTCAAGGTAAAAAACTCGTGAGCATCATCAGTCTTAGCACCATGAAACTGAGGTGGTTCATCTTCTGCCAAGGCCACCTCAAGGGCCGCCAGTACACCTACAACCGGTGTTGGAACCTGTGGTGGCTGAACCACCGGCTCGGGAATGACTGGAATTCGATGCTGATAACCAGGGGCCTGTGCCCCTACCCCAGCCTGTAATCCCGCTGGTATACCTGCTGCACCCTGAGCAAGATGCTCCAATAACCCCAACATCCTGTCGAGTCTGTCATCATGAACTGGGGGTGCATGGCCCGCAGGAGCCTGCCCTGCAGCTACTCCAATCTGTGGCTCAGGTGAAGGCTCTCTACCTCTGGCTCGGGCAGGTGCCGCTCCTCTGGCACGGCTTCGACCACGTCCTCGGCCTCTAGCCGACCTCTACCCCTAGTTGGGGCCTCAACTCTGACCTCGGGGGCTGCCTCCCCCTAACTCCGGTAGCTCTAGTCCTCGGCATCTGCAAAAACATCACGCGATACTCAGCACCCACGATAACAACTTCGCACGATAAGAACAGAATGAAATAAAAGAAGTCTTTCCTAACAGTCTTCATAGCCTCTCGAAGATAAGTACAAACGTCTCCGTACCGATCCTCGAGACTATACTAAGACTTGGTTTGTACATGTGAGACCTTCAAACCTGGGCTCTGATACCATTTGACACACTCCAAAACCGGATGTGATGGCACGTGCCCAAACCCCACCGGACACATCAGCCTAACACCCAAAAACCCGATGATACAGAATTAATAAAACAAGAATAAGATAGAAAGATAAGCGGAAGTCTTTAAATAAACTCAACATAACCCCAGAATTGGTTGTCACATGTACAAACCTCTAATATAGAATCATAGCCTACTCATGCTCTTCTATCCCCTTAATATCAGTTATCACATGACTTATTCAACAAATTCAAGTCACATATAACACATTTAGCTCGTTTTATTCCCCATCTTTCATTTACAACAATTTAAATCAACAAATAAAACCCATCCTCAATCCCCATTACTGCCCAACACAATTAGGAAAGTAGTCATGCGTAGTCTAAGAGTTTAATAAAGTTTAGAAGTCACTTGCCTCAAAACACTTCAACTAGTAACTCAAATTTGAGTTTTTACCCTTCCGAGCACGCTCCAAATCACCACAATCTATTCATAAATGGAATCCCACAATCAATACGAATCTAACAACACCAATATCGTGAAATTTGGAGAAAAAGGGTAAAATGGTCAAAAATCTCGTTCCGGAAAATATTCTTGAAATCTGGAAATTTTGAGTGAAAAATGTTCCCCAAGAAATTTAGAATCCAATAGTGAAAACCGTTTCGAAAAAGGAATTGAAATGAGTTCACAAACTCAATTTTTCTATTAAATTCGGATTAGGCAAAAACCCCCAAATTTTACACTTGAAATCTCAAATTTTGATGTTAAAAATCCATAAATAATCGATGGAAATCAAAGATCTAAGTTGGAAATAACTTACCCAATGAATTCCTTGCAAAAACCCACTTGAAATCACCTATTTTCGAGCTCTCAAAGTCTAAAAATGGAGAAATGGGTATTTTTCAACTTGGGGGAAAATGGTTACTGGTTTTTGACTAAAAAAAGACTGCTATTGCAGCTGAAACACAACAATAACACCAAAGTTTAAGTCCCCGTTGGACTCTCGGGATTTGTTCGAAATCTCGTGCACACAAACTAAATATGTACCCCCACTAAATTCGACGTTCCAGACTCAATGGAACCGTCGGAATTTGAAATCGAGGAATCCTTGACCCGAAATTCAATGAGATGCCAAGAAACTAGTTTAACGCCTAAAAAAATTCGAAACTCAAACGGAACGTCTAAAAATTCAACCAAGACTCATTCTAGACTTAGAATCGCCTCCCGAAACCAACGGTACTCTCGAAATTTCAATCTGAGCCTCGGAACCTCATATGTTGACCAAAGTCAACTCTTTATCAAAATTTCACAACTTTAGCAACTTAGGACCTCAATTCTTCGTTTCAACTCCAAATTCAACTCCGTAAATTCACACAGATCCATTTCGACATTCTAAAACTGCCGGAATCGACGGATATCCGATCTGAGTCCCGAAACTCCAAATGACTCGAAAAAGCACTTTTTAACCAACTTTAACTCATAAAAACTCAACTTCTCAAAAACTCAACTTTTTACCAACTTTTCCTCAAACCAACTTTACAACCACAAAACATGGGACTCGGGGCAACTACCGAAAGGGCAAAATAGTCATTTCCACGAAAAATTACCAAAATGACCTTTCGGGTCATTACAAGGAGTACTTTCAATTTGTGATTTTAAGACTAGTTTGAATTTGGAATTTAGGACTAATAGTTTGAATTATATTTGATATTTTAGGACTAATTTAATAGTTTGAAGTTGGGACACTAGCTAGCTAGTTTGAATTTAAAATTTTAGGGATTTGAATTACAACTTAATTAGAACTTATAATTAATTATAACTTGAATTTACTATAAATTGAACTTAATTAGGAATATGAACTTGAAATTATAACTTGAACTTGGAACTAATTAGCTTGAATATATAACTAATTAAGTTTAGAAATTAGATATAAACTTGAATTGAAACTTGAACTTATTAAAACTTGAATATATATATATAACTAATATTCTTGGATATGAAGTTTATATTTAACTAATTTAAGAACTTTTCGTGCTAGGCAACTGAGGAAGCTCAACATGTAAAAAAGTTGATACAGGACTATATTGCTTCTTTCATCAAAGTTGGAGATAAGGTTGGTGCTTCTAAATTTCTCAAGTTCAAGTACAATTGTTGAATAATGTGTTTGTGTCCATCTAGTATTAATACTTGGCTTTAATTCTAGTAATTATAATTGATTGTTTGTTAGTATATTATTGTTTTTGTTTGTTGGTTGTGTTATTCAATTGTTAATTTGATTTGATTATTGTTAGTTAGGTATAGATAATTGAAGATTTTTGTTGTAAGGTTTTTTTAAAAAGAAATTAGGCATTTTTAATTTGGGCATTGTTAGTTAGTGAAGAATTAGCATTTTTATATTTTAGAAATAGTTTAAACTTGAGAATATGTAATTTGAGGTTAGATTGACATTATTTTAGATTTGATTTTAGGACTAGTTAGTAAAGTGTTAATTTGAAGTTATAAATTAGTAATTGAAGTGTTATGAGTAGAAGATGAATGTTTGAATGTCATGAACTTAATTAGAATTTGAAGTTGAACTTAGAATTTGAACGTGAACTTAGAACTTGAACTTGAACTTAGAATATGAAGTTAAACTTAGAACTTGAACTTGAACTTAGAATTTGAACTTGAACTTAGAACATGAACTTGAACTTAGAAATTGAACTTGAAATTAGAACTTGAACATGAATTTAGAACTTGAACTTGAACTTAGAAATTGAACTTGAACTTGGAACTTGAACTTGAAATAAAAACTTGAACTTCAACTTAGAACTTGAACTTGAACTTAGAATTTGAAGTTAAACTTAGAATTTGAACTTAGAACTTGAACTTGAACTTAGAACTTGAACTTGAACTTGAACTTATAACTTAGAACTTGAACTTGAACTTGAACTTAGAACTTGAACTTGAACTTGAAATTAGAACTTAAACATGAAGTTAGAACTTGAACTTGAACTTAGAACTTGAACTTGAACTTGGAACTTGAACTTGAAATTAAAACTTGAACTTGAACTTAGAACTTAAACTTGAACTTGAACTTAAACTTAGAATTTGAAGTTAAACTTAGAATTTGAACTTGAAATTTAAATTTGAACTTAGAACTTGAACTTGAACTTAGAACTTGAACTTGAACTTAGATCTTAGAACTTGAACTTGAACTTGAACTTAGAACTTGAACTTGAAATTAAAACTTGAACTTGAAATTAGAACTTGAACATGAAGTTAGAACTTAGAACTTGAACTTAGAACTTGAACTTGAAATTAGAACTTGAACTTGAACTTAGAGCTTGAACTTGAACTTGAACTTAGAATTTGAAGTTAAACTTAGAATTTGAATTTGAAATTAGAATTTGAACTTAGAACTTGAACTTGAACTTAGAATTTGAACTTGAACTTAGAACTTGAATGTGAACTTGGAACTTGAACTTGAAATTAGAACTTGAATTTGAACTTAGAACTTGAACTTGAACTTAGAACTTGTACTTGAAATTAGAACTTGAACTTAGAACTTGATCTTGAACTTAGAATTTGAAGTTGAACTTAGACTTGAACTTGAAATTAGAACTTGAACTTGGAACTAATTAGCTTGAATATATAACTAATTAATTTTAGAAATTAGATATGAACTTGAATTGAAAACTTGAACTTATTAAAACTCATATATATATATATATATATATATATATATATATATATAAAACTAATATTCTTGGATTTGAAGTTTATATATAACTAATTTTAGAACTTTTCGTGCTAGGCAACTGAGGAATCTCAACATCTAAAAAAGTTGATATAAGACTATATTGCTTCTTTATATATATATATATATATATATATATATATATATATATATATATATATATAACAAATATTCTTGGATTTGAAGTTTATATATAACTAATTTTAGAACTTTTCGTGCTAGGCATATGAGGAATCTCAACATCTAAAAAAGTTGATATAAGACTATATTGCTTCTTTCATCAAAGTAGGAGATAAGGTTGATGCTTCTAAATTTCTAAAGTTCAAGTACAATTGTTTTCAATAATGTGTTTGTGTCCATCTAGTATTGATACTTAGCTTTAAATTTAGAAATAATATATTTGGTAAGCATAAGTACCAACACTAGTTGATCCTATTGATGACAAAATTGATTTTCTTGCAAGATTGATTTGTGTCCATCCAGTGTTGACACTTAGCTTTAAATTTAGAAATAATACATTTGTTAAGCATAAGTACCAACACTAGTTGATCCTATTGATGACAAAATTGATTTTCTTGCAAGATCGATTTGTGTCCATCTAGTGTTGCTAAAAGTTGTTATGTTGTTGAAATAAGTTAAAATAAATAATGTCGGTTTAGTGAGTGAATTTAGTTGTTGGAATTAAGGGAAAACTAATGTAGGTAAAGTTCAGAAGTTGTTATGTTGTTTAAATAAGTTAAAATAAATAATGTGGTTTAGTTAGTGAATTTAGTTGTTGGAACTAAGTCAAAACTAAACTAGGTAAAGTTAAAAAGTTGTTATGTTGTTTAAATAAGTTAAAATGAATAATGTCGGTTTAGTTAGTGAATTTAGTTGTTGGAATTAAGTCAAAACTAATGTAGTTAAAGTTCAAAAGTTGTTATGTTGTTTAAATAAGTTAAAATAAATAATGTCGGTTTAGTTAGTGAATTTAGTTGTTGGAATTAAGTCAAAACTAATGTAGTTAAAGTTCAAAAGGTGTTATGTTGTTTAAATAAGTTAAAATAAATAATGTCGGTTTAGTTAGTGAATTTAGTTGTTGGAATTAAGTCAAAACTAATGTAGTTAAAGTTAAAAAGTTAAGTTTGTTTAAATAAGTTAAAATAAATATTGTGGTTTAGTTGGTGGATTTAGTTGTTCGAATTAAGTCAAAATTAAACTAGTTAAAGTTGTTAAGTTGTTTAAATAAGTTAAAATAAATATGTCAAAACTAGTTAGACTTAGAAAGTGGTTAAGTTGTTTAAATAAATTCAAATGTTATTTAGTTGATGGATTAAAATTATTATTATTGTTTGTGTAGATGAATCCTGATCGTAGTTGGATGTATAATAGAAACAATCCTGGTCAAGCGGGTATGATTCCAGAATTTGTAGAAGGTGTCACTAGATTTATAAATCATGCAATGACACTTGATGATTTTTTAAATTCAAAATTGATTAGGTGTCCGTGTGTTAATTGTGAAAATGTGAGATATCATACAACAGAGACTGTTGCTATGCATCTTATGATGAATGGATTCAAACCAGGGTATACAGTTTGGACTAGCCATGGTGAGGTTGAAAGTGACACTATGTTTAATAACTTTGTTGTCGGTGAAAGTAGTAGATCTACCGAGCATAATTATTTCCAAGGTTCAAGAATGTCAGATATGATTAATGATGCTTTTGGGACGCATTCTGATTTTGAACAAGGAGAAAATGTAGAAGAAGCTCCTAATGAAGAAGCAAACATCTCTTATGAACAATTGCGTGATTGTAGTAGTCCTTTGTTCAATATCTGCAATGGAGAGTAAGATAGCTTATCTCAATGCCGAGCTTGCTGCTGTAGCCGAAAGAGAGAAGAAGAGAGAAGAAAGAGAGAAGAAGAGAGAGGAGGAGATTGCTGCAGCAAAGGAGGTAGAGAACAAGAGGTATGCAACGCTTCAGGCCCAACTAACTTTTATTTTTGAATCAGGAAATATTCTTCCTCCATGTTCGGCTAGCAGTGATGGATCTGATCATGAGGGTGATGAGAATGATAAGTCTGATAAGGAGAGTGAGGGTGATGAAGAGTAGTTGTATCTAATTGACAGTTTAGACTTCTATATTTTTGGAATTGTTTAATTTGATCGTATTTTAGTTTATTTTGAAGTTGGATGAAGTTTATTTTGAAATAGTTTAATGTATATGTTGAAAATATTGTGTTGTTTTGGTTGGATGAAGTTTATTTGGCTTTGGGTTGTTTTGGTTGGATGAATTTTATTTGGCTTTGGGTTGTTTTGGTTGGATGAATTTTATTTGGCTTTGGGTTGTTTTGGTATAAATATGCAAGTGGGCAACTAAAAATTGCAGCAATTTGCTGCCTGTTTTGCAGCAGAAAACCGACTTTTGGAGGTCGGAATTTCAAAAATAAAAAATAAAAATACCGACCTCCGGAGGTCGGAATTTCAAAAATAAAAGATAAAAATATCGACCTCCAGAGGTCGAAATTTCAACATTACAAAAATAAAAATACCGACCTCCGGAGGTCAGAATTTCAACATTACAAAAATAAAAATACCAACCTCCGGAGGTCAGAATTTCAACATTACAAAAATAAAAATACCGACCTCCGGAGGTCGGAATTTCAACATTATAAAAATAAAAATACCGACCTCCAGAGGTCGGAATTTCAACAATATAAAAATAAAAATACCGACCTCCGGAGGTCGGAATTTCAAAAATACAAAAATAAAAATACCGACCTCCGTAGGTCAGAATTTCAACATTACCAAAATA
This sequence comes from Solanum okadae, assembly GCA_036553675.1. Lineage (NCBI taxonomy): Eukaryota > Viridiplantae > Streptophyta > Magnoliopsida > Solanales > Solanaceae > Solanum > Solanum okadae. The sequence goes on along the minus strand of CM071682.1, from coordinate 35,582,401 downwards.
AAAATACCGACCTCCGGAGGTCGGAATTTCAACATTACAAAAATAAAAATACCGACCTCCGTAGGTCAGAATTTCAACATTACAAAAATAAAAATACCGACCTCCAGAGGTCGAAATTAAAAAAAATGAATATTCCGACATAAAATAAAAACCGACCTTGAGAGGTCAGTATATACCGACCTCCAGAGGTCGGTATTGAATAGAGACCAAGCTTTATCCGACCTAAGCTGGGATGTCGGTTTTAGGTCGATATTTCAGGGAATACCGACCTCCGGAGGTCGGTATTTATAGGTCGGTATTCACTGTTTTTTTAGTAGTGTATGCTGTTTAAGACTCCTTAACGGGAAACTCTGGCAAGGTATATTATTCCTTTTTCCCAATAGGTGCAGGCTTCATTGAAAGGCTCTCCGCCTCCTAGCATTATTGGGTTCGCTTGCAAACAACACTTCTCCTCTCCCTATTCCATTCTGCTAACTATTGAGATATATCACAATTGGCATTACCCCCTTAGAAAGAATTCCTTGTTCTGACCGCAGCACCATATCTTGACCCATTCCCCTTCGACCGGTCGTAAAAGGAGAAGAACTGAGAGAGTATGCTGTGCGCAGACTAACTTGCTACTTTCTTTCTTTGAGGAATTTTTGAGTGAAGGGTGATGCCAGTCGATTGAGACTCTGATTCCTACATACCAGACTTTGATCAATCATACATAATAGGAGAGAAATCATCTGATTAAGAAAGACGGGTTCCGCCTTTGGCTAATACAATATAGGGATAACCCTAACATGACCCAATTCTCGTCTTCTATAGTGGGAATTCTGATCCCGAATAACTAAATAGCGTCAGTGAGGATGCCAGTAGCTTCTCTTTCAGCTTCTTAACTGCATGGGGCCTTTCCCTCTCTTTCTCTTTTTTGGAGGTGACCGTCCAGTCATAGAAGCGAGGGTCTTGCAATCATTCGAATCCCTCCACTCTAGTATTAGCAGTTTCCTGAAGCCATTCTTCTATCATTCTAGTTGTTAGTAAAGTCACTGCCGTTATTGATGTTCGATCGTTTAACTCGCAGCCAAGGAATGTTCCTGATCTGCGAACAGAACCGAATGAGGTTACCACGACAACAAACAAACATGCATGATTTAGAGAAGGATGATGATCTATCGTGTACACAGGGATCACTATTGGATAGAGCCGCGTGAGATACATTCTTCAATCGCGAGCCAATAATTTACAGTACTATCGCCAAGTTGGGCGAGTGGCTGTCGTCCAGGCATTTCCCCCTCTTGCATCACTATTGAAAACGCTTTGTCCCGCCTATAAGAACCGCTTCTACCTCTAGGACTTTGGAGAGCCGCTAAATAATGAGGTTCGACATTCGCTTGAGAAGGAAGAAAAAGGGTTGGATCCACTCTTAAAGAAGACGTTACGGGGGCAATAGTTAGAAGTATGAGTTCCGTTCCTATTATAGGATTAGCCGCACCTGGGCAAAGATGAACTAAAAGCAAGTCCTTTTTAGTATAAGACTCAGATAAATATCGGGTTAGCATCCAGTTCTGAGATTAAGGAAAAGGCAGTGATTAGCGATTAGAGGAATATAACTATGCAACAACGGATATGCGACATCGAATATATATCCTTTCAGTCAGGTATATCCTCTCAAGTAAGCTTTCCGTCTCGGCTTCGTTAACTAGACTTGAGAACAGCGCCTGAATTTCCTTTTTCCACTTTTCCATACTGGCTTAATACACTAATTTTGTTTCATTCCGTTAAGCTATACCTTGCCTTGAACCAGACCTCATACTTGACCTATCAAGAAAAGGGATGCAGTAAGGCGCAACAGCATTCGCGCTAGCGCGCTTAATCAATCTGTTGCTTCTTCTTAATCCCATCAGCCCCCTGCGCACCAGCGGAAAAGGCCCTTTCCCTTTTTAATAATAATATATAAGGTAAGCTTTATAGCTTCAACCTAGTCAAGGGGATTTTATGCCCTTTGTATAGGTTGGGTTGCTGGATACGGGATCCTCGTAGTAGGCTGGACCAAGATCCAGCCGAGAGAGGGCAGCCTTCAGAAATAACTGGTTAGGAAAGCACGAGAACACTTTGCATTTTCTCATCATCTTGCCGCCCTAGGAGTAGCACAAAAAGAGGGATTAACATTATTGACCCAATGACAAAGCACTAACACCTTCCTCGTTAGGGCTCCGCACACTGGGAAAAGGCTGACGCGACGGGAAATTGGCCACTAGTTACAAAGGTCCAATAAGGTATCGAGAGGGCTATCACAGTCAGGTGTGAATTTCTTACCCGAATTTGGAAACTTCCCCTATTCCTATTTTAAGGAGTTGAGGCAAAGAATGTCTTGATGAACCGTTCACCATGCACCGACCCCATTCACTTGTTTATCGTAGAGGCTGTAAGTACACAGTGCCCCACAAGTAGGCTACTTTTTCTGGAACGTAGTCTGAGATAACCGTAACCGTATATATATAGAAATATATCTTTGAGACTGTCATTTCAAAATATCCGCTTCAACCTCTCTTTCACCTCCTAAAGAGCAAAGTTGGCTTGTTGAGTGCAGACGAGGAAACGGGAGCAAGAAAACCAATAATCTCTTTCTTGTCCTTCTACTTAAGATTAAGGAGCAAAGAGAAGCACTTTTGCTACTGAGAAAGCGAACGGTCAGCGCGAAGGTTCAAGACTTAGCCGAGCGTTAGCGAAACTAGATTCTCTTAGTGAGGAGCTTCGAGTTAGCGAAGCGCTGAAGCCCTATGTGCTATAATGATGAGCTAAGGACGCACCACCTTCTCTATAGAGGTAGTCAACTGAGTTCTGAACAAATTAGCTCCTTGGTAATGGCTTAATCTATAGATAGAAAGCCCTATGATGGGAAACTACCACGTTAGGTTTGGAGAGAGATGGGACCGGTTATATAATAGGGGAAGCAGACGCAAGCTTTTTCTTTGAATAGCCGGCCAAATGACTACAGGAACATCGGTCTACTCTACCTCAATTCACCATTATGAACCTTATACAGAAGGTTTTTCCGTACCAGCTCTTTCTACCTATAGCGCAGTTGAAGCACCTAAATGAGAATTTGGTGTCTTTTTGGTCAGTAATGGAAGCAACGTCCCTACCATCTTAAAATAAGAGCACCTGGCTTTGCCCATTCACAAGGACTCAATTCTATGTCCAAATATCACATGCCAGCAGATGTGGTCACCATCATAGGCACTCAAGATATTGTGTTTGGAGAGGTGGATAGATAGGACTACTAGTTGCTCGATCAGGACCCTAGCTTTATTGCAAGCCAAAAACCCAATTTATACGCCCCCTTTCTTTATTTAAGGAGATTCTATCCAATTATCAACCCCGATGTGGATAGGAGTTAAGAAATAAGAGTTGAAGACGACTTAACAGTAACAGAGAACCCCCTCATCTCATGGCTAGGAACATCTACATAGATGGGATTGGATTCATAGTGCCAGTTAGGGGTAGGTATAATCCTTCATTCATCTTCTTCGATCTTCCTTGGAATATCCATCATCTTGGTTTCGACCTTGTTGAGCTCTCCCTAATCGAAAGTTCCTATTTTGCTGCCTCTTCGATCGTCTCCGACTCCCTAAAAAAGAAGGTTGGAGACCTAGATTGTCAGGGTCTTTCCTTACCTTAGCTAAGCCTTATGTCCCTTCAACATTCCTATTCATCTTGCCTTGGGTACCGCAGTGGACTTATTATCCTATATATAATATCTACTATAAAGATTAAGAGGATAGAGGGTCTCCTTTCCATAGATTTGATTAGGATTGATTCTCAGGATTGAGCCCTTATCATAGGTGTGCCTACCGACACCTGTCAAAGTCTTCGGCTTGCACGTCGTCTCATTCCATTTTCTCCAGCTATGAAAGAAAAGAATGAGCACAACACTTTATTCTCTTCTATCGCTCTTTGTTTACTTTTGGACTTCCCGAACTCCTACACGGAGGGAGTCAGTTCTATGAGTAAGCTCCCTTCCATGGGAAATCTACTCAAGAGTTTAGTCCCCTAATTAGGTCTATGCCTGGGCTGCTGCTGTACTCAAAGGCAAGGGGCTCCCAAAGTGGCTGCGATCAGCCTCAAAGGAGAGGGGAGGCAACTTGGGATTCTAGCCAAAGTGCTTTTTTCTATATATAGGCCTTCATATAGGATATGATTTTCATTCCTCCCGCCTAAGCTAGAAAAGAAACGAGCTCTCTCTTTTTTCCAGCCTTCTTTTTATTTTAAAGGCATATAGTGCGTTCTCGCTTTCAGGGGGAATTCAAGTAAAAAGCTAGTACAAGGAGGAAGTGAAAGGCTAGCTACCAGGTAAGAAACAGAGTATGACTATAATAAATCATAGATCAGTAGGGAACATGCCTATCCTATTAGATATCATTTGAGGTTCCCTTTTCCTAAGATCCTGGACGTGGTACTGACGCATGAACTTGGTTCTGGTTTGACCGGTTTGTTGGCAAAAGGAAAGGTCTGTTCATTTGTCCAGATATATGTTTTCGGCCTATCTATCGATTGAACCAGGGGCTGGGCTCCTGTTGACAGACATAAGAAGTGGGATTCAGAATAGGGGAATAGCAGCTCTACTCATACTTCTGCTTATGGAAAGACATAAGAAGCACCCTATAAAGCATGCAAGATCTCTTAGTAAGCCCTTGTTGGCATATCAGGTGCCATTGAACACAGTGCAGGGAAAGCATCTATCTATAGTGATAGTGATCCATCGCCTTGACTTGAGTCTCCACCACATCTATTTCTTGCCCGCTTGTAGCAGTTTGTTAGGCTAGGCCGGTTAGAATCTCTCTGCAGTTCTCGATTATGATTGAACTAGGGAGGATCGGTATTGCTGGGGAGATTGTTCTTCCTCAGCTGGCTTGTTAACCGTGGTCTATTGAAGGTTTCATTCCTTTACCAGCTCTCCCAGCCAACAACCTGCTAACCCTAAGCTTGCAAGCACCTTGGTCACATCTAAGTCCTTATTCAATTGTTCTCTTTGGGACGGAAAGAAAAATATCTGCCTTTTGCGGGAAGAATCGCTTGAAAGCATGGGATGGGCCTTCCCTTCCTTTACGTTATCCACCACCCTGTCCTATCCACTCTCCCCAAATCTCAACTCATAATTTGAAGAAGAAAGATAAGGAAATCAAATTAGAGATAAGTTGCCCATGATCATCATGGCATAGGTAAAAGGGAACGAGGAGGCAAGCCCCCATCTTGTTCTTTTTTTCTCCTTGAGTTGGATGAATCAGGGGTTCCAAACCTTCCAAAAGTGATAGGTGTGTGTTCTTTCTTGGCACTCTCTCAGACTGTCTATCCCTTTATACCTAGGTATAAAAGCCAGAAAAAAAGTAGCTTTTTCGATATGGTTCAGTAAATAGGAATCCTAGTAATACAGTAAACATTGGAAGAACATAGGAATATGGGTCTATATAGGAAAGAAGAAAGGGCATGATAGGCTAGTTTGATTCCAAGCCAAGCAGCAGGGCATGATCAGTCTTATCGGGCGAGGAATTGCATTCGCTAATAGAGCTTCCTACGATCGCACCCTAGAAGAGTGCAAATGGCAAGTTGAATGGTCTTGTTCCACTTAGTAGCCCAAATTGGCGTACCCCCTTTAACACACAAGTACACTTTAGCTACTAAACTTCAAAACAACCCATAGGCTTACTTCGAAGTAGGAGCTTGAACTGAAGTATTAGAATGACTCTTATTAGGATTTCCCAGGGGAAAGGCTCCCCCCAACCCCCGTGAGTCGTCCTGCCCTGCCTTGAACTACAACTCGGAAACCAGGACACATAACTATAAGAGAGTAGTTGCCAAAACAAGCTCCCTATGGTCGCACCTAAGATCCGAAGGAATCGCTTGAGAACTAACTGCATACCTGAAGTTAGCTTGTGTGCGCATAGCCTTATCTTATCTTTGAATACTTCCTTTAGGCGGCTAGAAAGATGTTATTTGTGTGGTCTGTTCTGGTGACAACATTTATATTCTATTCTATTTATGTAGGAGTCGTTGTTTTTGCTTTGTTTTTCGGATTAGTGCACTTTCTTTTATAGAAACCCTTCTCTCATAGGTCGTTACATTTCAGGCCATTTACGATCGTTTAAAGGGCCTTATATTATAAAGTCTAAAGAAAGTCAAGATTGTTCTTGCGGAGAAAAGCCTACTTACTTGCTCTTTCTACTTTTAATTTAAGAGCAAGTCGGTCTAACTTCTTACTCTTTCACCTTTCAAAGAAGTCGAAATAGAAAGGGGTAGGAAAGAGCTTAAACAACCGATTTCACAAGAGGTCGTACCCATTCTCATGCTTCTCAACGAGATTCCAAGGCACTTCACCGGGAAGAAAGATTTTCAAAAATACGATTTTCAACCTCTTTTCATAGAATTGTTTGTTATAGGAATTGGGTGTTCGATCCTTACTCTTATTAAGACTCCACTATTTCATTTATTCATTCATTCTTGGTGCAAAACCCTCCAGCTATGGAACTCTTCATCTAATAGAACCCTTCTTTCTGTAAGTCTATTTGCATCCTCAAAGGATGTGATCCTGGCCCAGAAAACTCTTCATCAGCCGTCAGAGGATTCGTTTGTGACTTCCCCCTTTAGGAGAGTTTTCAATCGCGATCCAAGATGTGCAAAGAATCAATACATTCCTCAATAAATATAGGATTCGTCGAATGTGAATTCGTGAGCAAAGCTGATCAAAATGTGTGGTGTACTTTTTATCACTTCGAAGGGTAAGGATAGGCTGGATGCCTTGGAGGCATAATAGATTGCACCATTGGCAACGAAACTTTTGAGTGCCCCTAACCTTGAGGGGGATGTAGATCAAGTTCTCGGCTAAGGTTACCAGTTTTATAGCCCTTCAAAAACCCCTTCTAGAAAAGGTTCAGTAGATCTACCAGGTTATCGGAAATGACCAAAGAACAAAAAAATAGCTAACCGAGAGTCCTTGCCCGACTAAAAGAAAGGGTTTTCTGGTAGAATGGGAATAGATAGAATTTTTTGTCCATATGTATTGAAAAAGAGTTCTTTGGGAAAGAAACTACACCAGTCTCCCTAGATCAATGGAAGGTCTTGCATAGATCAATTACCTAAACCATGTTTTTTCCAAGCTAAGGTCTAAGACCCTTTCGGAAGCAAACCCCAGAAGAAAGATGGAGGGAGCACTACCTGCAGTTAGAATAGACAGATAAGAGCACATAACATCACTTACTGGGATTGTCGAACGGATAGCAACATCGCATTGAGAATTGACTCGTTGGATTAAACACTTAGATAGAAAGTTCCCTATATTCCATTTCATTCGCAATTGAAATAGATCTAAACGGATTACTTGGTACCCAAGGCTTCAAAAATGAATTGAAAATAATATCGCTTTGCTTAACCTGATCTTGTACCAAGGGCTGGTGGTGCGTTGAGCAGCTCTTAGTTCTGTTTGATGGCCCCACGGCTTATTTCATCTCGATGTTTGTAATATGTTCTGTTCAGATACTTGTTTTCACACATATGCATAGAGAGTCTGTCAAAACTCCACTTTTTAGAAAGAAGGGCCTACGACATAAGGCTCCTCCTACGAACCTACGAACCTCTGAGCCTAAGGAATAGAGTTCAGCATCGGGAAGCCTACTCCTCGAGTTGTTTGGTACTTGAATATGCTTGCCGCGGAGAAAGACTACTTTTCTAGTCGCTTGCCTGTGTACCTCTACTCATGCGGGACTGAATGTGCAATACTAAGAATGGAGCACACCGCCCGTCCATGGAGGCATTATGGTTGGAAGGCCTTCCTTAGCGGCCTCTTCCTCAAAAGGCAGGATTGAAGGCAAATGAGTTGAGATCCCTACAAGCATATGAAGTCGCGTTTTAAGGGCCTTTGGATGCCTTAGGGGGAAAACTCTCCAGTAAAAGAGAGATTTTATTCTTTATGCTACTCCCGGGTATAGGTACATTACTTCATTTCAATTAGACAAAATAAGAAAGCAAGGGATTTTCTAAAAGGCTCCACGCATAATAACATTGTTTTTATCTCAGCTATCTTGTATGATAACACAATCGTTGGTGCCCTTACGAGCCGAGAGATAAGGGATTGAAATTCATTGGACTGGACATGTCTTCTCCACGATCTCAAGGAAATGAAAATAAATTCTCAAAGATCCATAAACAAAACTGTAAAGTTGTCTATAAATGTAAAATCATATATAACCCCTTATTTTGTGGAAACTATTCCATAGCCTCTTAGACTGCCTTGCCTGACCTTTAGCTCTTCGCTTCCCACTGTTGACAAAACTAAAGGTGCGGACTGTTCATAGTTATAGGTTTAAGGTATAAAATATTATTTCTGTCTCCTCACTCCCTGACTCCATTCTCCGAAGGAAGGGAAGTAGAACTCATACTTGCCATTCAGAGGAATCGCTCCTCTGCAGTACAAGTCACAGCTAAACTCCTAACCTTTGAAATTGAGCTTCTCCGGTCTTGGGAGAGTTGTTTCTTTCTTTGACTTGGTTTGCCCACTTCAAAAGATTTCCAGAAGACCTTATCCCTCAAACCTCGTGTGGAAAGAGAGATTCCTTAGGTTGTTGTTGAAAGAAGATATATCCATTGGGACGAAGCTGACAGAATGGCACCACCCGCTTTCTTAAGGATCCTCGCTAATTCAACTAGTTTTCTTTTCCTGGAATTAACCAGCCTAGAGGAAATGGGCGTCAAGCCTATAAGTCAAGTTCGTAAGAAAAGTTTATAGGCGAAGACACTCTCAGTTGAAGTTAGGGCAGTCTTCCTAGCTTTAGGGTCAATCGAATAGATAGAAGATCTAGCGCCTCGGTCAGAGAGAATGGGGTACGAGTTCGTGACCTAATAGAATAGTGTTTTGTGATCCCGAGGAAAGCTATTATAGTGATTCCACTAGACTTGAAAGCAAATGAAACAAACCAGGATAAAGCTTTAACCAAGCATAGTTGGCGGAGTATGACCTCTTGATTTGAAGTTTTCTAAATTCCTAGTCTACCATAACTGACTTAATAGAAAATGGTATTAAATAATCATATTTTTTTTGTTTTCTAATTAACGTGGATGGGGAACCTTGAAAGGTGATAAATATATCTAGTACTAGTACAAAACAACATTAATAACTACACTGATAAACATAAAATTCTTTAGGTTTTAAGTGCAAAGTAAAGTAATCTTAAATCAGGTTGGTTTTGCTCTCTACCTTCTCACGGTGGGATGGAAACAAAAGAGGTCAACTGCAGTGGTAGCCAAAAGACGGGGCCGAGAATTTGTGATCGATCCGAAGGACCACTACTAGATAAGATTCTGCTCCCCCTTCGTACTACCATGAGATTCTTGCCCGACTTTCTTTCGACTTAAGAAGGCTATGGTGAGCATGAGAATCACTTCGAAACTCTAGGGGAATGGGCGTTTTTGGGTAGGGCAGGATCTAAAAGCTCTCCAACGTGTTGCAAAGCCTTTGGCCGTGAGAGGGTGGATGTAATTCAGCTCGAACAAAGTGAGAGGGTATGAATTCCTAAATCCATTTTCCTCGACCAGGATCAACTCCTTCTATGCCCCAGGAAAAAGGCGTAAAGTAAAGCAGTCATCAAGCCAGAGCTAGTTTCACAACTACCAATTCGCATCCACGAGTCAACGAAGACCAATAAAATCTCGATTCAGCATAAGTAAGGGATGAGAGAGGCCTTACGAGGGATCTTTCCCACTTAATAGATTCATTACTTCATTACGACGTTTGTGGGTACCTACCGTTCAGAGATGCTATCAGAGTAGGAAAGTTAACCAAGTTCTCCTGCCTAGTTTAGATAAAGCACCCCTTATCGCCCCACAACATCTGGTTAGGAAAAAAAGCTTATTCTATTCCAAAAATAACGGATTCTATAACAACATTTTGCCTTTTCGAAAACAACACTCATGGCACACACTTGGCCCTTTGCCTTAGAAAGAGTTCAACCCACTTGAAAGAGGAAAGGGGAGTAGGCATAATACCAGAAAGTATGGATTCAGGGTTCATCCCTCAATCAAGCGCTACTTCAAAAGTCAGGTTAGATTCCACTCTCAGTTAGTACGTACCTTTTTTTTAAGCAAGAACTCTTAATCGTTCGTATCCCATACCTATGGGCTACTTCACTGAGACGATGGTCGGAGTTTACAAGCTTCTTTGATAGAAGCAGGTTAAGAAAGATAGCTGAAAGTGCTAGCATAAGGAAGAGATTATATGGATGGAAAGAGGCCCTTCCTTGCTTTCAAGGTTTCGGCATTAAAAGTCAAAGGATTCTTCGTTTAAGTTTAATAATAAAGTAAAGGAAATCGGCCTGCTCTTCTCTCTTTTCTCTATTGAACTATGGAAAGCACTTTATAGTAGCGACACGGATTCACTACCACTTATGACTTCGCCAATGGGGCAAACGAAGGCTAACCCATTCTTGTTGTTATGATTGGCAAGAATCGGTAGGTTTTTTCAGTGCGCTTTGGTCCTTTTTACAAAGGCTATCCTTTGTATAAGTTATGATCCATCCAAGGAATCAGATTCCCCAGAGTAAAATCCCGTGGACTACAAGGAAAATATAAAATCTCACCCGGCAACAGCAGCTGATTGAATAGCAGATTGTCTTGGAAAGAACCTTTCATTCGATCCTTTTCATTCAACTCCCAGACAACCATGAAAGTATGCGCGAAGATAGGGTTAGCCCCTGCGGCAAGCATTATCCGGTAATGATTATCCAGGAACTGAAAGATGGTTGGCGTGACAAGCCTAAATCTCCCACAATCAATCCACAAGGCTTCAGGCGACTAGAGCAACCTTTGAAGGCGCTCGGCCTTGTTCACCCTTTAATCTAAGTATCCCGCTTTTTCTTTAAGGGGAGCCGAGATTCAAAATATGTGGGTATTCATCGCCTTAAGGCAATCTATCCAAAGAGCCTACCCTATAATATATTCAGCTAAAGCCACGCTCGGAAGATTTCTTTCTCAATCATGAATCTGAGCTTACCACTTGAATCACAAAAGGCGCTTTTCTCACTATCTATTCAATTTAAAATGCTCAGTTATGAAATCAAGCTAATAAGGCCAAAAATAGAGCATGGAGTTCATTGGCATGAGTATCAAGCGAAGTAGAGACATAAGCAAATCCAAAGAAAAGAAGCAAGACGACTACTTCAATTACTCTCCTTAGACCGACAATACTACAAGAAAGAAATAAGGTGATTATTACCTAAAAGAATAATGAGAATTAGATTAATAATACCTCACAAAGAAGGTAGATGAATTGCTTAACCAATACTATCTCGACCTTAGCCTTCTTTTCTATTTAGATTCCCGTTCGTGATCCTAGCCCCGAAATAACTTCACTCCAGCGCCTCCTCAGTCCTCTTGCATCTTTCCAGCCTTTCAAATCGACTAAGCGCCAAGCCTACTTGTGAAGAGAGGGGTCATCAGGCTATTGCAGAGTGAAGGAAGGTGGGAAGGTGTCTTATCTTGTCCTAGGCCTACTTGGGTCAACACCCATAAAGTGTTGAATATCATTATAGTTTGTTTTTAGTATATATCTTTCTTTTATTTAATCCTGAGGTTTTTTCTAAGAATATCGTATATAGTGTATATAGTATGTGTACTTTATCGTCTAATAGACTTCTCTCTTTAGTAAGATTTTTCTTTTCATAATCATAATGTTTCCTTATGATTTTCTTTTTCTAAACATACAAGTATGATTTTGAATAAAAGTCCTTTCTAGTTTGCTTCAGCTTTTCCAGCATTCATCGCCCCATCAATCTCCTTTTGTGCGGATCCTGCACCTGCGCTTCCATACCTCAACGAGATTCTAGTAGGCCTTTCTCTTGCGAAAATAGCCGAATTGCATCGGGAGACTGAAGAGAAGGCCGCCCAGTGTGGCAGGCTCATGTAAGAAATCTGTGGGCAGAAAAAAGAACTTGTTTTTCGTCAGGCAGGAGCGCAGGGCGAGCTCACGCTCGAGAAATTCATAGACGTCGTCAGGTATCTTGCAGACGTAGACGAGTTGCCCAAAGAGGAGCGAATCCCCATTGTCACTGAGTTTAGGTCCCCAATCAATAATAAAGACTCACCCATTTGGTTTCATATCGATAAAGAAATGAAAAGATAGGGGTTTGTGGTCTATGGTAAATTCTTTTTCTTAGATAGAATGTATGGAAAAGGAGTACTTGTGTTGTGGTTTTCGTAGTTGCAAGAATATTTTTTTTTAAAGAAAAGGTCCCCTCCTTCAATATCATGATTGGGTCGACCAGGCCAAATCATGAGTGAATAGAAAAAATGTACATAGTTGTTCCAGCTGAAATACTTGGAATAATTCTACCACTTCTACTAGGAGTAGCCTTTTTAGTGCTAGCTGAACGTAAAGTAATGGTTTTTGTGCAACGTCGAAAGGGTCCTGATGTAGGGGGAATGTTCAGATTGTTACAACCTCTAGCAGATGGTTTGAAATTGATTCTAAAAGAACCTATTTCACCTAGTAGTGCTAATTTCTCCCTTTTTAGAATGGCTCCAGTGGCTACATGTATGTTAAGTCTGGTCGCTTGGGCCATTGTACCTTTTGATTATGGTTTGGTATTGTCAGATCTGAACATAGGACTACTTTATTTGTTTGCAATATCTTCGCTAGGTGTTTATGGAATTATTATAGCAGGTTGGTCTATTAATTAGGGGGCGTCCATTCGGTCGCCTATGATACTAGGACCAATAGGTTCAAAATGGGTTTGTGTCGCAGGTGTTGAACGATCTACTCTACACAGGTGTGTTCTTACAGGGCTAAGGCTCATAAACCCTTTCTTTCATTTATCAATAGGGCCATGCCCTGGTTGGTTACTTTTCTAGGCCGGGATCGATAGGTGGAAGTCATAAAAAAGAAATCTTTCTAAGGCACGTCAGATCAAGAGGAAGGGTTGCTTGTCAAGCTGGCCCATATATAAGAATAAGAAATTTCTTTCTATTTTCTATTATTATATAATAGAAATTATAAGAAAAACGGAAAGATTTGCTTTCTTTTAACAGGATCCTTCTTCTTTGTCAACGCTACTAAGGACCTATAGGTTTGCCTACTTTACTTATTAAAGATAATGAGAATGGGTTATTCAAACAAAAAGGAAAAGGCCCTACTTAGTTTCGCAACCTTTTGTCATTATCAGTCAACTAAGTAGGGCCTAAGGCCCCTTACGAATTCATAAATATGAGGAGCATGCCGCAACAAAAGGATGGTCCCCTATGCATTTCATTTTTTCCTTAAGGGAAAAAAAGTACCCCCAATCATAGTGAACCTCTCCTTGTGATCGCGATGAGGTTGATGCCTCCCAACCGGGGGGCAGATCGAAATGAGTTTCCTTAGGTAGCCACCAACCTATAGTTATCCTTAAACTTCCGTGCTTAGTGGAGAAGAAGAGAACAAAAGTACGCTCGCTTGCTGTCTTGTTCTCTGTCGCGAACTAGGATCGCTTACCAGCTAGGTCAGATTGGAGAAAGATTTTATGAGAACATATTCCCCATATTCGGGGACTAGGGGCGGAACGACCTCTCAATCTATTTACTGCAGCCTAGGAAGAAAAATGTCGTCTAGGCGTTCCCTGTTTCTCCGATCTCCCCTACGCCTAGGACATTGTCTGGGCCAAAAGCCATAGTTAGTTCTTGTTTCTGGTTGTTTCTTCCTCGTTGTTGATACCGGCAAGACCCAGCCAGATGATGTCCGTTGGTTGGTAGTGAAAGGGCTCTTAGTACCTGCATACCCAAAATGGTATCAGAGCTATGGATAATAAGAAACATGGTAAGAAACATACGAGTAGAAAATTAAGAAAAATAAGAAGAAAATTAAACAAATTATATCCGGAATATAAATAACTTAATATCACAAAAACTGATAACGAAAAATTAAATCAATTAATAGATAATATATCTAAAATAGAATATAAATATATTCAATACTTAAAAATACAATGAATAACAAGAATAGCGACTATAGACAAAAACTTAATGAAATAATTATAGAAAAACAACAAGAATTAGAACATAGGCAAAATAGACTTAACAATAATATATTCACAGGAATTTGTCACAAATCTATAGTACCACAAAGAAAGACTATTTTATATCTATAAATACAAATAAATAACTTAGAATATAAACTACAACATAATTTATAAATGAATAAAGAAGAATACGCAATAGATGAAAAAACATATGACAATTATGACGGATTAAAAATAAAGATAATATTTTCTAATCTAGGAAGAAGATATAAGAAAATAGGTGACAATATAAGTTTAATGTTAGAAAAAGAAACGGTAAAACTAGAAGATAGTTTAACTGCTATGATAAGAATAACAAAAGAAAATGAAGAAATAGATAGAAAAATAGAAATTGAAAAAAAATAAAACAACAAGCAAAAAAGGAAGTACAACAATTAGAAGAAGTAAAAAAATACTAAAATAATAGAGCTAGAAAAAGAGCTAGCAATATTAAAAGAAATGTATGAAATTAAACAAAAAGAAAAAGAACAAAAAACAAAATTAACAAATGAGATAATTAAATTTAAAGAAAAATTGCAACTAGAAGATGAATTAGAAGAAAAAGAAGAAAATAACCAAGATAATCTACCCGAAATAAGAGTTGATGAAATAAACGACGATGATCTAGAACAACATTCAGAAACAAGCGAAACATATACAGAACTTTTAGCAAACATAGATAATACAAAGAATTTAGAAATAAATACAGGAGAAATAGACATGGACGAAAAACCTAGCACATCAGGAGTAAAAAACCCAAAAAATTTTAATCTAAAATATTATAATTAAAATTATGAACAATATGATAAAGAAAAAACTACATGGGATAAAAGATTAAGTAGAAAATGGACGCCTAAACCAATAGCTGGACAACATGAGTTTTTAGATTTAGACTGTGTAGCAGATATAAATCAAACAATCCAATTATGGATAGGATACATATCAAAACAAATAAAAGATAACAAG
Organism: Solanum okadae; assembly: GCA_036553675.1. Lineage (NCBI taxonomy): Eukaryota > Viridiplantae > Streptophyta > Magnoliopsida > Solanales > Solanaceae > Solanum > Solanum okadae. Next base: position 35,567,375 of record CM071682.1, on the reverse strand, counting down.
ATAGTAATAGCAGAGGCACCAGGATACATAGAAAGAACACTTATAGGAACAGTAAAATTATGGCTACAAAATTTAACAAGTGAAAGTTTATTGGTCTCCCTTAGCAGCGGGAAAGGAGTCTATCTATCTGCCTAGCTTTGGTAGATTTCCCCCAACGCAATCCATAGAAATTCCACGAATCCCTTGGTGGATAAGTCCGACAACTCAGCAGCAGTGCTGAATTGAGTTTCTTGTCTGGTGGATCTGATCTATAGTTAAGGGACAATACATACCAAAAGGTTCGAAGAAGGAAGGTGCATAAGAGTATTTAAGAACCTACCCTTATGTATAATCTATTCACAATAGTGAAGAGGTTGGATGCATAAAGGAAATGCACGTTTGTGAAACCTTAGTCGGGATGCATAAGCTGGATGCATAAAGGAAATCCCGAATTCACATTTTTTCGGATTTATCTTCAATTGATGTTTTCTTAACCTTCTGAAGAACTTGCGTAAAATTTTATGTGGTCAGTTCTTTCTTTTGAAAAGACTACCAAATCGTCCACGTAATGCTCGCATATGTTATGTAGGAGGTCACTGATAAAGATAGTTGTTGAAGCAGCGATTTCTAACTACGAGACAGTTTTCAAGTTAACTGAATGCCTATCTGCTGCTAGTTCTGTTCCACTTTCTAAATATAAAGGAAGAGGCCAGTCACCAACAGGAGAAGGATATGAAAGATAGTACGAACAACCATTCCACTCGAGCGGAAGTTCTAACTGAAGTTGCTCACATTTTTCAGTAGGGTCTGGGCTATGGGGTCCTTTTTCTATCTTATACGTTCGGGGACTGCCCCTCATGGGTGCTATCTATTCTAATTCGAACTTGTTGGATGCCAACTCGGCCCTTCGACTTAGTGCGTCGGCAAAAAATGTCCTCCCAGGCTTGTACTCAAAATCCATGTCGAACCCTGCATCAAGGTCTTGTCACCCTACCCGCTTGGGGTCTGAGTAAGGAAAGAGCTGGTAGCTGCGTTATTGGGCTTGTCTTGTTGATAACCTCGAGACCGGCGAAAACTGTGCTCCAACTGGTGGTAAAGGAAAGGGGGAAGCGACTCGCTCCTTCATTGCGGAGGAGTTAAAACAGACTATGACGGCTCCGTTGCTTTATATCTTTCTTTTCATTTTCTTTAATTTATCTAAATAATTAGAACTTATTATTGAAGATAAAGTCAAGTTGAAGATCACTTTTGACCTATATTCCTGATATAGAAGAAAGAATCATTTAGCAACTACTAAGAAAGTAATCTCTTAACTAAAGGGTACTAATAGTTCTTTAAAAGGTTCTCTTGGGGTGCTATGTCAAAAGTGATGTGATTCCCGGGGGGGAGGGGGATCAGGAAGGAGATATAGCAATAGACGGCCTATTTTGAGTTTGAAAGAAGAATTGCTACGTTCCTTTACTTAAGTAATATCCTAAGCTTCTTTCTTAGCCATTTTCTCAGCCTATCGTAATTTCACTATTCTATTAGTCAAGGTTTTTGAAAGAGAAAGTCTAACAAACGTGGGAAAACTGACTGATAGTGAGGGTTGGCGCCCTGTAGTGAATGTGGTAAGAGGTGTATAACCATTACCCTTTCCATTCGGTGGGCGAGAGGAGAAGTGTTGTTTGCAAGCGAACCTATTAATGCCATGAGGCGGATTTGGTACACTCTTTCCTCAGATAAAGACAGAGCTAAAACAACCTATATCAGTTCTTATCCTAAACGTAGGACTCATATTTGTGACCCATCAATGGGAGAGGAAGCTCATCCGTCTCTTCTTCGCCGCCTAATCCCTACACTTACCTTTAGCTGGGTCAAGACGGGAAGGAAGCCTCTTTGGCACGTATGAGTAGCTGTCACAAATCGAAGTTTCAAAAGCCAAAAGAGAGATTTGGAGACAAGAAAAAAGTTGGATGAAACACGGGTTAATAGGGCGGGCAGCCGACTTTCGGTACTTTCTGCCAACTGGATTTCAATACTAAGTAAGCTCCACATCGCATAAGTAAGAAAGTTCAGCTACAGAGGGTAAAGAGAGGGATGTTCAGCCACTTGACTCTAAGGAGAGGGGTGATATACCGTGAGTTTACGGTATTTCTAATACATTTCACTTACAAGTTGTGTGTGTCTAGGGCCTTTTTATATGGTGTTTTTATGTGTTTTATCATGTTTTGCAGGAAAGGTGTTCAGGCGCGGAAGTTTAGAGACAGCTGAAGGAAATGCAGAAAAAGGCATCCACGGAGGTCATCTACGGACCGTAGGTCCATTCACGGTCCGTAGGTGATGACCGTAGATCAGCAGGCATGGTGTTGAGGACAAATCAGGGAAATCTGACCAAGTGTGGAACCACAGTGCCCATTCACGGTCCGTAGATTGATCTACGGACCTACTGTTGATCCGTAGAGTGAGACTACGAGGGTTCAGTACCTGATTTTTGAACATTCTAAGTATGGAGCTACGGAAGGGATTGACGGACCGTAGGTCGATCTACGGTCCGTGCTGCTGGTCCGTCGTTTGCTTCAGAGAAGCTGATTATTGGATGCTGAAATATTTTCTAAGTCTCGAGTGACGGAAGGGACTTACAGACCGTAGATCCATCGACGGTCCGTAAGTCAGTCTCGTGGATTCGAAGACGCGTACCTGAACAAAACTTTCCTTAATTTGTTTCCCTTTTTATTTAGGACTTGTTTTCTATAAATAGGACATGTAAACCTCATTTTTGGGGGTTAGACACTATTATTCTATTTTTTTTGGCTTTGTAACTTTGGGAGATTAATTTGCAACCCTAGCAATTATGATTTCCCTAGTTCGTTTTGAAGATTTTGGCTTGGCAATTCAAGTTAATTTTCTGGGTTTATTATTCTCGTTAAGTAAGTTCTTGATTTCTTCATCTACAATTATGAATTGTGTTCTTGCCAATATGAGTAACTAAATCCATAACTAGGGTTGTGGGAACCCTGATCAATTAACAAAGTATGAATAGTAAATAAGCAATTCTTGACTAGTATTTTGCATGCATTGATAATTCTTTCGTTTAGAAGTCTTTTTAACGGTGGCCAACGTTAGAACTCGCCTTGTTACTACTTGCTGGACCAAGGAGGTAATTAACAAGAAAAGAATTATCAACATAGATTTAGTGTGATACTATCTAATAGGCTAGTGTCGATTGGTGCGAAGTAATAACTAAGCCAAACATCGATTATGATGTCTAATATGAGGTAAGGGTAAGGGTTAGTAAATTATACACACGTAGCCGGACCAAGGTGCGGGGTGAAATTCTCTAGATGCCGGACCAAGGATTTAGAGATACCTAACTTATCACTTTGCATGTAATACACTAGAAAAGGATTGCTATAACTAGGATTACTGCGTTATGAGATTATGGGGAACACGTATACCCTAGTTATTTGTCTTATCTTGATAACAACCAAAGTTGAGTTTAATTATTGATTACTTATTAAGTTCTTACTATTTGTTTCACACAAGCACAACCCCCCTTTTTATTACCTGTTTCTGGAAATAATTTGACTAATTGAATATACTTGTTGGTTAAAAGTAAAGTCTAAACCATTTTCCTCGTGGGATCGATCTCAACCTACAAGTTGGGTTCTTTACTTGATAACGATCGCTTATACTTCTGAAAGGAGGTGTAATTTGAGCGTATCAAGGGGCGGACGAGAGTTCTAATAATTCTCATCATTTCGGTCTGCGAGCGTCCCATCTTTTTTTTACTCGGATGAAAAAAGACAGAACCTCTCTTTTCGGCCACAGCCAGCAGTTCACTTTCCACTTCCGAATACCAAAGAGCGATTGAGAGAAAAGCAGTACGTAGGACTTAAAAAGAGGGTTCCTTCCTCTCCTAACTCTCCTAATTTTGATCTTTACCTTTCTGGTGCCAAAGGCCTACCCTTCCATTTTACATGATGTTCTAAAGGAAGAAGTCGAAAAGGAAAATAAAGTAACTTTTCATGCCAACCTCCTGGCATTATTCTTATACAGATCGAGTTGCACTATTTTTTACTCTAATAGATTCCACTTCTCTTGCTTGCACGACTTCCCTTGCTTAAAAAAGGGGGCAAGTCAAGTAATTAAGCAGTGATATTTCTTTGAAATAAAAAGAAAGATAGAAAGAAAGCAAGAAAGAACTATCTGACTTCGCTATCTTTCTATGAGCTCCTAGGAAAGAGATCCTACTCCCAAAGAAATGAAGCTTAAGAAGAGTCATTAACAGAGGTGACCCTCTTTTCCTTTTTCAAGCTATGAATGTAGAGATCAGGTTGAAGAGTGAAAGGGATGAAGTGGTATGAAGTTGCTTGAACCTAGCACTCGGGAGGTTGTGCTCGACCAAAAGGGTAAGGGCAAGAATACTTGGTTGGACGTAGTTCAGGATCGATGTAATTGAGACAACTAAGTAGAGGATGGGAAGATGTGAGGCTGGACAAAGGTGGTTCTATATAGCTCTTACGCTTTTACAACTCGTACTATTTTATTTGTAAGTGAAATCATTTTTTTTCGCATCATCCGGGATTATCAGTCCCGGTTGGAAAGTCTTCCAACTTTCCAATTAGTATTTTCCGAGCACTCAGATTCATTTTATTTGAATAATAAGGGTAATTTGGATAATTCTAAGGATGTTGAATGGAGCACTAACAAGGGTTATGTTGGAAGGTCAATTGTGTTGTAGCTGTTAAAGGCTACTTCACTATTGGTCAAGAACTAATATCTTGTTATAATCTCTAGTTCTATCCCAATATCGGTTATCCTTCCCAGAAGCTTCGTCTAATGGAAAAGATAATCTTTAAAAGAATAGAACCCCTGGTTGGAACCCATGCGCCTCCCCCCCCCCCCCCCGAGACCGATTCGTTTGGTCCGACAAGGAGAGTGGAAAGCTTTAGTGGGATCATCGAAACATACAAAACATATTATTATGACTTTATGAGAATTATTTTGTGCGATCGAAAGATCTCCTAAATTTTCCTAGCGGGGCATCTTTGAACATGCCCGACGATTAAAGGGACTTCTCTTTCGAGTTCCTCTAGTCGCCCCTGCGTCCATGTCCAAAGAGATTTCCCTTGCGGGATGTTCCTTTCTTAAGCAAATCAGATACTTAAAACAGAAATTTGGATTCTTGTACACTACCTTATATTTCAAGCAATGTGTAGTATCCTTACAGTGGTACTATGCTGTAATTACCACAAAGGTGATTTACTTTCTGTTCCAGTATCCATGACCAGGTGTGGTATTCCCAAGATCATATCCGTTGTATTATGAAAACACGTAAGAGAGAAGTTTGATCGAGGTGATAAATTGGTTAAACTTTACCTATCTTGGTTAGGTTTAGCTAAGTTGATATTGGTTGCCAAGAAAGTGACTAAGGCAACCTTTTCTTCTACATACGCTAAAAACATGTCACAGTAAGTAACTACAACATAATCCATTTTCCAATTAGTTGTTGTTACAAAAACTATAAAATCCTAGTTCTACATGTATTCTGAAACTCTTTCGGCAAATATGAACAACAAATCTAGGAGAAAATTATCACTCAGAAACATTACCTATTGCAAAAAAAATTCCTTTACAAGAGGATATAAATATCATTCCATGGGAAGTACCAAGTGTCTTCTGAGAGCACAAAGCAGATGTACGACGAAAGAGCTCAATAATTTTTATGCCAACAATATGAACATAACAAAAAAGCTCATAATACAACTAACTGCAACTTTTTTTTTCCTTCAAAGACGTCTCTCCCATCAGTAAGCTAAAAAATGACTAAATGCAGTCTACTGGTGCATCTTTGCTATAAATATTTGAGGAATTTTTTTTATAAATAACTCCAAATATTGCAGGGTTGAGCATTGATGACAAAAATGATGTCTGTCATTTCATAACGTAAATCTGACTGTACAGGTCAAAATGTAAAACCTCAGCTGGGCATTTCCTAAACTTTTTTTTTATGTCTTTTGTTGTTGGCTATTCTGTCTAGTTCATTTTATTATAATATAAGCACAAATGAGATACATAACATGCAAATCTAGAAATTTCATCAATATTTTTTCATCTACTATCTAGCATACATTACCACCACGTTAATCCATACTAAAATTGGAAGGAGAGCATGGTTAACTTACATCCTTACGATCCACTAGAGAAGAAGGTGGTATCTAAAAAGTTGAGCAAGAGATGGTACGAATAAACAATCAATATAGTTGCATAACATTATATAAAAACATATGACATTAAAAAATGCCAATAGGTGATACTATGCTATCTAAATGTGGTGAGTGAACACTCACCTTGTTTGGTTGTGTACTACAAAATATTGATCCGACATGCTGAAAATCAATTCATTTGGCCATATCAAATTTAACAGGTCATTCGCAGAAGTCTCCAATTTAAAATGATGACTTTTAAATCATCCAGAGAAACACCAACACCATTGAATGTCTTATTTTATGGAGTAACACTTGCGCTAGAGTTCCTGCAAAATCTAACTCTACTCTTTGTGCATAAGTTGTGCAGTAGACTCGACTTTTACTCATAGGGCCCTAACATTCTTTAGAAAATCAATAAAATATATCAGGTTAAAATGACCTGATACTAATTATAATTTCTTAATCTAAGATATATTCGATCTCATCAATTCTGAACACTTCACCCTCATCTAAAGATCTAACTCACTTCCCCTAGCTATTTTTTGCATGATCATCTTCTCATTAGGCTGTCAAGTAGCAGTAGGGGGATACATTTGATATTATTCCCTTTGTTTCACAATTATCATTAGGTATAATGTCCTATCACTACACCACCAAGATCAGGTAACAGAACAGCAACCAGAGCAGCAGATTCCATCGCCGCAGTTCTTCCTCAGAAACGGCAGGAGTTAGAGGACATTTTTTGTTCTAGATAGACATAATTCCTACTTTTCACAAGCACAGACTACTCATAAAAAACATGACTCACTTACATGAGGATCATAATCATAGATAGTACACTTGATCTGTAACCTTTTGATGTAAACTTGATTATCAACTTTCCCAAACATATAGATATCTTGTTTTCTACATTAATTCAAATACCTGATTGTCTATCTTCAACTATTGTAACTATTGCAGACAGTAATGAACATAGAAACAATCCAACAAGCATTTCTACATGCTAGAATAAAAAATTGATTTCCAAAAAATAATTTTATCATCAATTTACCTGATATCACAAATAAAGCTAACCAGTTTGATTAATTCTCGAAAGCGAAACAGTTTGTATTTCTATTCTTTGTCAAGTCTCGGTGTACATGCACTTTGAAACATACATGGCTTTGAATTGTCGAGAAATTAAGGAATAAATGAATTTATCAGTGGTAGAAACACTTGCATGTATGAGTACAATACAACATTATATTAAATCTAATCGAGAACACCAATAAACACTAATTTGAAGGTAGAAGGTGATTGAATTGAGGGAAAGACGATGACATTAAAAACTTACAGATAGAGAGCAAATTGGATATGGCAGTGAATTTAGCCTGTCTCAAGAAAGAAGGTAATCAGAACAAAAAAATCTCAGAAAATCACGCAGCAACATGTAAACTAACATATGCAGATGATAATGACCAAAATGGAATACACGTGCATAAGAAAACAAAAATTCAACTGAAAGGTCTCTATGAAACTAATCATGAGCACGTTATGAAAAAGAGTAATGACTTAGTTATATAAGAACCAGTTGACAATCAGAAAGCCAATACACAAGCAACATCTTTGCTATAAACTACAAAAGATTTCCTGAAATATAGAATCCATGAATACAAATAGTAGAGAAACAACCTTTGTACAGTTTCAACTAACTCCATAGTTAATGATATCTGGTAAGAGGTGACTAAGGGAAAAACCTGAAACTTGCAAATTAGTCTCCCCAACTTTAATAGCACTTGGTGGAATTCTGGGTGGTGTCATGCTAATAAAGAAGGAAGTATAAGAAATGGTGATAGGAATATTCCTACCTATGCATACAAGTTCAAGATGTCAAAAATCTAACTTTGACATGTATCAGCTAACTAATCTACCATCTACACATTCTAGACTAGCCATTTAATATGTTCAATAACTAGAATAGAGTAGCCTTGGTGAAGGTATGGAAGTCCTTAACATACCTAGTTGTAGGTGTCACAATGATATCCACCTTCTTGAAAATCTCTATATGGAAATACATTAACCTCCGCCTGCAAGAACCCAGACATTGTTGATAGGTTCCAAAGTTATCAACTTAAATGTTTTGGCAACTAATTAAGTATAAAAGTAAACCTAAAGTAAGATACAACTATCTGATGTTTTCAGTCATTTCAGATGCCACCATATTTCTAAATCAATAAATCAGTTTTCAAATGACAACAATAACATCATAACAGTTCTTAGATGGAGTCTGAAAGAAATTCATGACTAGGTTAGATTGCTTTAGTGTAGGTTGCTTCAGAAAAATGTCTCACCTAAGCCACTGAGCAGCAACATAGTCTGCTGCAGTAAATGAATGAAAAAATGCCAAATCTATACGAGTATCATTTGTCAATATTGCTCCTTTCCTGGTGACAAAAAAAAAACAGATAAAAAGGATGATTTGAAGTTACTTCCAATAAGACATTGAGATCTAGTAAGAAGACATGTGATGTACTAGAATATTCATAGCGAAATTGTGTACCCGCTACCACAATCTGGATTCAGTGTGCACAATGATTCAGACCCAATAGAAACAATATGCGCAATGCGCATCTCATGCAACTCTGGTATTACAATCTCTACAGTCTTCAACCACGAGATAAAGAAAAATCTTGAACGTACTAACAATCTTGTAAAATGATAGATACTCACAATATTGACGCTAATTTTTCCAACAATTCTAAACCAAAGCTAGAAGATACACTAGCCAAAGTCCAAGATAAAGTAATGGAGAATGTAATACAAGAAATAGACATACTTTGCATCCATGCTTTTCTCATAGTCGATTGAGAACATTCTCCCACTTGTCATATATATCAGTTGAGAAGACAACATTAAACCATTACAAGAGTAAGTTGCTACGAGATTATCAAAGAAATAATGGTTATAACCAAAAAAAAAATCAATACACAACAGTTTAGTCACATCTGCATATTTTCCAAGGCGTAGTTATTCCAGATATCGCGAGCTCTCTTGTTATGGGAAATTAGGTACACAAGGGAGGGACTGAAAGAAATAGAAACAGATGATTAAATTACAGAAACATAACTTCTGATCCACAATGATGTCCAAAATCAATAAGTGAAATCTAGGACATGAAGTTCCTTAGGCAATTTATACACAGACTAAGAGAACCAAATGCAAACATTAAGACATGCAGTTCCTTAGGCAACTTATACACATGAAGTTACTAAGAAACATATTAGTGGAAGCTCCAATTCTACATCCAGCATTTCAAGAACATAATGCAAAATGAAGACTTGTATCCAAAGTAGAAAACAATGTTTACATCCACCACTGTAAGGAAGAAGGAAAAGATGCACGATCTTTCCAAGGTGAGGCACAAGGTAGAAGGACTATAGTTCCCATAAGGAAAGCTCATTAAATCGGGGCATGTTTATACCTTCACGTCTCTATGTAGAACACGGTTGGAGTGCACATAATCTACCGCCAGTAATAGCTGAGTCAGCCATTTGCAGAGGTTCTGCAGAGGAAAAAGTCGGTGAACACATAAACTTTAAGTGAACCACTCTAGTATGAGAACCCATTATGATGGAAGTTGTATCTAAACTACCTCTTCTGGGAAGAGAGCTCCCCTAGACTTCCTTATGATCTTTGCCCTGATCACCCAACACCATAAAACATTCCCATGATCTTATCTCTTTCAACCTCATAATTTAGGAAAAGGTATCTAAAGATTCTTCATATAAAAGTATTATAGGGTAGTTCAGTCTACATATATATTTTGACCATCTTTTGGGAGAAACGTAAAATTCATATGCCAATAACTGTAAAAATGCTAGCAAGGCTAGGATAACCACTCACATATCTCCACCTTCATAATAGTTGGTAACGATGCATATCCAGGTCCCCTAAAAGAAAAACAAAGTCAATCCTGTTTTGAGGCAACTTGATATAGAATTTTTCTCAAGTCAAGGATAATCATTTCAGTTCCAACTGGACGCCGGCGCAAATTCCATAAGGTGTAGCTATCGACGAATTCGTTTCATCTGGAATAAAAGGGTAGAACTACCGGAAATAGTTATGAAGCTCCGGTATACAATGGTGTGCTCATCTAACCAGAATTGGAGCATGGAGTCACATTGTCTACTAAAAATGAAGGGCTTTGATGTGGCCTCATATGGCACTCGGCAACATGTGAAGCTTATTGGTCCTTCTAGTAGGGAACCCAATGTTTACGACTTCGGCACTCCTTATAATCAGATGTTCGATGACCTCCGTCGCAAAGACGTCAAACTCTACAGACGAAATGGAATACTGCCTATGCTGAAAAGGAACTTGGGTGTAAAACTTGCACCTCAACGTTGGCAGGATAATGCAACTGATGGTCCCTTTGATGTTTTAATTACATTTGAAGAAAATGTTTTTGATTTGGTGCTTGAAGATCTTCATATCGAAACCATGTTCTCTTGAAGCCGGTTCTTGTTATCAATTTAGATGTAAAAGATAACCATGAGGAGGCAGCAATTGGATGTCATCTTACTTTGATTTTGTGTCAAGAACTTGAAGCAACTGAAAATTGGGAGGATACAATTGATGATATTATCAATAATTTTGAGAAACAACACAGATGCAAGCTCCTATACAGTATCTCCTTCTAATGAAAGGGTGGCAATCTTAAGAGTGTTAATGGAACTATCAGTTTGTCCAATTTGTCTATTGGTATGCTGGGAACAATTGCCTTTTTATGTATAACCTTCCCAATTATGGAAAGTGACAAAAAGATTGCTTCTAAAGCCTTTGTTGGCTCTAATTATTTTTGCAGTGCTCATGCATCTCCGTTCTCATAAAAAAATCAGTTCCAAATCCTGTTCTAGAAACTGAATAACATAATACCTTCTCGACCCAATCATCCTTGTACTCCACCATATATGGATGTCTTAACTTAGCTATTAGATCCATCTGCCATAGAATAATACATACACAAATATCATCAGATATCAATTAGCTTAACATTATGCAGACCTTTCTACTCAACATAATATCATTCCAAGCCAAAGTGAAATTTACTCTATAAACTGCAGACACAAGGTTCTAAAACAAGACAATGGCTTGCACGACAATGCTGCTTCGATTTCAAAACCTAATGACATTTTAGAGTGAAAGTAATTTGATTCGATTAACAAGACCCTATAGCTATTTAGTTTAATTTCCAACTGATGAAGCTAAAATACGAGCTAGACTTCCAAAATCGTACAAAAAGCAGAAGAATATCAAAACCCTAAAGCTAAAATTTAGACTTTCAAAGATAGAATTTCTAACCTGAGAAACCCTATTCCAACAAAATCGTGTTCTTGAGCGAGAACTATGACGGAAATTGTGTTCTTCACCAAGAACTATGATGGAAATCGTGTTCTTCAGCAAGAAGCGCTTCCACTCTTCAGCGAGAAATCGGTGCGAAATTGTGTTCTTCAGCAAGAAATCTGAGACAAAATGGTGACAAAGAGACTTAGCTTCAGTTCATCTGTGAGAGAGAGGCTTAGCTTCAGCTTTTGATCAGTTCTCCAGACTTAGCTTCAGCTCTTCAGTTCATCCAGGAAAAACATGTTCTTCGGTTCATTAGAGAAAAGCGTGTTTTTTTATTTGAGGAAAACAAAGTTTTAATGTTTTATGAATTATTATTATTTTGCCCAATAAAAATGGGAGGGAGAGTTAATAATGTTGGAGGGAATATAATATTTTAGTGAAAATTTTAAGGCCACACTTGTAATGTGTTGTTTTTACAATTATAAAAATAGGACACTTTAAAAGTGTGGCCATATATGTAAATAGTTGTTGCCAATTATATCATATTGTAACAACGCTTATAAAGTGTAGCTTATACCACTAAATATTACACTTTGCAAGTGTTGCCAATATTATCGAAGCTAAAAGTTAAAAACTTAGGCTACGCTTTAAAAGCGCCCCCAAAAATATTGTAGGCAACACTTTACAAGCGTTGTCCGAAATTCGTGTGACCGTAGGCCTAAAATGGTGTAGTGGATATACATTCACATATTTCAACATCAGAGCAGATAAAAATACTATGCTTGAGTATTCTCACCCTAAATTATAACTTCATTTATTAGGAACAAGAAAAAGAATCAAACATACGAGAGTCCAAGAATTTATTAAAAAATTTAAAACTTTTGAATATATATACAAAAGTTTAGTGAAACATCAATATGACTCATCGCTTGAAATTTTTTGATTCCTTAGGTTACATAGAAAAAATGAATTGTACTGACATTTTCTTGTTTGATTATTCAAATTGTTAAACCCTTAAAGGCAATAAAAAAATTACACTCTTTGTAGAAAATCTATAATGTAGATAGGTAATATATATGTATTATATTTGAATTTTTTAATAATTTTTTCATGTATTACTTCTTTATATTCTAATTTTAAATCTCGTTATTATGTTTCTGATTATCTTTTTAAAAATAATAATAATTTATAACCGAATATGTATATATGTCATGCTTTTTATCTTTAAGTTGATAGCACACGATATATTTGATAGTAAGACATACTAATTATTATTGTCTTTTTTGTGTTTCTTAGTGTAAATTACTATACATTCTGCAACGGCCCTAACCCACTGGGCCGTGCGGGCACCTACTCTAACACCTAAGTAGAGAACCATCATTTCTCAACGATTTAAAACATGCGGAATATTAAAGAAAAATTGTGATAAATGAAATTTCAAGATTTTATAAGTCAAGGACTGCTAAATACATTTCAAAGTTAAGACTTGTAAAGGAATTAACACCCACTGGGATCTAGTCTAAACATGTAGAAGAGCTTCTAAGATTACAAGATACAAACGCAATAACAAAAGACACAACTCCCATCATGCAGAAGGAAAAATATAATCTACTGGAGATTATCGTCGTCTTCACCTATGAAACACCACAGACCCTGCATCCAAACTATGCCAAAAAAGGCATAGCAAGAGTAGAATGAGTACAAACCACACATACTGGTAGGCTTCACCAGTCAACCCGACGCCCACTGCATAATATAAGAAATCAACTAGCAATAATGTGTAATAAAACCATTCTTTCCTCCACCTTTCCCATTCCCGGAGATCTGAAATCACCTAGTACCTTCAACTCTAACTTCTGTCTCCATCAACCTACTCACTTGGTTCTTGATCATAGTTTAACCACTCCAACTCATAGAAGAGTCCCCAAATACCACTACAAGCACTCTGACCAACCACTCACAACATACCCTTGCTTCTTCCACATGCCACTCAACCGTTGACACATAGTACATTATATCAAGGCTTATTAACTATTAATTACTAATCCATTTCCCAAGGTAGGATCTACCTAGTTATTTACATCACAAATACTACCCCCACTTCTCAACCTCTAAGATCACGGACAACCCTCTACCTGACCAATAGCAACTCTTGGACCTTTGTCCCCACTCACCGTATCACATCCCGATTTAGGCTTCATCCTTCCCGATTCATTCAACAAGGAGATACAATCAGCTTACTCAACATAGTAGAACAAGCATATATAGGATATCATACTCAAATATCGTATCAGGAACAATATATCATTCCATATTCTCATTAACAAGTATATATGACAATTCAATGCATGTGTATGTAACAATAACAACCGTACTCTCATGGAACCCATACAAAAATTGTTAGTGTGTCGGAACGTGACACCCGATCCAATGCAAGTATGTGTGCTGGTCGTGCCACCCGGTCCAATGTATGTATGTGTGTCGGTATGTGTCACCCAATCCAATGTATGTATCTGTGTCGGTACATGACACCTGATCCAATGCATGTTAGTGTGTCGGTACGTGATGTCTGATCCAATGTGTATTAGTGTGTCGGCAGGTGACACCCGATCCCATCAACGCAATCACATTCACAATCACATCCATAACGAACATACTTATAATCACACAATTATGTATTAGGTTTATGGCGTGCAATTGTACAAATTTTAGTATTTTCCTTAGGCTCGACTCATAAATCTCAATTCCATACATGTATGCATATAACGAAGCCATTAATAAGTTTAGATCACACAAACAGAGCTCAACCATCGCCTCATCCTAACTCACAGGGCGGGGCTTCCCCCTACGGTACACATCCTACATGGAAACTAGGATAGCATGTATAATCATCCATTATTCGATGCATGAAAGCCTACACATGAATTCTACCAGTGATTAACAATATACCACGCAGTGAGCACAAATTTATAACTACTCAATTAATAAAACCTAGCCTACCTTGGCGCCTGATTAACGTTCCAAAGATACTTCATCCAATTCTATGTGTCAACGATCGTTAATCAGTATAAAACCCAACTAAATGAGTTAGGGTCAAATCCCACAGGGAGCGGTACGTGTTTAAGATTCAATCAGAAAATATGAATATGGTCAAATCAGTCATAGGAATAGAATTTATCGAATAAAAACATCATTCAAATCAGGGGGTGATACAAATGTCAAATGGGGGTTTTGGTTTGAAATTGTCAACTACAAACAGCGGAAACCAATAAGAAGTAATAAGAATGAGATGGGTTCTTGGGATGTGATTCGATTATAGGCTAATATAGACAAATGGGTAATTGCAACTATTAGAAAATAGCTAAATATTAGTGAGTCAGCTATACTATAGAGGAGGTAAACTTTCTCTCGAACAGTTTACCCAAAATCAAGTCGATTTCTCTCAAACATCAACAAGCATGCAAAATAAGAACAACCTACAATTTAGTCCATTCATTCTCTCAAGCGGAATGTGTGGAAAAGGGTTTGGATTCTCTCACTCGAGCTGAACCCGTGACAACCCAATACCCACATACCATCAATCAATAATCTTAGTTTTAAAATCTCTCTCTCGAGTTAGCCAAAAACACAAGGGTAGAACTGCATTGGCAACTACATTTCTTAAATTAAACCACAATTAATAATTGATCTCACTTCTAAATAGCATTTAAACTAACAATTAGCAATAACCATAAACTAAATCAGCCCATAATCACATAATCACACCCCAAGAATTGGGGTTTTAGCTAGACATCATAAAAAGATAAAAATTATTACCAAATTCAGTTTCCATCGACTAGGTAAGATTGATGTCTTTACAATGGTCCATTTCAAAGAATCTCAAAGTCCCACTTCCAATTTCTAAAAAGTGAAAAACTTCAATTCTTCAAAGCTAAGGAAAAACTAGAGAAAACTTGTCTCACAGTTCAGAACTTGATAAAAGTCTCTTCTCAAAGAGTAATTCATACTAAACTAAATGTTCAAAAATGTATTTATAGTCTCCAAAAATATGCTGCAAAGTGCCACTCGGTGAAGTAAGTCGGGCTCACCGATCCACTCGGTGATCCGGCCTTTGGTCACTTCCATCGCCCTTCTACCTTGGCCTTCAGCATCCTCAAGGTTTGTAACTTTAGGCAATCCAACACTGCATCGCGAAACCACTCGGCCATCCGTTGACTACTCCTTTCTCTCGCCAACTTGGTTCTATCGTTCAAGGCTTGGCACACTGGAACTTTAGGGGGTCAAAAAGTCGTTCGGCTACTCGCCAAGTAGACTTGGCGGTCACCTGGCTTACTTTGCTTCATTATTTCAGCTCATTTTGTTCCTTTTTGCAAATTACTGTCCTTGCTTTGTTCCTCAATCAATGTACCTTGAAATCGAGGGTTTTACATAAGTTATTGGCACAAAATAAGCATTTGTGGACACTAAATCATTGTAAATAAAGCCCTAAATGAGTCCAAATCTCAGACTCATCAACCCCCCCCCCCCCAATTTAAACTTTTTCTTGTCCTCAAGTAAAACTCAAGTTCAGTCGTTCAAAAAGGATGTCTCAAACAGTGCTACGCAAGACTCAATCATGAATGCACACAATAAGACTCAACTTACTCATTCAACTTGGACTCACCATTATCAAATATTCTAATGTTCACAATACTTGCTTCAAATGCAAGTTCAAGCTCAACAAAGGTACTCAAATGCCCTTACATAAAGATGATTCCATGTTCACACCCAATTGTTCAGCAATTTATAGCTCTGGAATCACATACAACTCTCACACTCATAAAGATGAACACAATGCATGACTTCACCCATAGGTTTGCCCTTATTTTCCAATCAACATTCGTTTCAGATTACTCAAGACCAAAAAGGTCTTTTCAAGGCTTGTGACAGGGCTCAGTGTAAGGGTATGGTAATTTAAGCTCATTGGTTGCTATCGACATGAAATGTGGTATGAACATCACTTTTTTTCCTTTTCTTCAACATTCTCATTCATGCTCAAAATTCACCCCATTATTAACTTTTCATGGATTATCGGACATTACATTTCTTTTGGAACTTTCACAAGTTTTTCATTCTTTTTCTTTTTCATTCTTATTTTCTCTCGTATTTTTTGTATAAAGGGGTTACATATTTTTCAAAACCATGGATCAAGAGGGACTTCTTTACACTTCTTGATGTACCTGGTCTTTTCACCACTCCCCCAACTTAGGCTTTTGGCCTAAGTTGGCTATTCAACAAACCACACTTCATGAGGATTATGGGTGAATGGACAGAGAGGGGTTACAATTTCATCAAGTTTCTTCCAAGAAAAAGATAGGACTCATAAGGTGTTCAAGAAAAGTTCACAAACTCACAAGGTAGGCCACAAAATAGGTATAATGTCAAATTGTTTCACTCTTCAAAATAGCTACCTAAGATCATTTCAAGAGCTTCCATCACTTAGTCAACCGGACCAATGGGGAAAATTCTAGGTGTCATCACAGAAGGTTCATGGTAAGCTCATCACACAAGGCATTGGTGCCAATATAAAACAAGACTTCATGCTTTTGCTAGTGTGCATTGATCATGACAAGATACTCATTTGATAACCAACTAGTCACAACGAGATGCAAAAAGTTCACATATTATCTATACAACTTCATTTGGCCTCATCGTAGCCGCACATTCAATTTTGTTTGATAAAGAGCACTATTCAAGTTATTTGTATTGATCATAACCGACACTCAAATTTGCACAAGAACAGCCACATTCAAACACAACAAGAGGTGGCAAATTTTTTAGAAGGGTCAAAAACCATTTGCATTCAAAATACGGAGCCACAAGCTCAAACATCAACAAAACAGTGTGAAAACGCAATTTACAGCACAAAAACCCAATATATACAAAAATAATAATCACAAGGGACAGGTATGGAAATGCCTTACACCACCACAAATAAAAAGCAATTTGTCCTCAAATGTAACAAAATACTAAAAATCAATAAAAGTTACAAAGAGGGAGGGAAAGAAAAGTTGTGTCTACACAGTCGCTCCATCTGTCATGGCATCAGTGCCCGGTGTCACATCTACAACACTCGATCCACTAGGGTCTGCCATGGACGTCTTTGTCAGCAATGTATAAATCACCGTCTGGACAATCATCTCCTCACGGTCAGGCAAGTCTCCATAGATGGTCTCCTCTTGCACCTCTATCTGATCCTCTTTGATCTCTGCCTCTGACTTATTAGCTCCCTCATCATCCCTCTGTACGTCTCTGATGGTGGCTAGAGGGATCTTAGAAGAAGTTGGGCATCCACATCATTTGTTGCCTCCAATAGTGAAGTGAAGTCAGTGGACAACAAGTAGTCCACATCATTCATCATATCTGCAACCTCGGCTTTCAAAGTCGTCACCGCTGAAGTGGCCGCTGTCGACTCTCCCAACTCTCTACTCTCACAGTGAGTGTGTGAATAGATGCTCGGAGGGATTTAAGTGCAGCGAGGAGAGTACTCTCAATCATCCACGGTACAACAACCTCCATTCAGGTGAACCTCACATCCGTAGAATGGGCTAAGTGTCCCATCTTCAGGATCATAGACTGGGTAATCCTAGGGGCTGGGAGGCAGTAGAAGCACCAGGAGTCTGGGAGGAAGTGGCAGTACCTGAAGGGTCAGGGGCTAGAGTAGGCAAAGATGCCTCTACAGGTATAGAATCTACATCTACCTCCGGGGATGCATCCACCATAGCTGCTCTCCTCATGTCTGCCTCCTCCCAAGTGAACTCGACCTCTATACGCCAGATGTCTGTGGAGGATGTGGGAGTGACCTTAATATCTCTCTTCTTGTCACGAGGAACTCTAGTACGCCGGCATAGCTCTGTAATCAAGACCGGGAAGGGAAGGGATGTTTGATGTTGTTTGGCCCTCATGGAAATCTCCTGGTCAATAGTCAAGCCCAAGTTGAGCATCTTCTTGGCTACTATAGATCCGAGATAGGCCACCTTTGGGTGGCGAAGGATGGACTCATTATACGAAGGCATGATAGAGCTGCTGATGAACCCGAACTAGTACCGAGCGACAATATTCATGTCTTTCTTCTTTATCGGAGCACCTGCCTCTATCCACCTCGGTGTGGTATCAAAAATCACAGGTGCAAGCGAGCCCTTAAAGTCATCCAGGGAATGCACTATAGCCAAACCCTCATATGTATGTGCAAAACCAATAGCCCTGTTGAGTATAGTATTAATATGATAGTTGTTAAACCCTGCTTCCTTCCCTCAGACCATGACATATTTCACTGATTTGAAGGCACTGACCTTCTTCTTGCTCTAAGGTACCAAGTCACTGTATTCTACGTAGAACTCCCGAACCCATCTAGGAATATAGGGGACTCGGGGTCTGGTGAACTGCTCAAACTGGTGAAATTGAAGAGGGTCCGTCATAGTGGAATATATACCTACTAAGCCCTTTGTGGATAGCTGCTTCTGCTCTAGAATTGTCCTCAACCCATCGGCCTTTAATCTGTTTAGTAGCGGGGGACGAAGACCATGTACTGGTAGCTCTGGGACCACAGTCGGTGCCAGAGCTGGCATTGTATCAGCTGCAGGAGGGGTGGCCTCTCGAACTCTCAACACATCTTGGCGAGACCTAGCATGAATCTCTGCCAGTCGGGACTGTAAAGGTTGGTCATCATTCGGCTCAGAAAATGCAGCTTGGATGTCAAAGGAATTTCCTTCGCTGCTGGAGTTATGCTCCGGGACCTCATATACGGGCTTCTTGCCCTTGTCCTTTCCTCCCTTTGGAGGTTCCTTTCTTCCCTTTTTAGAAGGGGTACCTGCCCCCTTATTCATGACTATGCCCGTGCTCTTTTGCAGGGGAGGGGGGGCATGTCCAAATTAGTTCTAACCATCTCTGCAAAAACATCGTAGAAAGTTAGAAGCATTTCAAGAAAAATTACATAAAATATATTGTAAACTGACTAGCCGATCTGAATCACTTTGGCGAGCTATATCGAGCTTGTCGAAAGGAATTGCTCAAAAAATTTCCAGTAAAATGGCATATTGACGATGGGAAGGCCCTTTCGGTGAATTTCTGATAGCATTCGACAGGCTCAGACTATCCTACGAAAAGTCACAGTGCATTTTAGGGGTTAGGGGCGTAGAAAGGGCGATCAACGAAGACATTCGGCGAGTCGTCAAGTGCACTCGGCGAACTCCATCTTCTCATCGAAAGTTACACAACCTAAATCAATAAAACCCACAAAATTAAAGGTGATCAAGGGAGATTCGATGAACTGCCGAGTGGTTCGGCGAGCTCGACTCAGCTCTCCAATCTGCCCAACGTGCCTACTTTGTACCCCAACTTTCAAAATTCAACCCACAGCCCCCGAAAACATAATCAAACCATACACTTGTTCAATAATTCTCATACCCATAAGACCCATGCCATCGGGGTACTCAAACATTCCCCGGTTTGGCCAAAATTGGTCATTTGACGACTTTAGCCCATAATAATGGCGTCAAACGCTCCATCATTGGACAAAGCACATCATTTAGCACAAATATGGGTTACTCAGACTTCACCCGACTAGACCCAATAACAATTAAGCACAAGCCTACAATTTATATCAATTTTAAAGAATGAAATTCGGGAGATCAATAATTTAGGCAATTTAGGCAAGATCTCGAATTTAAAACAACCATAGAATCACACTTATATAAATTCATATAGGCCCAGCACACATCGTTAAGAACAAAATAATTGCAAATGTGTATAATCGCTAAATACGAGTTAAGGGTTCATAAAACCAACCTTTAATGCCGAATATGAGAATTGAAATACTAGGCGGCAAAGTGTCCAACTCCAAACACAGATTCAATGACTAGAAACAGGTAAAAGTGCAAAAACATCAAAAATATAGTACGGGTGCGATTATAGGAAGTTAAAAAGTGAGAGAATGTGAAAGAGTTTGAAATTTAAACCTTTGGTCTTTTAAAAACCATCAAGGTCTCGCCCTTTATTAATTTTCGTCACCGAACCACTCGGTGACACACCGAGTGGGTATTTACCTTGCCGAGTTCTACAAGACCTCCAGTTAACGTGGGGGTCCAAACGGTGGACTAAGTCAGGATTATCAACCTGTTCGGTGATTCGCCGACTGGTCCATGGGTCCACCGAGTTTTACAGACTCCAATTTCAAAATTTCTTGAGTCCAACGCAGTCCAAGTCGGGCTCGCCGATCAGATATTTTGCTCGCCAATCACCACATTTCAAACGCATTCCACTTTACACCTGCAGAATCAGCAAACAATTATTCCAAGAACAAAATGAAAGCAATAAAACTTGGGTTGCCTCTCAAGAAGTGCCTTAGTGAACGTCGTGGTACGACGCAAGTCCCCACTAAAACTTCATTCCTGGGGTAGGGATGAGGCAACACATGACCCATTTGGGTCTCCAGTAGTTGCATAGATATGGAGTCAGAAGCAATCATCTGATTGAGCCGTAAGACATTCACTTTTATCTCTTTCAACACTCTGTCATGTTCTTCGACTTTGTGGAGAATGTGTAAGAGTATCTCTTCTACTTGTTCACCCTCGTAAACCTTGGGCCTTCTACGCTCATGAGGGGGAATGTATCAATCTTTCTTCTTGTACGGTACCTCCAATTCCATAATGTTTTTGGCAAAGATATCAAGTTGAGTCAACAGTGTGGCCAAATTATGGTCCTTCTCTCTCTCCTTGTCTGTCTTAGTCATGTGATCAAAGAGTTGGGCTGTCATAGCATAGGGTTGCCGTCTTAGACCACCCGGAGAAAGTTGGTCAGCCAATCCTCTGTTCTCAGGACCAAGACCGCTATAGAAACAGTCTAGTAGCATTTTATCTGATATTCCATGAGTTGGGCATTATAGCAATATTGTCTTAAATCTGTGCTACAACTCATGGATTGACAGACCCTCCAATTGCCTAAAATTTAGGATGTTATCCTTAAGAATCATCATTTTTGAAAGAGGGTGGTCCACATAGTTACCGTTGCTACAAGACATGCTCCTTTAACTTTTCATACACAAGCAACACAGAAACCAAAACTAAAAGTACCTAGAGTCAACTATGACTAAAAAGAGCAGAATTCAACTTCACCAAAAGAATCTTAAAAAACACCACTCCCTGGCAGTGGCACCATTTTGATTAACGTTTCAAAGACACTTCATCCAATTCTAAGGGTGAACGATCATTAGTCAGTATAAAACCCAACTAAATGAATTGGGGTTGAATCCCACAAGGAGCGCTACGTGTTTAAGATTCAATAGGAAAGTGTGAATATGGTCAAATCAATCATAGGAATAGAATTTATCGAATAAAAACATCATTCAAATTAGGGGGTGACACAAATGTTAAATGGGGGGTTTTGGTTTGAAATTGTTGACTACAAACAACGGAAATCAATACGAAGTAAGAAGAATGAGACGGGTTCTTGGGATGTGATTCGATTATAGGCTAATATAGACAAATGGGTAATTACAACTATTACAAAATAACTAAATATTAGTGAGTAAGCTAGACTATAGAGGAGGTAAATTTTCTCTCAAACAGTTTACCCCGAATCAAGTGGATTTCTCTCAAACATCAACAAGCATGCAAAATAAGAACAACCTACACTTTAGTCATTCACTCTCTCGAGCTGAATGTGTGGGAAAGGGTTCAATATCTCGAAGTTGAACCCATTACAATCCAATACCTACATACCATCAATCAATAATCCTATTTTAAAAACCTCTCTATCGAGCAAGCCAAAAACACAAGGGTAGAATTGCATTTGCAACTACAATTCTTAAATTAAACCACAATTAATGATTGAACTCACTTCTAAATAGAATTTAAACTAACAATTAGCTATACCCATGAACTAAATCAGCCCATAATCGCATAATCACACCCCAAGAATTGGGGTTTTAGCTAGACATCATAAAAAGATTAAAATCGTTATCAAATTGAATTTTCATCAACTGGGTAAGATTGATTTCGTCTGTACAATGGTCCAATTCGAAGAATCTCAAAGACCCACTTCCAATTTCTCAAAAGTGAAAAAACTTAAATTCTTCAAAGCTAAGGAAAAACTAGAGAAAAATTGTCTCACAATTCAAAACTTAATGAAAGTATGTTCCAAAAGAGTAATTCATACTAAACTAAATGTTCAAAAATGTATTTATAGTCTCCAAAAATATGCAGCGAAGATCCACTCGGAGAAGTAACTCGGGATCGCCGATCCACCCTTTGGTCACTTCCATCGCCCTTCTGCCTTGGCCTTTAGCATACTCAAGGTCTATAACTTCGGAAGATCCAACACTGCATCAAGAAACCACTCAACGATCCGCCGACTGCTCCTTTCTCTCGCTAACCTGGTTCTTTCCTTCAGGGCTTGGCACATTGGAACTTTAGGCGGTCAAGAAGCCGTTCAATGACTCGCCAAGTAGACTTGGCAGTCACTAGGCTTACTTTGCTTCATTCTTTCAGCTCGCTTTGTTTCTTTTTGCAAATTAGTAGCCTTGCTTTGTTCCTCAATCAATGTACTTGGAAATGGAGGGTTTTACATAAGTTATTGGCACAAAATAAGCATTTGAGGACACTAAATCAATGTAAATAAAGCCCTAAATGAGTCCAAACTCATCAGTGCCAAGGAGTTGTAGAAAGATTATAGCTCCAATTCGGCTTTCTGAACGATGAGGCGGTGATTTTTGACCAAAATTTGCAATCTATCGACATCCTTATGCTAGAAATCTCTTTATCCTTCCTTCCCAAGTTTAGAACAGTCTTTGGAGGGTTTTTGGGGTGGTCCTCGCCTCTTTTTGGTGTTTTTGGAAAAAGGAGAAAATAAGACTTTGCGTTATTTAAGTTCTGTCCCATCATTCCCGCTCTGGCGCACCACATCCCGCTATAGCGCTGCCTCTCTAGCGGCATCTGGTCCGCTCTGGTGGGACAGTGGCCCCAGTATTTTCCTGACATTTTTTTTTTCCTAAATACCAACGGTTCGAGTCGTTTCACATTCCTGCATTTCTTGCGTCATTTTTTACCAATTGATAAATACAATTCTCCTAACAACAAAAAGTTTCTTGCTTTTTTATATTTAATTTGTTAGCACATGATATATTTGTTAATAAAGCATACTACTATCTTATTTTTTTTTCGTTTCATAGACTAAAGTTCTCGTGCATTTCTTGTGTTTTTTTACTGAGTAATAATGATAATTCACGAAACAACAAATATGTTATGCATTGTATCTCGAATTTGTTACCACACATTATATATGACAATAAAACATATGACGTGCTATCATTATGTTTTTTTCTTTGATTAAAGTACACATGCATTTCTTGCATTTTTTCACTGAATAAAAATACTGATTCTTGAAAAAATAAAAATATCATGCTTTTGTATCTCTAAATCGTCAGCACACATTATATTTGATAAGAAAACATACTACTTGCTATCATTATTTTTTTTGTTACTTACTCAAAAGTATTCATGTATTTTCTATTTTATTTTTTGCTAAATAATAAAGTTTATTTTTAGAATAACAATAATTTAAGATACATCTTGGAGCTTCTAGAAAGTTTGAGTAAAATATCTTTTGATACTTTTTTATTAAATAAATTTGTATATAATATCAAAACTTAACAGTTAAGGTTAATATTTAAAGAATCTAATGAATTATCTAGATTTTTATTTGTATCTAGAACCATCTATTTAATAGTATAAATATGTGTCACCTTAATCAGTTGTAACCAAGCCAGGTCAAAAAACAAAGTTCTCCTACCCAAAACACTCATTCTCCTTCATGAATACTTCTCTTCTCATCGCCCAAAACATGAAAATTTTGAAGAATGAAAAGCCTCTTGTTCTTATAGAACTATTCCCAGGACAAGGCCAAATTAATCCATGTCTTTAATTTTCCAACAATTAAACAATCTAGGCATTGAAGTCACTTTAACCATGAGCCTATCAGCTTTCAGTAAAATAAAAAACTTCCAAACATTGAAGGATTAAACTTTTCTCCTTTCACTGATGGCTATGATGGAAAATTCAGGTTACGTTAAGTTGATGACTTTCATTTGTTCTATTCTTCTGCAAAGTCGCGCAGGTCAAAATTCATTTTCAATTTGATGCAATCAAATGCCAAAAATGGTACCCCTTTTTCACATGTCACCTATTCAAATATCATGAAATGGGTTGATTTAATGGACAAAAAAATTAATGTCCCATCTACATTATTTTTTATCCAACCTGCCACAGTTTTTGATGTTTACTCTTATAGATTCAAAAATTATTCTGATTATTTCAAAAAATATAATGCTAAGGATAAAGTAATAGAGTTAACAGGATTGCCACCACTTAATCCAATTGATTTTCCGTCTTTTGTGTTTGATGACGTGGAAAGTACCAATGGGGCAGTTAAGTCTATTAAAAGACGAATTGAAATGTTGAATATTGGCACAAAATAAGCATTTGAGGACTCTAAACCATTGCAAGTAAAGCCCTAAATGATTCCAAATCTCGGACTCATCAATGCCAAGCAGTTGTAGAGAGATTATAGCTCCAATACGGGATTTCGAACGATGAGGCGGTGATTATTTACCAAAATCTGCAATCTACCGACATCCTTATGCTAGAAATCTCTTTCTCCTTCCTTCCCAAGTTTAGCAGTCCTTGGAGGGTTTCTGGAGAGGTCCTCGCCTATTTTTGGTGTTTTTGGAAAAAGGAGAAAATGAGACTTCACGTTATTTAAGTTCTATCCTTTCATTCCCACTCTGGCGCACCCCATCCCGCTTGAGCTTTGCTGCCCTAACGGCATGTGGTCCACTCTGGCGGGACAGTAGCCCCAATATTTTCCTGACGTTTCGCTTTTCCTAAATAACGACAGTTCCTGTAACACCCCGTATCCGAAAATATACCAGATTGTAGATTTATGGTGTTACAGGTGGCACTCACGGGCACCATTCATGGACCGTAGGAGGACCCACGGTTCGTCCTGCATGTCCATGGTTCGTGTCAGCAAACTCCCCCAGAACTCAGCCAGAAATTCGGTCAAGTGTCGACCAACAGCCGGACCTACAGTCCGTAGGTCAGGTCACGGACCATGGTTCGTGTCCATGGATCGATTCGCCTAAAGCCCAACTTTATTCCTGATTGACGGTTGACCAGCACGGACCGTCATTCGATGCACTGTCCGTAGGTCTGACCGTAAGTGAGGGTTAGCAGCCAGTTAGATGAAAATTGTTTTTGGGTCAACTTCAAATAGTCATAACTCTTAGCACAAAAGGAATTGTGTGTCCCATGATCTATCATATGATAGATAATTGAATCTTCTTTCCAACGCCACTGAGTTTGCTAAAATCTGACCTCTGAGTAAAATGTTATGGTCATTTTAGTGAAGCCCTGTCGGGCAGACTCGATCGACGACTCCAATCGACGGACCGTCGATTGACCTACAACACGTCAATGCCATTCGTCGATCACTTCGACAACAATTAAGTAAGGGGTCTTTTGGTCTTTTCCTATTTCATTGGACCCCTAAGATACATCATTTAGACCCTAAATCATGAGGTTTTAGTCAGTTTAAGCCTAGAAACATAACTTGAACTTATCTAAGTCAAATCATTAATCAAAACTTAGAAAAATTAGAGCGTTAGAGGAGAAAGGAAGTCAAGAACCCTAGTTCAAGAACGTAGCAAGGTTCCATCAGTTCCAGCCCCAAAATATACAGATTTCTCTGTGGAATTCGTCACCAGGTATGTGGGATTTCACTAGTGGGTTCCTTTTGCCCATTAGGTCCCTAGAATTCAGTCAGATTCTTGATTCCATGATTATGAACAGACCTAGGGTTTCTTGAATTTCAACAGATCATCATGAGTTAGTTATTTAAATGTTCGAAATCAGAATATCATGTTATTTCTCAGTTTATTGCATGAATTTCAGAACCCTAGCTATGTATTTCTCTAGTTCTTGAATTACACATGCTAGGTCAGATATTCAGTTATACATGCCTCAGTTATTAATGCATAATTATCAGATTAATTGTTGCATTCTCAATTTTCATGTTCAGTTTGGAGCTATGCAGTATTTTATAGAAATTCAGTCATAACCAGTTAACCACATAATTCATTGGGAGTAGCATAATACCGAGTTGGACTAGGGTTCAGCATACCCATATAGTCCCAGAACTATGAGCCACGTAGGTGTAAGTCCCTTCTGTGGGCAATATCAGTTTAGTGATCACGCCAGCATGCCTCTACACCTTTGGCCAGGTGTATTGGGTCCTCTCAATGAGGCATATACATCGGAATCCCCATTTAGCTCATGTGGTTTCATCTCGGTTATTAGTAGATCCCACAGTTATGTCAGACTCTATTGCATTGACCATATTTCAGTACAGTCAGTATTTAGTCTCAGCATGTTATAAATTTGGTCATTGCATCAGTTAGCTCAGTATTAAGTATTTTCAGTATCTATAGCATATTCAGATTATTTCATTGCTTTATTGCTTTGTTCAGTTATATGTTATTTCAGCTTTACTCTATCATGCATGCTCAGTTCCTTTCAAGTACTGACACATACGTGCGCTACATCTTCTCGTGATGTAGGTTCAGGTTCTCAGCATTCAGATCACGCTTAGATCGGTTCCCGATCTCCAATTCAGCTGCATCAGTGGAGTTATCATCAGCCTAGAGTCAGAGATAGTGACATTCTGAAGACCTCATATCAGGTTATCATCATCTTAGAGTTAGAGATAGTGACATTCTGAAGATGGCCTTCTGAACTCCGTATGGTCATTACGAATTTGTAGTTATTTCATTTGGACTATCCAATGCTCCTGCAGCTTTCATGGATTTGATGAACAGTGTGTTCAAGTAGTATTTAGACTTGTTCATTATCGCCTTTATTGAAAATATCCTCATTTACTCTAGGAATGAGGAAGAAGATGCGAGTCATTTGAGGGTTGTTCTGCAAACTCCCAAAGATCGCTAGTTATTTGCAAAATTTAACAAGTGTGAGTTTTGGTTACAATCAGTTGCCTTCCTTGGGCATATTGTGTCTAGTGAAGGAATTCGAGTAGATTCCCAAAAGATAGAAGAAGTGAAACAATGGCCTAGACCTACCTCTGCTACAAATATCAGAAGTTTCTTGGGTTTAGCGGGCTATTACAGACGGTTTGTGGAAGTATTTTCATCCATAGCCTCACCATTGAATAGGTTGACTGAGAAAAAGGTTAAGTTGCAGTGGTCAGAAGATTGTGAAAAAAGCTTCGCATAATTGAAAACTAGGTTGACTACAACTCCTGTCTTGACTCTACCAAAGTGTTCAGATGGTTATGTGATCTATTGTGATGCATCTAGAGTCGGCCTAGGTTGTGTGTTGGTGCAGCAAGGTAAGGTTATAGCTTATGCTTCTAGACAACTTAAGGTACATGAGAAGAATTATCCAACTCATGACCTCGAGCTTGCAGCAGTGGTGTTTGCACTCAATATTTGGAGACACTACTTGTATGGTGTTCATGTAGATGCGTTCATAAAACATAAGAGCCTCCAGTATGTATTCACCCAGAAAGAGTTGAATCTTCGCCAGAGAAGGTGGCTTCAGTTCCTCAAAGATTATGATATGAGCGTGCATTACCATCCTGGTAAGGCGAATGTAGTAGCAGATGCTCTTAGAAGATTATCCATGGGTAGTGTAGAACATGTTAAGGAAGAAAGAAGAGAGCTAGCAAAGGATGTTCACAGACTTGCTCGCCTAGGAGTTCGTCTTATGAGCATATCAGATGGTGGTGTAACGGTTCAAAATGGGGCAGAATCTTCTTTGGTAGTAGAGGTTAAGGAAAAGCAAGACAGTGATCCAATCCTGCTTGAGCTTAAGGGTGCAGTCCACAATCAGAGAGTGGAGGTTTTCTCCCAAGGCGGAGATGGTGTACTTCGTTATCAGGGTAGATTGTGTTTTGCTCATGTGGGTGAATTGAGACAACATATTCTAACAGAAGCCCACAATTCCAAATATTCTATTCATCCAGGCACCACTAAGATGTACCGCGATCTGCGGGAAGTCTATTGGTGGAATGGTATGAGAAGAGATATAGCAGACTTTGTGGTTAAGTGCCCAAATTGCCAGCAAGTCAAGGTAGAACATCAGAAACCAGGAGGTATGACTCAAGAGATTGACATTCCTCATAAGAAACCAGGAGGTATGACTCAATAGATTGATATTCCTACTTGGAAGTGGGAAGTGATCAACATGGACTTCATCACAGGTTTACCTCGTACTCGCAGACAGCATAACTACATTTGGGTGATTGTTGTTTAAGGTTACTAAGTCTTCTAGCTTTTTGGCGGTCAAGACTACAGATTCGGTGGAAAATTACGCCAAGCTTTACATTAATGAGATTGCGAGGTTGCATGGGGTTTCTTTGTCTATCATCTCAGATAGAGGTCCTCAGTTTACCTCTCATTTCTGGAAGTCATTTCAGAAGAGTCTTGGTAGTCAGGTTAACCTTAGCTAAACATTTCATCCACAGACGGATGGTCCGGCAGGGCCTACCATTCAGAACTTAGAAGACATGTTGAGATTTTGTTTGATCGACTTCAAGGGTAGTTCGAATGATCACCTTCCTCTTATTGAGTTTGCCTACAACAATAGTTACCATTCCAGCATTCAGATAGCCCCTTATAAGGCATTGTATGGGCGTAGATGTAAATCTCTAGTTGGTTGGTTTGAAGTAGGAGAAGCAGCCTTGATAGGACCAAGTTCAGTCCTTTGTACTAAGGAGAAAGTGAGACTCATTAGAGATAGACTTAAGACTGCCCAGAGTCACCAGTAGTATTATGCAGATGTGAGAAGAAGGGAACTAGAGTTCCAAGTTGATGATTGGGTTTTCCTGAAAGTGTCACCTATGAAAGGGGTTATAAGATTTGGCTAGAAAGGGAAGCTCAGACCCAGATATGTAGGCCCTTACCAGTTAGAGTAGCCAGCAGACTTAGCTGTAGCGCATCCAGTCTTTCACATTTCACTTTTGAAGAAGTGTGTGGGTGATCCAGCATCCGTAGTGCCTTTATAGACTGTGGCTGTAAAAGATAGCCTTTCTTCTGAGGATGTACCAGTCGAGATTCTCGATCGTCAAGTTCGAAGGTTGAGAAACAAAGAAGTCACTTCAGTCAAGGTTTTGTGGAGTAGTCAGTCCATAGAGGGAGCTACTTGGAAAGCAGAAGCAGCCATGAAGTCCAAGTATCCTCACCTCTTTCCTTCCGATTCCATTCCGGCTTGAGGTAATAGTTCCTGTTCAGTCATTCATGCACATATTCAGTCTTAGTATCATGTTCCTTTAGTTTGTACTTTCATTTTTAGCATATTTGTATGTCCTTAGAACTCAGTTCAGTCAGAAATTTAGTTCGCAGTGTTTACTGGTAGGGATTGCAGCCCTTTCCCTCCATTTCAACTAGTTTAGTCTTCATTCGAGGACGAATGGTCCCAAGGGGGAGATAATGTAACACCCCACATCCGAAAATAGACCAGATTGCAGATTTCTGGTGTTGCAGGTGGCACTCACGGGCACCATCCATGGACCGTAAGAGGACCCACGGTCCGTCCTGCAGGTCTGTGGTTCGTGTCAGCAAACTCCGCCAGAACTCAACCAGAAATTCGGCCAAGTGTCGCCCCACGGCCGGACCTACGGTCTGTAGGTCAGGTCACGGACCATGGTTCGTGTCCATGGATCGATTTGTCTAAAGCTTATCTTCAGTCCCGATTAATGGTTGACCAGCATAGACCGTCATTCGATGCATGGTCCGTAGGTCTGACCGTAAGTGAGGGTTAGCAGCCAGTTAGACGAAAATTGTGATTGGTCAACTTAAAATAGTCATAACTCTTAGCACAAAAGGAATTGTTTGTCCCATGACCTATGATATGATAAATAATTGAATCTTCTTTCCAACACCAAAGAGTTTGCTAAAATCCAACCTTCGAGTAAAAAGTTATACTCGTTTTAGTGAAGCCTTGTCGAGCAAACTCGATCGACGACTCCAATCATCGAACCGTCCATTGACCTACGGCCCGTCAGTCCTAACCGTCGATCACTCTGACAGCAATTAATTCAGGGGTCTTTTGGTCTTTTCCTATTTTGTTGGACACCTAAGATACGTCGTTTTGACCCTAAATCATGAGGTTTTAGTCAGTTTAAGCCTAAAAACATAAGTAGAACTTATCTAAGTCAGATCATTAATCCAAACATAGAAAAATTAGAGCGTAAGAGGAGAAGAGAAGTCAAGAACCCTAGTTCAAGAACACAGCAAGGTTCCATCAGTTCCAGCCCCGAAATCTACATATTTCTTCATGGAATTCGTCACCAGGTATGTGGGATTTCACTAGTGGGTTCCTTTCACCCATTAGGTCCCTAGAATTCAGTCAGATTCTTGATTCTATGATTATGAACAGACCTAGGGTTTCTAGAATTTCAATAGATCATCATGAATTAGTTATTTAAATGTTCCAAATCAGATTATCATGTTATTTCTCAGTTTATTGCATGAATTTCAGAACCCTAGCTATGTATTTCTGTAGTTATTGAATTACACATGTTAGGTCAGATATCTCAGTTATTCAGTTATACATGCCTCAGTTATTAATGCATCATTATCAGATTAATTGTTGCATTTTCAGTTTGCATGTTCAGTTTTGAGATATCCAATATGTTACAGAAATTCAGTCATAACCAGTTAACCACTTAATTCATTGGGAGTAGCATAATACCGAGTTGTACTAGGGTTCAGCATACCCATATAATCCCAGAACTACGAGCCACGTTGGTGTAAGTCCCCTCTGTGGGCAACATCAGTTTAGTGATCACACCAGTATGCCTCTACACCTTTGGTCGGGTGTATTGGATCCTCTCGATGCGGCGAATACATCGGACTCCACATTTAGCTAATGTGGTTTTATGTCGGTTATTAGTAGCTCCGACAATTCAGTCAGACTCAATTGCATTGACCATATTTCAGTACAGTCAGTATTCAGTCTCAACATGTTATAAATTTGGTCATTGCATCAGTTAGCTAGTATTCAGTATTTTCAGTATCTATATCATGTTCAGATTATTTCATTGCTTTATTGCTTTGTTTAGTTATATGTTATTTCAGCTTTACTCTATCATGCATGCTCAGTACCTTTCAAGTACTGACGCATATGTGCGCTAAATCTTCTCGTGATGTAGCTTTAGGTTCTCAGCATCCAGATCACGCTTAGATCAGTTCCCGATCTCTAATTCAGCAGCATCAGTAGTGAGTCCTCATTCTTCGAGGACAATAGTCATGTCATCTTTCAGTTTTCAGTCTTTTAGTTTCAGATTTTCTAGACTTAGCTGGGGCATGTCCCAGCACTTCTAGTCAGTTTAGAGGCTAATTTCAGACATAGATAGATTCAGCTTAGTATTGAGTTAATATCTTCCTTGTATTAAACTCATCACTTTTCATATATCTCAGTTATAGTATATGTGTATTTCCCATCTTTTTCATTTTAATTATGATATAGCTTCCGCATCAGTTTATTTTCTTTAGTATGCTCATGATCATGACAGCATGGTTAGCTTGGGATCACTTGTGGTCCTAGGTCCTGTGTCCGCGTCTCGGGGGTAGCTCGGGGCTTGACAGTTTCGATCATTACACATTCCTGCATTTCTTGCGTCATTTTTTACGGATTGATAAATATGATTCTCGGAACAATAAAAAATATCATGCTTTTTTATCTCTAATTTGTTTGCACACGATATATTTGATAATAAAACATACTACTATCATATATTTTTTTCATTTCTTAGACTAAAGTACTCATGCATTTCAAGTATTTTTTTACTGAATAATAATGATAATTTACGAAAGAACAAATATGTTATGCATTGTATCTCTAATTTGTTAGCACACATTATATCTTATAATAAAACATAATGCACGCTATCATTATTATTTTTTTCTTCGATTAAAGCACACATGCATTTCTTGCGTTTTTTTCACTGAATATTAATGATGATTCTTGAAAAATAAAAATATCATGCTTTTGTATCTCTGAATCGTCAGCACACAATATATTTGATAATAAAACATACTACTTGTTATCATTATATTTTTTTGTTACTTACTCAAAAGTATTCATGTATTTTCTATTTTATTTTTTGCTAAATAATAAAGTTTATTTTTAGAATAACAATAAATCAGATACTTCTTGGAGCTTCTATAAGTTTGAGTAAAATATCTTTTGATACTTTTTTATTAAATAAATATTTATATAATATCAAAGCATAATAATTAAGGTGAATATTTAAAGAATATAATGAATTTTCTAGATTTTTTTTGTATCTAGAACAATCTATTTACTAGTATAAATATGTGTCACCTTAATCAGTTGTAACCAAGCCAGGTCAAAAAACAAAGTTCTCCTACCCAAAATACTCATTCTACTTCATGAATACTTCTCTTCTCAACACCCAAATGTAATGACCCGAATGGTCATTTTGGTAATTTTTCGTGGAAATGACTATTTTGCCCTTTCGGTAGTTGCCCCGAGTCTCATGTTTTTGTGGTTGTAAAGTTGGTTTGAGGAAAAGTTGGTAAAAAGTTGAGTTTTTGAGAAGTTGAGTTTTTATGAGTTAAAGTTGGTTAAAAAGTGTTTTTTCGAGTCATTTGGAGTTTCGAGACTCGGATCGGATTTCCGTCAATTTCGACGGTTTTAGAATGTCGAAACGGGTCTGTGTGAAGTTACGGAGTTGAATTTGGAGTTGAAACAAAGAATTGAGGTCCTAAGTTGCCAAAATTGTGAATTTTGATAAAGAGTTGACTTTGGTCAACATATGAGGTTCCGAGGCTCAGATTCAAATTCCGAGAGTACCGTTGGTTTCGGGAGGCGATTCTAAGTCTAGAATGAGCCTTGGTTGAATTTTTAGACGCTCCGTTTGAGTTTCAAATTTTTTAGGCGTTAAACTAGTTTCTTGGCATCTTATTGAATTTCGGGTCAAGGAGTCCTCGAATTCAAATTTCGACGGTTCCATTGAGTATGGAACGTCGAATTTAGTGGGGGTACATATTTAGTTTGTGTGCACGAGATTCCGAACGAATCCTGAGGGTCCAACAGGGACTTAAACTTTGGTGTTATTGCTGTGTTTCAGCTGCTGCATTTTAGCTGCATAAACAAAAAAAAAATTAAAGTCAAAATCAGTAGTTATTTTCCCACAACTTGAAAATACTCATTTCTCCAATTTTAGACTTTGAGAGCTTGAAAATAGGCGATTTCAAGTGGTTTTTCGCAAGGAATTCATTGGGTAAATTATTTCCAACTTATATCTTTGATTTCCATTGATTATTTATGGATTTTAACATCAAAATTTGAGATTTCAAGTGTAAAATTTGGGGGTTTTTGCCTAATCCGAATTTAATAGAAAAATTGAGTTTGTGAACTCATTTCAACTCCTAGTTCGAAACGGTTTTCACTATTGAATTCTAAATTTCTTGGGAACATTTTTCACTAAACATTTCCAGATTTCGAGAATATTTTCTGGAACGAGATTTTTGACAATTTTACCCTTTTTCTCCAAATTTCAGGATATTGGTGTTGTTAGATTCGTATTGATTGTGGTATTCCATTTATGAATAGATTGTGGTGATTTGGAGCGTTCTCGGAAGGGTAAAACTCAAATTTGAGTTACTAGTTGAAGTGTTTTGAGGCAAGTGACTTCTAAACTTTGTTAAACTCTTAAACTACGCATGACTGCTTTCCTAATTGTGTTGGGGAGTAATGGGGATTGAGGATGGGTTTTATTTGTTGATTGAAATTGTTGTAAATGAAAGATGGGGAATAAAACGAGCTAAATGTGTTATATGTGACTTGAATTTGTTGAATAAGTCATGTGTTAACTGATATTGAGGGGATAGAAGAGCATGAGTAGGCTAAGATTGATACAGACATTGATGTTGAGACAGATGATGTGTAATATTATGATGTGGTCATGATATGGATGTGATTGAGACAGATGATGTGTAATACTATGATGTGATCGTGATATGATTGTGATTGATGACATATGCATATTCATTATTCATCCCATGTGTGAACTATCCGTTGCATGAGTTCTGAGACACTGATATGAGGATGGATGGATATGAGACATAGTTGAGACTAGCTACGGCTAGCGATTTGGATGCCGATGGGATCTGGTTCTGGCGGTGATACATGGTCCATGAGTGGCCCCCATGGGTTCTGATTTGAGTATTCAGCGCGATCTGATTATGTCAACAGATGTGTATTTTAGGACAGACATGCATCACGACTACATGACATCATTATTGCATTTGCATCGCATTTGACTTCATTTTTGTCTGTGGTGTGTGGATTTTACGTACTTGCCTCTCTTAGTTTAGTGTTACTTGCGAGTACCTGTTGCTTTTGGTACTCACCCTTGCTTCTACACAGTTGTGTAGGTTGACAGCTCTATCAGATCCGGCTTATTACTCATCTTCAGATTAGAGCTTCCAGACTTACTTGAGAGGTAGCGGTTCATTCCAGACGTGCCCTCAAGTTATCTATATTTACTGTTCTGTTCAATTCTAGAACTTTACTATGAGACTTGTATATTTTATTCAGATTCTGTATTAGAGGTTTGTACATGTGACAACCAATTCAGGGGTTATGTTGAGTTTATTTAAAGACTTCCGCTTATCTTTCTATCTTATTCTTGCTTTATTAATTCTGTATCGTCGGGTTTTTGGGTGTTAGGCTGTCGTGTCCGGTGGGGTTTGAGCACGTGCCATCACATCCGGTTTTGGGGTGTGTCACCAAAACATGATAAATTTGAAGAATGAAAAGCCTCATGTTCTTAAAGCACTATTCCCAGGGCAAGGGCAAATTAATCCATGTCCTCTATTTTCCAGCAATTAATCAATCTAGTTATTGAAGTCACTTTAACCACGAGCCTATCAGCTTTCAGTAAACTAAAAAACTTCCAAACGTTGAAGTAAAGTTGATGACTTTTGTTTGTTCTATTCTTCTGTAAAGTCTCACGGGTCAAAATTTATTTTCAATTTGATGCAATCAAATGCAAAAAATGGTACCCCTTTTCACATGTCATCTATTCAATTATCATGGAATGGGTTGATTTAGTGGACAAAAAAATTAATGACCCATCTACTTTATTTTTTATCCAACCTGCCACAGTTTTTGATGTTTACTATTATAGATTCACAAATTATTCTGATTATTTCAAAAACTATAATGCTAAGGATAAAATAGTAGAGTTACTAGGATTGCCACCACTTAGTCCAATTTATTTTCCATCTTTTGTATTTGATGACGTGGAAAGTACCAATTGGGCAGTTAAGTCTATTAAAAGACAGATTGAAATGTTGAATATTGACGAAAATCCAAGAGTTCTGGTGAACACTTTTGAAATTTTGGAGTTTGATTCTTTCAGAATTTTAAAGCATGTGACTATGGTAGGAATTAGGCCTTCCATTCCTTTAATATTTCTTGATTATGATACTTTTTGAGCTGATATGATTAAGATTAGTTCAAAGAATTATATGGATTGGTTTAACTCAAAGGATAAAGGATCGATTATCTACATAGCATTTGGAAGCTACTCCGAAATATCAACTTAATTGGTGGAGGAGATTGGTCACGGATTGCTGAAATGTGGGAGGCATTTCTTTGGGCGTATAGGGAAGGACAAGACAGAGAAAAGATGGAGGACAAGTTGAGTTGTAAAGACAAACTTGAAAAGTAGGGGAAGATAGTGAATTGGTGCTCGCAAGTGGAGGTTCTTAAACACCCTTTTGTTGGTTGTTTTCTGACTCACTTAGGATGAAATTCAACTTTTGAGAGCATAGCATATGAGGTACCTATCGTGGCATGCCCACTCTGGATCGATCAAGTTTGTAATGCAAAACTCATTCAAGCTATTTGGAAGAATGGTGATAGAGTTAATGTCAGGGAAGATGGTGTCGTGGAAAGAGATGAGTTCAATAAATGTATCACGATTGAGATGGGAAGCAGAGAAGAAGGGGAAGAATTGAGAAGAAATGTCAACAAATGGAGTGATTTAGCTAAGGAAGCTATGAAGGAAAATGGTACATCAAGTGTGAATCTTAAGGCTTTTGCTAATGAGTTTTTACTTGGTCATAATGAGTACTAAATCACTCCTGAATAGATGATTTTAATAAAATAGCTAGTAATCAATTAGTTTCTTAAGAGCTTGTCCTCCGTTTCAAAAAAAAAAATAGTGAATTTGTTTGAAATTATTCATAATGAAATAATTTTTCTTAGTTTCTGAAATAATTATTTTAATTTCTTCCTCACTTAAAACTTTAATTATTTCCTTTCATTAATTTTTTTTGCTTTCACTTTTAATTATTTTTAGAAAATTATTTTTGTTTTTTTAAAAATATAAATAAAAAGTGTCCTTAAATTTAATGGGTTTTTAAAATGTTTTATTTGATATTATTTACTCATTTTAATATCTATTCGAAATTAACTTATTTTATATATAAGACTTTTGTATTTAAACTTCAAATTAAATCAAAAGAAAAGACAAAGTAAATAAAAATATTAAATACAATCAATAGAAAAATAAAAGAGAAAAAACAATGAATGAAGGTAAAAAAAAAATTAAAAAGCTATAAAAAATCCAAAACATACGTGTCTTAACTTAATTTAAATACAAGATAAAGATAATAAAAAGATATCAAAGACTTATTTTTTTAAAAAATAAAATAAAAAGCTTTAAAAACAATTTTTTTTAAATAAATATTTACACACGTTACAGGCACGTGTGTACAAACATAACAAACTTATTTGGTTGAAGGTGTCACATCAACACAAAATGTGCAGGAATATGAAAAATTGAGTACGAGAGCTAATAGGACCCTAATTAAATCAAGGCATGTCGCTAAGATTTCGGTCATAGTTCATGAGGGGTACTTATGCATTATCCCTTGTTTTCTTAAAAATCAAAATTTATAATCGAATATATACTTATGTCATGCTTTTGTAACTCTAATAGTAAAACATACTACTTGCTAACATTTTTTTTTTTGTTAATTATTACTCTAAAGTACTCACACATTTCCTGTGTTACTTTTTGCTAAATAATAAATTTGATTCTTGGTATAACAAAGAATTCAAAAAACTTTTTAGAACTTCAAGAAAATTTGAGTAAAATGTCTTTTGATATATTTTTATTTAATAAAATTTATATAATCTCAAAACATAAATATTTAAGGTAGATGTTTAGAGAATATGATAAATTCATTAGATTTTTTATAGTATGCGTGACCTTAATTAGTTGATCAAGCCAGTTCAAAAACGCTTTCTTCCTTTACACAGTTCTCCTTCCCAAAATCCTCAATCTATTTCATGGATACCTCTCTTTTCACCACCCAAAACATGAAAAAATTGAAAAATGAAGAATCTCATGTTCTTCTAGCACTATTTCCATGCAAAGGACAAATTAATCCATGTTTTCAATTTTCCAAACTATCAATCAGTTTAGGTATTTAAGTCACTTTAACCATAAGTCTATCAGGTTTTAGTAGAATAAAAAAAACTCTCAAATGTTGAAGGATTAATCTTTCTTCCTTTCTCTGATGGCTAAGATGAAGATTCTAATTATGTTCAATTGATGAGTTCCATTTTTTCAATTCTTTTATAAAGTCACGTGAGTCAGAATTAATACTCAAGTTAATCCAATCAAATGTAAATAAAGGTACCCTTTTGTCACGCCTGAAGCCTATACCCTGGGCGGGACTGACACTCGAGAACCTTTGCTGGCCCCAAGCGAACCCTTGGTCTGTCTTACTTACTCAGCGGAAGACTTTAAGCATTAAGAAAAGAACTAAAATGCAAGATAATCAACTGTCTCAAACTAAACTCATAATGATTTAGAAAACAAACCTTTAACTTAGCCAAAGTGGCAGCTCAAATTTGAACATAAACCAATAACAAGGTAAAGAAAAATGACTAACTGACTGTATATCTATGAAGCCTCTAAAACTGAGATGAATGTTGGGACAAGACCCCCAAAATGCTAATGAACTAAAATGATAAAGTAATGAAAAAAGGGATCCTCCGAAAGCAAGGAGGCTCACCAACAACTCTGAAGCTCAACTGGATCAACGATGCACTGGATGTTGATCCTGATTACCTGAATCTGCATCATAATAAGATGCAGGCCAACTGGCATCAGTACATTGAATGTACGAGTATGCGAGGGGAGTTCTAAAACAGGACATAAGCTTCAAAGGAATTGAAAGAACATACCTGGGCTCAACTCAACTCAACTTAACTCAACTTAACACATTTCAATAGAAAGCAATAAAATAAATGCAATATAAAGAAAAGCTTTTAAAACATGGATTAAAACTCTGTGTATTTAGAAATACAATAGTAACTCTGAATGTATGCAAAGATACAGTGTAAACTATGAACGTATTTAAAAATACAATTAACTCTATGTATATAAGAATAAAAAATACTGCTATAGGAGTTTCTCTAACCGACAACCACCACTATGAGCCTAAGTGGTGATACATCGTCTTTCCCACACTGCCAGAATTGTCCTATACTTTGCCGTCATATAGAACGCCATAACTAAGTGGATCCACTAGTCTATGCTAAAAAACACTTAAAGAGTCATCTAAAAAGTATGATCCTTTCTACCCATGATGGCTACATGGTTTATGGGGGCTGTGAGTTATCTAAACTCTCCCCCATATCGGTGCTCAATACTACTCCCAAAGTATACTAACTCATATGCTTAAAAACATAACTTATTTCTTTAGTTTGACATAATTACTCAAAACTTAGCTTAAAAGCTCTCTTGGAATCGATGTTCCCTTACTTGCTCAAATGTAAAAACATTTACTCTTTACTCAAGTCTTAAAACAAAGTTAAAACATTTGTAAAAGACTTTTGGAAGACTCTATGAACTTCTCTTGACTTGACTCTTAACTTCTCTTCACTTGACTCTTAACTCCTTGAATTGAATTATGGATTCAAGGATTGTGATTTGTGATAGGAAAGATCTCATGATGTTTAGGAGTGTTTTTAGATAGTTAAACATGAGAAAAAAATCAAGAAATCATTGTCTGGGAGCAAGTCCGCGACGCGGAGATGCATTTAATTATTTGATCGCAAAATAAATTTTGAGGCAGAACGGTCTGTTACCGGTCCGCTCTGCAAGGAGAATCTTCCCATCCTGAGTAACCGGTTCGCGACTTTTTCCTTCTTCGTTTTCTGACCCCAATTTACCTAAACTCGGTTCTTTTTCTCAAATTCTCTTTAGATTTAGATACCCATTGTATGTACACAAGAATTTAACTCAAAACAACCGACCTTAAACTCTCAAGAACTCCTCAATCTCATCCTAAATTCAAGAACGAAAGCAATTCAAGAACACAACTCAAGAACATCAAAGTCTCAATCTTTTAGGACGAAAATTATACTGAAATAAACATGTTTGGCGCGTGGGTGAACGAACCCAATGCTATGTGAACTCACATACCCTGTAGGGATCAGCCCTTGACGAAATCCACAAGCGATTCTTGAAGAACTTGACGATTGTTGCTCCTTCTCCTCCTTTCTCTTCTTCTTTTCTCTTTTCTAAAATCCTAACTCAATATCATAAAAGTGTAAACTAAATCCTATCAGTTTAGACCCCAATTAATTACCAAAAATGAAATTAAGTCACGGGGTATGCAAAAGACCATAAAGCCCTTTTAAAATCCGGCTTAGACTTTCCTTATTTGAACAACCCAACTTCAAATGGGCATATCGCACTCATACGAACTTGAAATCGTGCAAACTCAGCGGCGTTGGAAAGATTATGACAAGATCTTTCCTACGATATCTAGAAACACACCTAAATCATCCTTAGCTAGGATTTATGGTTATTTGAAGTTCACCAAAAACCCAACTTAACATACTTAACAAATTTTCCAGATTTTTATATTCTTTCCAAAAATGACTATTTCCAATTTTTAACTTCTTTCCAGTTATTTCTAGTTATGAGGTGTTACACCTTTTTTAACATGTCATCACTATTATTATGGATCATATTGGTTTAGTGGCACAAAAAAATTAATATCCAGTCTACATTATTATGGATCCAACCAACCACAGTTTTTAATGTTTACTATTATAGATTCACAGATTCTGTTGAATATTTAAAAAACTGTGATGCTAAGGATAAAATAATAAAGTTACCAGTATTGTCATCACTTAGTCCAGTTGATTTTCTTTCTTTTGTGTTTGATGACATTGAGATTACCAATTGCCCACTTAAGTCTATTAAAATATAAATTGAATTGTTGAATATTAAAGAAAGTCCAAAAGTTCTTGTGAACATTTTGATGCTTAATTTGAGAATTTTAAAGCATGGGACTATGGTAAAAATTGGGCCTTCGATTCCTTTAAAAAATTTTTATAAAAATAGGTCTAATATGATTGAGATTTGTTCGAAGAATTATATGGATTGGTTCAACTTAAAGGATAAGGACTAGTATTATTTTTAGTGGGAAGCTCCTAACGTCAAAGCTGGATTACCATTTTGCCCTTATTTTACTCCTAAAATAAATTGAATATTAATATATATTTAATTAATTAAATATTAAGTAATAGTTATATTTAAATTCATGCATCAAACAAGTTCTTAATGTAATCATATATTCATGTACTAATTAAATGTGGGTAATGAAGAGTATAATAACCTTGAATTTTAATTTGTAAGATAAGTGGGGGTAGTGAAGAGTCTATCAAAGACACTCACACAACATTATTTATATTCCCTTCTTTCATTCAAGTTTGTGATCATCTTGCATTCTACATTAGGTTAGTCGACATCACTTGTAAAATTTTCATTACCAAGTAATTACAAGAATTCTTACTGATTTATTTATAAGTATTCTTTAAAATTTCATGCATATTCATCTTCTTTTTGTTGAGAAATATGTAAATTATCATAGTTACAAGATGAATATTCTCCAATATGAAGTTGTAAGTGAATTTTTATTTTTCATATCTCCATAGTTTTGAGATGTTAAATATAACTTCGTAATTGATTTCTGTATTTTTGTATTCTTACTTTCTTCTATCTTTAGGATATAAATATAATAAAGCTAATCCCAATTTATATTTATAATTAATTGTTTTGAGATTGCATGTTAAATCCCATAGAATAATTTCACAACTAGACCCGTAAAAGCAAGTCTTTGATAAACATTAATAGTTATGTCTTCTTGGTTGTTTGATAAGCATTTGTCTTTTTAAAACAACATGTTTGTACGTTTTCCTTTTTATATGTAATCTCAAATGTTTAGAAAATTCATGTACTTAACTATTACAGAGAGGTACAAAAATTAGTGCAAACGTATAAATAAAATAAAAAATAATGTAAAGTAAAAAAGATGACTAAATGTTACATTGAATTTTACTGTATTAGAATTCATATTTATTTTTTTATATACAAATCATTTGATATATAGTTCAAGAAATATAGTGTATCTGTCTTTTTAACATATTCATGCATTCTTTTCTGTTTTATTTTTTTTTTATGATTTCAGTTTTTTATACATATGAAACATTTTGTCTATAGCAAGTCGGCTTTTAACAAAATGTAATTCAATAAAAATGACAATATTTTTGTCTATATATTTTAATGTGATGTCTTTAATTATGGATGACATGTCTTTATTTACTTTTCTTTCTTTTCCATTTGAACTTGTAATTTTTCTATAAATTTAATGTCACACGACTTAGACATTTTGTAATATTTTTCTTTACATGTATCTTTTTTATAGCCAATTTATTTTTTGATTATTAAAACTTACGTTTAGTAATTAAAATATATTAATTCCTCTGATTTAATGAAAGGTTTATTTTTCATGAAACATTCAAAATATCAAACCTCCAACATCTGACACAAGATTTTCATGTTATATTATGTGAAGAGATATATTCTTATGTGAAACTTACATACAAAAAGACTTAGGTTTGAAATAGCAATGAATTTATGTACGCTCCGCTATGATAATATATAAATTAACTTTTCTAATGTCAATTAGGGGATAAACGTGCAACGCACGTTCCCATGACCAGTATATTAATATGTGAGTCTACAAAGTAGAAATTACTAACATAACCTTCTCCTGTACTAGCAAGCAGCACCACCATGCCTCGTAAATTACATATATGTGTAATTACTCTTTTTCCTTGTATATTTTTAAGAAAAGACTAACAGAGATAAGGAAGAATGTGAGTATTGCGCCTAGTTTTTCTACAACTATTAATATCTTGAAAGATCAAAGAAAATCTATCACAATTATATGGAAATTAAAGTTAACTCTGATAAATCTATGACAAAACATTGAAATATCTATTACAAGAATTTGCACTTTAATGGGCTTCAATTCATATAATTCAGACTTGGGACACTTTCCTTTTTCTTCAAATTTTAGAAACACACACTTCAATTCGAATGCTTCAAGTTTTTTTTTCCCATTGCTTTTTGGTTCTCTATTTCGTTTAACTAAACAAAAAGGTCCCAAGCTACCAAAAGCAATAAAAGATACTTCAACCATTAAACTAAATCCAGGATAGAAATTAACTTCATTGATTCTGCTTGCCACTTTAGGTCTCAGTGTATACCGATTAAACATTGAAGACAGTTCGATGCAATAAAATCTCATTGTGCACAAGATGGATAGAAGTATCGGACAGTGTGGAGTTCGTTATAGAGGTTTTTCCAATGGCTTGAACCTACGACTTCTTAGTCATAGGAAGACAACACATACCATTAATGTAAGACTACCCTTCAATCAATATAAGAAAAAAGTACTTATAATTTATTCTCATGTATATATGTCTTGATAGACATAGTTAAGTAATTTGATCTTCTCATCTACTCAAATCACGATTACTGAATTTTACCCTTTTTTTGGTGCCACTACTATATATTTTATAAATATAGATACTTAAATTTCACCCTCTAATTCAAAATTATTAGTTTTCTTTTACGTTTTTTTTTTTCAATTTCTTTTGTAATTATTCTTAGGGAAAAAATTAATGGGGAAAAATTATTTTCTAGATTTTTAATCTTTTGGTGATATTTTATTTGGTATTCGGTACTCATATTGAAGTCCATTTCTGAGAATGATGGTCCTATAGAATCTTAACCATTTTTACTGACTTCGAACCCGAGCTCTTTGTCAAGCCCCGAGCCTACACCCTAAACGTGGCCAGCACTCGGGAACAATTGTTGGCCTGACTTACTTACTCATCGGAATACTTTACTCAAGATAAATACTTTTAAACCAAGTAAACTGAACTGCTCAAAATATAGCTTAGAATGTATTATAATAACATTCACTGCCAGAGTTGCAACTCAACTCTCAACTTAACTGAAAAAGAAACGTAAAGAGTAATGAACTAACATCACTAACTCTGTCTATGAAGCCTCTAAACAACTGCTATGGACGTCGAGACAAGACCCATGACATCCTAATGAACTAAAATACTGAGAGCAATAAAAAAGGATCCTCCAGAAAGCTAGGAGGCTCACCAACTGACTTTAAGTGTCCAACTAGATCAACGAGGCACTGGATGTTGATCCTATTTACCTTCATCTGCATCATAATAAGATGCAGGCCAACTGGAATCAGTACATTCAATGTACGAGTATGTGAGTTGAAATGCTAAACATAACTTAAGCTTGAAAAGAATCTGAAAGAAATAATTACGTTGGCTTTACTCAACTCCAGGATGACTTAACTCAATATAAAGCAATAAAACACATGCAATATATAGAAAGCCTTCGAAACAGTAGAAAACAATTTAGTTCGTTAAAGAAAATGCAATAACAAACTCAACTTTACTCATATAATAAAGTAATATAGTGTGTGTGGGAGTTTCTCTAACCGACAACCACCACTATGAGCCTAAGTAGTGATACAACGTCTTACCCACGCTGCCAGAACTGTCCTATACTTTGTTGTCATATAGAACACTTAACAAAGTGGATCCCCTAGTCTATACAAAAATCATCTTAAGGAGTCATTTAAAAAGTATGATCATTTACTATCCATGATGGCTACATGGTTTATGGAGACATGAGTTAACTGAACTCAAACTTGTCTCCATATCGGTGCTCAATACTACTCCCAATACTTTAGCTCATATGTTTTTAAAAACAAAACTCTTTCTTTGGTTTCAGATAATTACTCAAAACCTTAGCTTAAAATCTCTCTTGGAAATCTCAGTTTCCTTTCTTCCTTAAATGTGAATACATTTTAAC
The DNA here is from genome assembly GCA_036553675.1 of Solanum okadae. Classification (NCBI taxonomy): domain Eukaryota; kingdom Viridiplantae; phylum Streptophyta; class Magnoliopsida; order Solanales; family Solanaceae; genus Solanum; species Solanum okadae. The sequence continues at coordinate 35,522,508 of CM071682.1, read as the reverse complement.
TCTTTGGAATACTTAGTTCCCGAATAAACTTTGAAGAATGAACTTTACTCTTACTCTTTACTGAAAACTAGCTGAAAGGCTCTTTTGGAGATCTTAGTTTCCTTTCTTGTTTAAATGTGGAAACATTTACTCTTTAGGAATACATAGTCTTGATATACTCTTTTGAAGAAATGCACTTCAAACTTTACTCTTTACTCTTTACTCAAAACTCAACTCTTAAAACAAAGTTAAAATATTTGTAAAAGACTTTTGGAAAACTTTATGAATTTTTCTTCACTTGACTTTTAACTTCTCTTGACTTGCTTCTTAACTTCTAAGCTTGACTCTTAACTTTCCTTGAATTGAATTATGGATTCAAGGATTGTGATTTGGGGTAGGAAATATCTCATGATGTTTAGGTATGATTTTAGATAGCTAAACATGAGAAATGATCAAGAAATCACTTCCTGGAAAACAGTCTGCGATGCGGAGGTGTATTTAAATTTTTGGTCGCGAATTTTTTTTTTAGGCGGAGAGGTTCGTGACCTCTCTACGAGGCGAAGGGAAAGTTACACTTCTGAGGAACAGGTCCACGACACGGAACTGGTACCCAGTTTCTGCCCGACTTGTTCCTTTTTCGTTTTCTAACCCCAATTCGCCTAAACTCGATTCATTTTCTCAAATTCCCTTTAGATTTAGATACCCAATATGTATACACAAGAATCTAACTCAAACAACTCAAGGAAACAACATATTTACCTAAAGGAACTCCTCAATCTCTACCTAACTCAAGAACGAAGGTCAATTTCAAGAACACCATTCAAGATTCATCAACTTTCAACATTCTAGAACAAAATTCGCTGAAATAAACATGATTCACGCATGGGTTAACGGACCCAATGCTATGAAAGACTCACATACCTCTTTAGGGATCAACCCTTGTCGAAATCCACAAGCTAAACCTTCAAGCATGACGAACTTTGTTGTTTCTCTTCTTTTCTCCTCTAGCGTTTTTTCTCTAAAAACCCTAGAGTAAATTTCCAATTGTCTAAACTGACCAATTCAGTTTAGACCCCAATTTAACTACTAAACATGAATCAACATAACTGGGTGGTGAAAAGACCATAAGGCCCTTCAAAAGTCCGGATTGAACTTTCCTTATTTGTACAGCCAACTCCAATGGGAATAAATCACTCATACGAACTCGGAATCGTGCAAAATTGGCGGCGTTGGAAATATTATTCCAGGATCTTTCCTACGATATATGGAAACATTCCTAACTCATCCTGAGCTAGGAGTTATGGTCGTTTGAAGTTGTCCAAAATCTCAAACTTAACTTAACTTAACCAATTTTCTAGATTTTTATTATTTCCAAAAATCACTCTTTCTTATTCCAGCTCTTTCTAGTTTTTTCAATTTGTGATATGTTACAATATATCCCCCTTGAAAACATTCGACCTCGAATGAGATTACTCCTAGTAGGATAAGGGTGTAACATTTAACATTCAACTCAAACACTGAATAAGCAATGCAATTATAACATGCTAATCTTATAAATAAAAGCTAAGAAAAGGATATGTACCTTAATTTTGAACTTCTCTGGATTCGAAGAGATGTGGATATCTCTTCTTCATATCTTCCTTAGCTTCCCAAGTAGCTTCCCCAACAAACTGATTCCTCCAAAGAACTTTGACTGATGCTACCTCTTTTGTTCTCAACTTGCGAATCTGGTGATTTAGAATCTGGACAGGATCTCCTCATAAGACAAGCTATCCTTGATCCCAATATCTTCAGTTGGTATAATAAATGAAGGATCGCCCATGCACTTCTTCAACATGGAGATATGAAGTACATGATGGACCACTCTTAATTCTTGTGGTAATTACAACTCATAAGCTACATTGCCAATCCTCTTAGATATTCTGTAAGGACCAATGTACTGGGGACTAAACTTCCCCTCCTTACAAAATCTAATAACACCCTTCATGGGTGAAACTTTTAAGTAAACTTAATCAACTACTTCAAACTCTAACTTCCTTCTTCTAACATCAGTGAAGGATTTCTGACGACGTTGTGCTATTTTCAACCTTTCATGAATCACTTTCACCTTCTCCATAGCTTGATAAACTAAATCAGGTCTTATCAACCCAACTTCACCAACTTCAAACCATCTAATAGGAGATCTGCATCTTCCCCCATAAAGAGCTTCATAAGGAGCCATTTGGATGCTAGAGTGACAACTATTGTTGCAAGCAACTCAATGAGAGGTAGGTGATCATCCCAATTACCCTTGAAATCAATCACACAATCCACCTTGATACCTCAAAACATTATCTCCCCCTTGTTCAAAAGCCATCACTTTTTGCTTATGAACACTCGTCTTTCATTCAAGCAATAAAGGATCTTGGCCTTGCTTATCTTTTACTTCTGACACTAATGATGATTCAGCCCCATTCACCACTTACTCCTCCTGCTGTGGAATCCATTAGTCGAACTCCTAGCCTTTCAAGTCTATGCACCTCTTTTGCTAACTCTTTCTTAGGTTCCTCAAAATGGGCAGTACTACCCATAGAAAACCTGCTCAAGCCATCAACAACAACATTAGCTTTACCTGGGGGATAAGGAATACTCATGTCATAATCGTTGAGTAACTCTAACCACCTTCTCTGTCTGAGATTAAGCTCTTTCTGACTACACATATACTGAAAACATTTATGATCGGTGAACACATCCACATAGACACCATAAAGATAATGGCGCCATATTTTAAAGCAAATACTATGGTAGCCAATTCTAGATCATCAGTTGGGTAATTCTTCTCTTGAACTTTCAACTGTCTGGAGGCTTAAACTATAACCTTGCCATTTTTCATTAACACGCAACCCAAACAAACTCTAGACGCATCACAATAGACAACAAAGCCTTGAGTACCTTCTGGTAATGTCAACACTGGGGCAGTAGTCAACCTCTTCTTCAATTCCTGAAAGTTTTTCTCACAAGATTCAGACCATTAAAACTTCACTATTTTCTGAGTCAACTTGGTCAAAGGGGATAAAATAGATGAGAACCCCACTACGAACCTTCTATAATATCCAACCAACCCCAAGAAACTCCTTATATCAATTGGAGATGTGGGTCTAGGGCAATTCTGTACTGCCTCTATTTTCTGAGTATCAACTTTAATTCCCTCTCCAAGCACAATGTGGCCTAAGAATGCCACAGACTCAAGCCAAAACTCACACTTAGAGAAGTTGGCATACAACTCTCTATCTTTTAAAGCCTGTTGAACTATTCTAAAATGGCTAGCAGGATCTTCCTCATTCCTCGAATGGATTAGTATGTCATCAATGAAGAGGATAACAAACATATCTAAATAAGGTTTGAAAACTCTATTCATAAGCCCATGAATGTTCCAGGCGTATTGGTCAAACCAAAAGACATGACCAAAAACACATAATGACCATACCGGGTCCTAAATGTTGTATTTGGAATGTCACATTCCCTTACTTTGAACTGCTGGTAGTCTGATCAGAGGTCTATCTTAGAGAAACAGGTATCACCCTGAAGTTGATCGAAAAGATCATCAATCCTCGGAAGAGGATACTTATTCTTGACGGTAACCTTGTTCAACTGACAGTAATCTATACACATCCTAAGGGAACCATCTTTCTTTCTCAAAAATAGGATCGGAGCACCCCAAGTGAGATACTTGGTCGAATGAAACCTTTCTCTAAAAGATCTTTCAACGGCTCTTTTAACTCTTTCAACTTTACTGGTGCCATGCTATATGGCGGAATAGAGATAGGATGACTATCAGGAAAAACATCTATACCGAAGTCTATCTCTCTCAGGAGGGACTCCCGATAGATCATCAAGAAAGACTTCTCGAAACTCTCTTACTATTGAAACTAACTAAATAAGAGGTATCTCAACACTAAAGTCACTAACTCGGACTAAGTGATAGACACACCCCTTAGAAACTAACTTCCTTGCCTTAAGGTACGAAATAAAATGACCCTTAGGCACTGTTGAACTCCTTTTCCACTCTAAGACTGACTCACTAGAAACTGGAACTTGACAACTCGAGTTCTACAATTAACTGAGGCATAACAGGCATGAACCCAGTCCATACCAAGAATGACATCAAAATCTACCATGTCTAACTCAATTAAATCAGCCATGGTTCTCTTGTGATTGACGGAAATGGGAAAATCACGATAGACTCTATCTGTTAAAATAGACTCACCATGAGGTGTAGAAACACTGAAGGCTCAAGAAGTTGCTCAGAAAAAAACATCAAAATTGAAGACTTGGATCATACCTGTGACAACATCTGGCGAATCCTCTTACTCTCGGGGACTAGCAATAGCATAAAGACAGTTTCCTTATTTGTCTGCCCTTGGAGTGGCTCATCTAGATGCCGCTCTATCTGGTAGAGCAACTGATTAAGATTGGGCTCTATTGCCCCCATTACCATTACTATGTCTCCTCTTAGGACACTCTCTCATAAAATGACCGTTCTAGCCACACTTGAAAGCAACTAGTGGAGTCATCACGACACATCCCTAAGTTTTTCCTACCACACGTAGCACATGCAGGAGTCTTAGTACCCCCCTTGTGCCTTACTACCTTGCGAATATGCAGGTCTAGCTCTGAAGTTCTGAGAATTTAAACTATTCTACTAACATTTGTTCCTTGGTGCAGGTGCATTAGCAGATGATGAAGAAGGTCCTTTGTTCTTATGTTGGAAAAAGACCGGTTCGCATTACCCTTTTGCTGCTCGGATTCATTCCCTGATGTCTTAGCCCTCTTATTCTCAAACTCTTCTCTATCTTTTAGCTAGTCCTTCTCAACTTGTTGCACATGGATCATGAGCCTTGCTATGCCTATGTCACCTATTAGCATGGCTGCCTTACTTTCCTTATTTGACAGACAAGTCAACCCAACTACGAACAAACTCATCCTGCTCCTCATGTCAGCAACCATCTCTCAGCTTCTCTTAGCTCACGGGGAAAGAAATGCCCCATGAGAGAACTCTCAAAACAGTCCAACTCACCATCGGTTACACATAATCACAAGTTAGAAAGAGACTTTATAGAGATACACTCTATCACACGAAGTGAGCATGAAATAAGTGAATGAATTTCCTAAATGTTGCAGCCTTCTAATTATAGATGTGGATCGCTTCACACTGATAACTGGGACACTACAGACACGGCTTCATAAACATCCTAAGACTCTTGAACACTGTGCTCTGATACTAAGTTTGTCACGCCTGAGCCTACACCTTGGATGTGGCCGGCACTCGAGAACCATTGTTGGCCCCAAGCGAACCATTGGCCTGACTTACTTACTCAATGAAAGACTTTACTCGAGATAAATACTTAAAAAACAAGTAAACGGAACTCCTCAAAATATAACTTAGAGAATGTATTATAATAACACTATATTCACTGCCAAAGTGGCAACTCAAGTCTCAACTTAACTGATGAACTAACATCACTAACTCTGTCTATGAAGCCTCTAAACAACTAAGATGGACATCAGAAGAAGACCCACGACATCCTAATGAACTAAAATACTGAAAGAAATAAAAAGTATCCTCCGGAAAGCTAGGAGGCCCACCTACTGACTCTGAGTGCTCAACTGGATCAATGAGGTGCTGGATGCTAATCCTGATTACTTGCATAAGCATCATAATAAGATGCGGGCCAACTGATATCAGTACATTGAATGTATGAGTATGCGAGCTGCAATGCTAAACATAACTTAAGCTTGAAAAGAATCTGAAAGAAACACTTACCTTGGCTTTACTAAACTCCTGGATGACTTAACTCAATATAAAGCAATAAAACACATGCAATATATATATAATGTCTTTAAAACAGTAGAAAACAACTTAGCTCGTTAAAGAAAATGCAATAACAAACTCAACTTTACTCATATAATAAAGTAAAATAGTTTATGTGGGAGTTTCTCTAATCGACAACCCCCACTATGAGCCTAAGTGGTGAAACAACGTCTTGCCCACACTGCCAAAATTGTCCTATACTTTGCCGTCATATAGAACGCTTAACTAAGTGGATCCACTAGTCTATGCTAAAAACATCTTAAGGAGTCATCTAAAAAGTACGATCCTTTACTACCCCTGATAGTACATGGTTTATGGAGACGTGAGTTATCTGATCTCAAGCTCGTCCCCATATCAGTGCTCAATACTACTCCCAAAATATACTTTAGCTCATATGTTTGTACAAACAAAACTCTTTCTTTGGTTTGAGATAATTACTCAAAAACTTAGCTTAAAAGCTCTCTTGGAAATCTCAATTTCCTTTCTTGCTCAAATGTGAAAACTTTTTAAGTCTTGGTAATACTTAGTTCCTGAATAATCTTTGAAGAATGAACTTTACTCTTACTATTTAATGAAAACTAGCTCAAAGACTCTTCTGGAAATCTCAATTTCCTTTCTTGTTTAAATGTGAAAACATTTACTCTTTGGGAATACATAGTCACGATACTCTTCTGAAGAAATGCACTTCAAACATTACTCTTTACCCAACTCAAAACTCAAGTCTTAAAACAAAGTTAAAAAATTTGTAAAAGACTTTTGGAAACCTTTATGAACTTCTCTTAACTTGACTCTTGACTTCCCTTGACTTGACTCTTAACTTCTCTTGACTTGACTCTTAACTTCTTTTCACTTGCTTCTTAACTTCTAAGCTTGACTCTTAACTTTCCTCGAATTCAATTATGGATTCAAGGATTGTGATTTGTGATAGGAAAGATCTCATGATGTTTAGGAATGATTTTAGGTAGCTAAACATGAGAAATGATCAAGAAATCATTGCCTGGAAACCGGTCCGCGACGCGGAGGTGTATTTAAATTTTGGTCAGGAAAATAAATTTTGAGGCAGAGAGGTCCGTGACCTCTCCGCGACATGAACGGAAATTTACACTGAACAGGTCCGCGTCGCGAACCTGGTACCCTGTTTCTGCCCGACTTGTTCCTTCTTCATTTTCTAACCCCAATTCGCCTAAACTCGGTTCTTTTTTTCAAAATCCCTGTAGATTCAGATACCCAATATGTATACACAAGAATCTAACTCAAACCACTCAAGGAAACAACATTTTAACCTCAAGGAACTCCTCAATCTTAACCTAACTCAAGAACGAAGGCCAATGTCTAGAACACCATTCAAGATTCATCAACTTTCAAATTTCTAGAACAAAACTTACTGAAATAAACATGATTGGCATATGGGTGAACGAACTGAATGCTATGAAAGACTCACATACCTCTTTAGGGATCAACCGTTGTCGAAATCCACAAGCTAAACCTTCAAGAACGACGAACTTTGCTCTTTCTCCTCTTTTATCCTCTAGCATTCTTTTTTCAAAAACCCTAGCGTAAATTTCCAATTGTCTAAACTGAACCAATTCAGTTTAGACGTCAATTTAATTGCTAAAAACGAATTAACTTAATTGGGTGGTGAAAACACCATAAGGCCCTTCAAAAATCCGGATTGGATTTTCCTTATTTGAATAACCCAACTTCCAATGGGCATAACTCACTCATACGAACTCGGAATAGTGCAAACTCGGCGGCGTTGGAAAGATTATTCCAGGATTTTTCCTATGATATCTGCAAAAACACCAAACTCATCCTGAGCTAGGAGTTATGGTTGTTTCAAGTTTACCAAAAACTCAAACTTAACCTAACTTAACCAATTTTTCAGATTTTTATTATTTCCAAAAATCACTCTTTCTAGTTTTTTCATTTTGCGAGATGTTACACTCTTTGGTTGGGGGGGGGGGGGGGGATCTTAATCATCCCATAACAACCAATGGAAAAAATTCGAGCATGTTTCTCTAGTTTTTAATTTGGTACGTTTGTTTAAACAAATGATTTTTCTTTATCATTTGTAATTTAGGTCACGTTTTGGAGGGGCAAAAAAAAGGGTGAAGCAACTTTAAAAGCCACGTGACCTTTTTGGAATTAAAAAATAAGTTTTAGCTTTTTATTTAATTCAGTAAATATAACTTTGTTCATGAAGATTGTAAATAGGCATCATTTGTTAGATGACACGTAGACGTGTACCACTTTTATAACGAGGGTATATTTTCCCCTTCACCCTATAATTTATATGTTAAAAAAGAGAGTAGTTGTAAATTGAAATTGAAGATAAATAAGGATACTTAAGACAAATTTTACTTGTAAGTTGTTAATATTTTCATAAAGGGACGCCCAAAGAAAGATATGATAAGTGAAATAGACCAGAGGCAATACTTTTTGTCCTCCTAAAAACTCCCCTAATAAAGTACTCCCCCCATTCTATCTTTTACTTTCTTGTAAAAGTTAAAGAATATTGTATCGCATTTTCTTCGCTCATTAAGATCCCTGAGTATTTATCAAACTCAGACGAGACTTAAATGGAGCAACATGGATGATAAGGATTTATTAGCCAACCCCAACGAGCTTGAAATTAAGGGCAATAGTTTTCCCTACACAAAATATAACATGATAATATGTTAGATTTTGTTAAAGTACCATGTACCTTGATGAGAAACAAACAATAAGAGCTAGGTACCATATACCGGATGAGAAACATGTGTATAAGGAGGGTGATCAACTGAACTAAAATCATCAATAGCCCTCTCTGTGATAGCTGGGAAAAGCTTCTAACGTTGATCAGGTCGTGATGAAAGGATGGATTTTGAAGTGGCAATGGCTATTCCTTCATTGGAGATTTATTTTACCTCTCGGCATACGTTGTCCAAAATAACCAAAAAATCACAAACAATAGCAAACCTTTCCCTCTTGATTAGTATTTCCATGAAATGACATGTAAACCGAAGATGACTTGTAAGCTAGTATTTTGAAACTGATCTTCTGAGTCCTTATCGAGGAAAATCTTCATGCAGTTCATCAGACTTTATGCTATATAATCTATGTTGATCCCTTGTAGCACAGGAAGCTCGTATACCTTCTGAGCAGATTATTTTCATCCTATTCCCTTTACATCTTATAATTTCAGAAACTTGTCAAGCTTACATGCTTGTGCACCACCAGGAAACTTTCCATCGTTCATCCGATTTCCAGTTTTCAAATAACTTTTTACAACACAAAATACTAGATGATCCATTCATCTATTCTTTGAACTTCAGCCCACGAAATGGATCAGAAGCATCACCAAATAGCTCAGATAACCATCGAATAACTTCAAAATAACATCTCCAATGAACCCCAAACATTTGTTTATCAGCTTGGGCCAAGTTATATAAATGGTAAAAATGTGCAATTAAATTACACATTTATAGAAAACAGAGGAGATTATATTAATAATCCATGTAATAACTAAATTTATTTTAGTGAAAGAAAAATGGGGACTTTAAACATATGTTCCACGAAATTAAAAAATTGTGCTCTTTGCTTACATAATGTCAACTATCAAAAATTTTGCGATAAACAAGGTGGATTATTTCAGGGTAATACCCTCCAGCCATTTATCCTAGACAGTTGAGAAATGGTTCAGTAAAGTTAAGATCTTAGTCGCCAGTGCCAGTCCACGAAAGTTCAAGATTTGAAAATGCATGCTCAAAGAATGGTTTTTACTTGAAGTGAAGTGAGAATGATGAGACATCATTTCCCTGATTTAATTATAATATCAATTGAATGAGGGTACATGTGTCACTCGAAGTGAAGTGAAAATAAGATCACGGCTCTTCCTAGATTCACATACCATTAAAATCATTGTGTAAATGTGTCACCGGAAGTATACAGTGAATTAATGACTTCTTTGCATTTTACACCCTAAACGTGTGTTTTTATTTGTGATTCGCACCATATTCTTTATAAAGGAAAAAAAGGCAAAATTACCTCACAACTTTAATTTATTAGTTGACTTTACCCTTACTATTAAAATGAAGTTATCCTAGTTGTTAATAAACTTATCACATTACAAAAAACCCCTGAATTGCCTACAAAATTATCCGTTGCTAAATTGATTAAATTGGTTGGCAAATGATTTTTCCAACCGAATGCCAACTAATGTTAATCTGTTGCTAAAAAGCTTGTCACTAAATTTTACCAACCCATTTCAGTTAGTTGGTAAAATTACCAACTAAAGATCAGTTGGTAAACACATAAAAGACTTGTTGGTAATTGTTGAAATATGCCCTTGAAATTTTCGTTGGTAAATTCACCAACCAATTTTCGGTTGACATATTGTTGGGAAGTTTACTAACGAAGAGAAAAGAGTTAGTAAATTTGGTTCTTCACTATTCAATTATGTTAGTGATATGTTGACAAATATACTAAAATAAAATAAAATGTTGTTAGTATTTGGTTAGCAATTATATGACAGATAACAAATTGGTTGGTAAGCTCGATAGTAAATTCACGAAAATACATTGGTAATCAGTTTGTAATTTCGGTTAAGAAAAAAATGTGTTGGTATTTCGTGGGTAAATTACCAACGAATTTTAAATCTATAATTAAGAATGACTATCTACTCATGTAACTTACGTTACTAATTGGTTAGTATTTTAGAAACACAAAAAGCTCATTAGTAATTCGTTAGGAAGCTTACTAGCTTATTGTGATTTTGTTGGTAATATATATTTATTATGGTCAATATTCGGTTAGTGAATTGGTAATGTATATTGCCATATTACTAACTAAATGGTAATTCGATAGTAAAGTTTCACTTTATATATTTATATTAATCAATAGCTTTTATGCATCTTAAAAAGTCTGAAAACATAATAAAATCCAGTGATTCTTATATAAATTATAACTTGACTAAAACAATGCAAAAGCTAAGATGAAGAGTACAAAACAAATCCAAATACACAAACAAACAATGAAAGATATGCCTACAATAGTTTGGAAATTTTAAATGACTCATATCATTATTTGATGATGGGTCATGTCTAAGCTAATGTGGTGTACCAGTTGGAGGTCTACCAGCGGGCAGTGTACCAGGGGGTGGTTTAGGCAGTCCAACTATGAGGATGGGCAAACGTTCTTGGAGAATCTTATCAACTTGCTCTTGCATTTCTAGCTGCATTTCGTTTTTCCTTTTTTCACGCAACTCTTCTCTCATCTCATGTTTCATCTCCTCCTTTATTTCTTGAACGTATTCCTTCACTCGAGCATCAAAACTACAATCTTGAGGTTGAGAAGTTGAAGCAGATGATGAACCAACGTTCTCATAGAAAACAACTTGAGAACCAAGACCATATATACATGCCTTCTTAACCCCGCCAACTTCATCCATGTAAATCTTTGAAAAATCTACTGTCGGAGACTCGCCAGATTCATCTACAAGCTGAGATGCAGATGTTATCTTAGACATTACAGCATCCTGAAAAATAAATAAATGATATTATGTTAAGAAAAAATGTCTAGCAATTATAAATATACAAGACAAATGATATCAGTCGACCATCTTTGTCATTGACAATACCACCACACTTATCATTTCTACAGCTGCAATTAACATTTATTTTGACATACGCACCTGTAGTTCATATTCAGTGTACAAAAATAGTCTTTTAGGGACTAAGTTTTTTTTTCCAGAACTAAAAAGATAGCATTTCATATTAGGTAGTAAAGCTATGATAGTTCAAAATCATACAACTAAACATGCTAAGAAATTTTGAAAGGAAGGATATAGAGGGTCACCAAACAAAATTACAAACCTACCAAACTAAGCTATTCTATGCAAATCTATGCTTTTTAGATGCAATGTAATTCACATTGCCTAAACACGAGGAAACCTAACATATAGGCTTCAAAAGAACCATAAACTTAGTAAACCTCTAATGTGTTGTCTTTTAATAAGATTACATAATTGGTCTTAAAGTTGGAAAGTAAACCTCATCATTCACATTTCAATTGGTTTTGTGGCTGTGAGAAAATTTTTTTGGCATTCTTTGCCACATCTGCCTCCAGTATTGCTTCTAAGACAATGTCAGAACCTTTTGCTCCAGCTATACGTTTTGGCAACAATCCTGCACTTTCAGCAGAGACAGGAAGTACAACAATACTGCCAGATTCATCGGTCAAGAAGGGGACCTACACTTACTCTAGAATAGCAAACTACTCTAACAAGAACCAAGCTTACAACTCGTGAAGCCATACAAACTAAAAATGTTACATTTTAGAAGAGTCTTATGTGTTCTGTAGCTCCTACACTACCAGCAGTATACATATCGATTAAGAGAAGGGGATCTACTCTATCAAGAACCAAGCTTACAACTCTTGAGGTTATACAAAATGAAAATGTTATATTTTAGAAGAGTCTTATGGGTTCTGCAACTCCTACGCTACCAACAGTAGACATCTATTATGAGAAGGGGACCTACACTTACTCTAGAACAGCAAACTACTCTATCAAGAACCAAGCTTACAACTCTTGAGGTCATACAAACCGAAAATGTTACATTTTAGAAGAGTCTTATGGGTTTTGCAGCTCCTACGCTACCAGCAGTAGACATATCAACTATGAGAAGGGGACCTACAGTTACTCTAGAACAGCAAACTACTCTATGTACTGAAGTCTCCGACCAAGAGATTATAGATAGTCTCGGTTGCATTGATAAAGCAGGGTTAGTGATGCCCAATGATGTTTTGTTAGCTGTTAAAGATTTCCTCCACACTGGAAAATTATATAGAGACATCAACTTCACTAATATGACATTAACCTCCCTCGTTATAATCTTCAAATATTATAACCATGTGTTTAATATTTGGGATAAACATGATGAATGAGGACTAAGTAAAGTTTCAACAAAAATTAAGAAAGATAATCAACAATGTTTGGTGTTACTTACATATGTGCTCTTAGACTTCAGATCCACAAACTCATCGTTTCTTTTGGTATGTGTCTTCTTCAAAAGTTCGTGTGGATGAGGTGGCCGTCCTAGAACAGTAGCCTAAAATTGAAATCACATCCATCAAAGTTATTGCTAGAGGAATAACGTTGAAAAAACTGTAACTTGACAAAATGAAAATAATTGTACCAGTTTTCTTGCATGCTCTCGGTGAGTCCGGGAGCCTCCAGTATGGCGCGAGGGACCAGATCCTTCACCACATTTCTCAATTGGTCGATTTTTGGAACATTGTGCAGATTTAGCCTTAAAATTGTCAGTATCATAGTGAGGCTTCCAGCTCTCCCAAACAGATTTTGGGATATTTTTTCATTTCTCCTCAGAGGATCTTGCTTCACATAACATACCCTTGTATTTTATTGAACATTTTTTCATAAAATGATCCTTTATGGAACCTTCAGTTGTCATATTCCAATGGAAACACTTCTGTTTAAAAAGTGAAAGAAAAATATCACATGAATTGATATAATAGAAATTTTAAATGAATAAAATACATAAATAAAATGATAGTAAAATGGAATTTATGGGTATAATTAGTACATGAATATTATAGTAGAAGGAGACACAATTACGTATCAAAAGATGTACCAAAACAAGTATAATGGGTGTTGAAACAAGTCTGGTAAGAGAGAAAGTGTATTGAAGAAGCTCAAATGAACATGGCTAAACTTGGAAGTAAGGCCAAATGCTCTGTTAGAAAATTATATATGATGATTAGAGGAAATTTATCAAAAAGTCTCATGGAGGAGGTTAACTGCAGTATCAGTGGTCCACCTAAATGGACATTCATTATGTACTTGTCTATACTGGGACGATTATACACCAGAGATAGGTTTCTTGGATGGGGCATTGTTGATTATATGAGTTGTCCAATGTGCGGAGATACAAACGATACTATAGAGCACTTGTTTTATCAATGTACTTCCTCCCACAATGTATGGACTAAGTTGTTATAGTGGCAGGGCATAACAAGAGATCCTATGGGACGGAACGATGAAGTAGACTGGGCAAGTAATTTAATGAAAGGAAAGAGTCACAAAGTAGATATATAGAGAGTTGTGTTGGCTGGTAGTGTATACCATATTTGGATGGAAAGGAATCCACATATTTTCAAAGGCACACCAAGACAACCTGAAGTTATAGTTAGACAAGCAATCCAAGAGGTGTTTCATAACAGTAATAACAATAGGAAATTTTGCTTCATTATTAGAAACTATGAACTTGTATCCCTAAATATTCTTTTTTTCTAGATGTAGCAGATGAGACAACATAAGTTTATCTTTTAGCTAGTTGTAGTGGTTCTGTTTCATCAGCTATGTTTTTCTTTTGTTCTTGTTTGATCTGTACAGTTCTACTTTCGTAATAAATCAATACTTACTAAGAAAAACAAATAGTATAGTCTACCTTAAAATCCTCCCAGTAGAAGTCCTTAATCTCTGGTGTAACTGACTTCCAATCATATCCTTCGGGATCCAATTTTTCCTTAAAGATTTTTGTGATCGCCTGAGATACATCGTTACGTGGCTCCAAACTTGTATAAAGATAACATGTAATTATTTCAATACTCAATTTTATTTATGTACATCAAGCAGTTGTTAGAGTGTATTATCAATGACTTTAACGACATATAAGAGCTGAAGAGGTAGAGGAAGTAAGGAAGAATAATATGAAATTTATGAAAGTATTATCAAAGAGACCATAATTCGACATAAATTATAAAATCCTACTATTATCGTATCTTGAAATGACTAGCTGTGAGGATCCCATACTAAGCTTGGGTTCAGTACGTAGATTCATATCTAAGCTTAATCTGGAACAAGTTAAAAAAATTCTAGTATGAATTCTAATGATATACTGTAAAAGATAAGAAAAACTTGAGGAAATAAGGATTGTTGAGATTAAAGAAATGTCGCACCACAGACACTAATATCAAATCAGATTCTAAAAAATGCACCATGTAGTTGATGTCTACATGAAAATTAGCTACAGGGTGGGAGTAAAATAGAAGACAATTATCGATTAGAAAAATAGGCTCAAGTATGTCATTTTCAAACTCAGAAGTGTTATTTCCTTATACAGGAAGTACCAACGAGTTATACAAGAAAAACATAAACTGAAATGTCACTCAAAAAAATTAACATGTACTCTGCAGTACATGTTCTCAGTTTTCAAATAAACATATTCTGCAAATAACAAGAAAATAACCTCTTGAATTCATCAGATGAGAACCTCAAATGCAGACATAGAATTCAGTGAGCTTAAGAAAATTATAGAGAATTTGACATACTCCTACCAATTCTTAGTCCCTTAGTAAGATATGATCCAGTGGGAAAAGAAGAAACATACTTGTGAAAGCAAAGTAAACAATAATTTTGCCACACAATCTGAATATGTAGATCAAGAGCAAAAGTTCTAGGAACTGCACATTCAACTTTGTAATTCGAACATGTAGATCAACAACAAAAGTTCTGGAAATTCATTCTACAAATTTTGATTCATTCTACAAATTTGATTCCTTACCATGTTCTGTAGCAACATTCAACTATTGCTTCTTATATAAGAGAAATGTAGACATCAGTTAACAAGCTACATTCTTCAAGAATGATTTTTTAGCAACACCTCAATTATGTAATTCATTCCCATCAATGCAATTTAAGAAAACCAACAAAACTTTGAAAGATTTATAGAAAAATAGTATGGAAAGAAAATCAATATGGCTTATTTTCTTGCCTGAAGCAAAACAACGTAAATGAAACGATGTTGTACACTTACCATCCCAGGATAATTTCAATTCGGGTGCGGGTATCATCAATTATATTTGACGAAGTTGTAGATACAATTTCATTTCTAGAAGTTACTATCCCCACAGATGAAGATGGTACCGATATGTTGACAACAACTGAATCCGGCATAACTGGTGTCGGTACTTCAGGCAATGATGATGCTTGATCAGGTGTGAAACTAGACATTAGAGGAGATGTCACTGGATCTGATGTTCTTTCTCTAGAATATCTGCTTCGTCCACCCCCCCCCCTTGGTGCCATATCTGCAATTTCAAAGTTACATGCGGATGAAATAATAACATAATAATTGAATCATGGCCAGTTTGGTCAAATTATAACAAGAACAGGTAATTAGTAGATATATCACTTCACGAACAAGATGCTTCTGAAAAGTTAAAAAAATGTATTAACCTAGACAATAGTTTTACATAAACACTTCAAGGAATAAAGTTATTCCATCACTATTCAAAACATAGATCTAGAATGGTCTACTTAATATTACGAAATGAGAGTGAGGGATAGTTGCTCAAACAAAACAACCCGGAGAACAATTAAAACAAAATAATTATACTGGTAAAAGAGAAATATAAATTGGTGACATTTAAAATTCAGAACTTTGTCAGCAAGAAATATAAAATCTAATTGAAATAAAATCAGCTTATATACTGCGTTTCAGTCACTCTAATTCTTATAGTTGAAGAGATTAGAGCTAATCACTTTGACTCTATTCACTGCCACTCTCACAGTATGCCTCTTCATTCTCATTTTCATCATCTAATTCTGATTCTGGTTCATCATGAAATTCTGTCTCATCATCTAAATCATCAGTCTCATCTCTTAAATTTATGAATTCTCCATTTGGATCATTTCGGACAACATTTTGATTATCTTACACCACATCAAATCTTAAACCATCTCCGTCACATTGGAATGGCTCTGCAACATCTACTAGAGGAGACGATAAATATGACGGAGGCTTAACCATAATACCCCGAGCTTTTGTTTTGCACACAGCCCACCAATCATTCATATCACGTCGTAAGCTAGGATAAGAAGCATAATACACTTGAGCTGCTTGCATTGCCAAAAACAAATGGTTCATACTTCTTCAATTTCCTTTTATGGTTGATATCCACAAGTTTATATTGCAGATGAACCTTCATTCCTACATTTGGTGTGGGGTCAAGCAATTCACATTTAAATAAAACTGTTCTTTTGATAGGTGTACTGCCCTTGTACTCCACTTCAAGAATTTCAGTAAGCACACCATAGTAGTCATTGTCGTTTGCACTATAATTGGTTCCTTTTATGCAAACGCCATTGTTATCAGATGCTCTAGAAAAACTGCGACCTTTAGTGTGAAATTTAAAGTCGTTGACATTATAACCAGTGTATTGTTTCGCTGATCGACATGGACCGTCTGCAAGCGCCTTGATGAATTGATTATCTATGTGGACTCAAGCCTATTAAATTAAAACAATTAGAGTTTCTTATAAGTGAACTAAGTACAGATGGAAAGATATTGTACAAGTGCTCACATATCTTGTGAACCATGATGAAAAATCTTCATCAAGTTTCTCATCCAGTTCTTGCTCCGTAATTCGTGGAAAATTTTGATGAAGGGAGTCAATAAATTTCCTTTGGATCACATATAAGAAAAATAATATGTAAGTATTTTGATAATTATAATGTATAAATGTAAACAAAAGCTTGAAAGCATACTCCACATATGGCTGCACTTCTCTACAGTTTAGTAAAATATAAATATGAGCTGCTTTAAGTTCTTCTTCGGATAGATATCTCCTATTTAGTTCCCCAAATCCTCGACCCGGATAGGTGAATATAGAAAGATTACCATCGTATCTATCTTGTTCGCCTATACCACCATCGTCATTTCGTGGCACTTTTCTATGCCTTGTGTAAACATGAGGCTCGAAGTAGTGTGAACAGAAGGATGAGCCTTCATCAACTATATACGCATTGCATATGCATCCTTCAACATGTGCCTTATTTTGAACATTATATTTATATTTTCGGAGGTTTCTGAAAATAGTACAAAAGCTCGAGGCGTTAGTCATTCATAATGATGAAAATGAAGTACTTAAATAACCAAGTCTATTTTAGTGGTTAGGGACATATAAAAGGAATTACATATTGAGTACATTGTACTATAAAATAGATGCTTTACCATTTATATACTTAGGAGTTCCTTTCTCTACTGAAAGGATGACAGTTTTGCATTGGAAACCTTAAGTAGATAAAATTACATCAAAGATGACTAACTGGATGGCTAGAAAATTATCATATGTCGGAGGCTTCAACTAATTAGAGCAATAATGTTTGGTATCCAAGAAGACATCTATTTTTACTACCATATGACAATATGCTTTTTGGATGATAAGAAAAATGTGTCATCTGTTGAAATTCTGGCAGATTATCATTTTAAATACACAAATAGAACATAGGGGGAGAAAAAATATCATACACTTATAAAACTTGAAGCGGTTTTGGAGCATATGTTCCTTAGAAAATCTCATATTTCATAATACTACATGTTGTGAAGACTGGCCTATGCCGCTATTGAAGAAGTAACATGAGTTTATTTGAGTTTTTAAGTCCTATTTCATTTGAGTTATGACTTTCTATTGGAGATACTGATTAGGGATTTTCATAAGGACTGTAAGGTTATTTAAGTGTTGTTTAAGAAGGGAAGGTTACTGGGTGGCTCCTCTCTAAGCTTTGTATTGTCGCTTAGTGATTAACAAAATCAGTTTAATTGCCCAAAAAAATGAAGTACTTGAATAGATAAATGAAATCTTACCTCTCAAATGGATACATCCATCGATATTGTACCGGACCAGCTAGCATTGCTTCATAAACGAGATGCACAGGGAGATGTTCCATTGAATCAAAGAAGCTAGGAGGGAATACACGCTCTAATTTACAAAGTATTTCAGGTATTTCTTGTTGAAGTCTTACCATATCCTCTTCACGTATTCCTGTAGCAGTGACATCCCTAAAGAAAAGACTCATCTCAGTAAGTGTTTCCCACACCCTTTTTGGTAATAGCTCATGGAATGCAATAGGAACCAATCTTTGCATGAATACATGACAATAGTGACTTTTCATACCAAATAACTTGTGTTTTTTCATGTCCACACACCTTCCCATATTTTAGACATATCCATCAAGAAAGTTCAGATTTTTCACCATTCACACAACAATTTTTTTGACTCTTCTTTTAGTGTGTAAATAGCTTTTGGGTATTTTCCATCAACAGCATGTAATTCAGGTCGTCAACAGAACTCTTTCAAGTCTTCTCTAGATTTTAGGTTATCTTTTGTTTTACCATCTACATCCAGCACCGTGTTGAACACATTCTCAAAGAAGTTCTTCTCAATGTGCATCACATCTAGATTATGCCGAATGAGATTGGTACTCCAATATGGAAAATCCCAGAATATGCTTCTCTTCTTCCAACAAGAAAACCTACTAATCCGACAATTAATAATATCAGCCCCAAGTTCTGTTACCTTTTTAAGTCTCAATTCTTCTATCTCTTTTAAGACATCTTTACCTGACCGAAATGGGGTAGGCTGCATGGTTACTACTCTATTCTTTCTAAATGAGCTCTTATCCTTTCTATATGGATGATTCAGTGGCAGAAACTTAGGATGGTTGTCAAACCAGAACTGCTTACCACCTTTTGTCAAAGTAAAAGCATCAGAATTCTCCATACAATATGGACATGCTAGCCTGCCCACAGTACTCCACCCAGACAACATTGAATATGCAGGAAAGTCACTGATTGTCCACATCAAAGCAGCTCGCATTTTGAAATTTGGCTTCTTAGAAATATCGTATGTGTTGACACTTAGATTCCATAGATTCTTCAATTCAGCAATCAATGGCTGCATGAAAACATCTAGTTGCTGCTTAGGATTCTTTGGTCCAGGAACTATAACTGACAAAAATAAATAGGGATCTTGCATACACATCCAAGGAGGCAAGTTGTATGGTGTCACAATTACTAGCCAAGATGAATATTGTTTTCCCGTTTGTCCAACTGGTTGAAACCCATCTGTTGATAGCCCCAATCTAACATTACGACTTTCTTCTGAAAAAGATGGATGCTTCTTATCAAAGTGCTTTCGAGTAGGTGCATCTGAACAGTGACGCATTACACATTCCTCAACTTCATGTTCAGCATGCCATCGCATGTGCGAAGCAGTTGCTTTGGAAGCATACAGTCGTTGCAGCTGTGGAGTAAGAGGAAAGTAATACATCTGTTTAAATGGTACAAGATTTTTCTTTGAAACAGATCTTTGACTTGTAGGCTTGTACATGGGATGACTACAAAACTTGCAATTTACAAGGTCACTATCCTCTCCCCAGTAAATCATGCAGGCATTGACACAAATATAAAATTTTCAACTGGCATGTTCATTCCCCTCATTAACTTTTTAGTTTCATAGAAATTTTTTTGCATCACATTATCAGGCGGAAGCATCTCACTCATATACTGACAAATTTCATCAAAACATCTATCTGAGAGGTGTTCAGTCTTGATGTGCAAAAAACGAGAAACAACTGATAAATTTGAGTGTGTTTCACAGCCAGGCCACACTTCTTGATTTGCAGAATCAAGCATATCATAAAAACTCTATGCATCAGGATTAGGTAATTCTTCCATATCATCTGGAACAAATACGGGACCAGCAGCCTCATGAACCATTGTATGATATGATGTAGTAGGTGTAGGATCATCAAATGCACCAACATTCACGTGTAGGTTATTCATAGTATGATCATGCGGTATCCTTTCATCTTGATCTATGCTTCTCGCAACTTCATTTTCTCCATGCAAGTACCATACATGATATCCCGGTACAAAACCTTCTTTTAATAAATGCCCATGGATAGTATAAACATTTTCAAAGTTTCTATTTTGACATTTCTTTCAGTTACATAGGCACCTTAGTCTCTCACCGTCCCTCCCTTCTGGATGACTCATAGAAAACTCAATAAAATGTTGTACACCCCTTATGAATTCAGGATCATATAGACCTTTGGCTAATCTTTTGTACATCCGTTGACGATTTGAACTCATTTTACTTATAAACCTTATATTCTGATAATGTGAGAAGGGTAAATAGTGAAACAAAAGCACACAGAGAATTGAAAAGAAGAAATTTGCAGTATAAGAGAAAATGGAATATAGAATAATGTTATTTGTTTTAACTTTGAACTGGAAATATCTATTTTTTACAGCAGGTATGCAAGTTGTATATATATAAACTAAATAACAACCTTTTCTTCTAAAATAACTCCAACAAAGTCCTATTCAAATAAATAGTAATATGATATGATTCCTAAATACGGGAACGGAAATATTTGAAATTGCCAACAATCAGGAATCCACTATTTCTTAGTATTGGCAAGACAACTCTTGGATAGAGTAAGATTCATTAAAAATACTAATATTTGGATATAGTATGATGATTTAGAAGTTTTATACTCTTACGATATCCTGAATCGACAAAAATATATTTTTACATACAACTTTTGCTCAAAATTGTTTCTAATTGTGGCGTTTAGAATTTTATTTCTGGCCGCTCAATATAATTTCACTTTAAAGATTAAAAGATATAGTCAGTTTGTTGTTTGAAGGTTAAAAAATGGTTTGCACTTTCAAACAGTAAGTACTTTTAGTAAATTCCATAATCACTTTGTTAAGTTTTGAATGATGTGACTTAATCTATAAAAATATAAACTTATCTTTTAGTAGGGGTCTCAAAAATAGTGTACCGAATAGTGAACCCAATTCACAACCATGTTAGAGAAATTTCCATATCAAGGGGATTCAAAAACACAAGTCTATATATTCACTATATGAATGCTATATATTAAATGAGCAAATAGAGCACATCAGAAGTTCTACAATTGACTGATTGAATCAAACAAAAAGGAGAAACTAAGCTTGATAAAGAATACTTACCACTTAGCTTAAAGGATTGTGAAACTAAGAATCCAGGAGCGACAGATGAATTTCGAGTGAGTGTAGTCTGAGACAATCTATGAAATGGGATTAAAATGAAGAGTATTTAGAAAAAGTAATGCGGAACGTGGGCAAAAATTAAAGAAAAAAACTGAATAGTGGCACAAGTCTTCGTATTTTAGGGAGGTGGGGAGTTTAGCTGGAAAAGTTTTTGCTTTTTTTTCTCTTCTTTTCAACTTTTATTTTTTTTCTTTCAAATATAATAAATTCTTCCTATTTTTATTTGAAGTATTTGCACAATTCTTTTAAGATACTTTTTTATTCACCACAAATAAAGTCAAAAACAAAATCCAATCTTTAAAGTGATGAAATTAAAATACAGAAATGTAATAATACGCATGAATTCGAACAAGAACTGAAATCTACAACAAGCTAAGTACCTCTCAGCAAGAATAAGCAACACATGCAATGATTAACTGAACAAAAGAGGGGTGAATGGGGATGAAGACATACCCAGAAACACGTTGTGGGTCTTTCTGTAGATCTGAGATGCAGTCCATGAGTTGTAATACGCTTGAAAGATTAAAGACCCGATTTGCTCTATGAAATACTCCATATATGAAATCACTGCTGGGGATTAGAGCTTGAGATGAAAACTTAGGTGATTTGTAGCTGAATCTGTTCCACTCTTGAGAGGAGATCTATCATTGATATGTAGTGGATCTTAGAAAACAGATGAGTAAGAAGATTACCCAGTTCGATCTAGCTAAGCATAGGGAATTCTTGATGAATTTTTTTCTTGTTTATTCAGCTTAGTGAAGAACAAAGTGAGCTGATTGTTGTTCCTGTCTATTCCGCCTGCGATTTTGTTGTTGTATTTGGACATCAATTTTTATTTTCTTTTTTCTTTCTGTATTACTTAATAAAATTCCCTCTATTAAGTTATAATATATGAAGTGGGTTATTTTTTAAAAAAAATATAAGGGTGAAAACTAAAATAAAAAATATGCCTGCGTTTTTGTTGCTCTTTTTGGACAACAATTATTGTTTTCTCTTTTTCTTTCTATATTATTTATTAAAATTCCCTCTTCTAAGTTATAATATATGTTAAGTGGGTTTTTTTTTAAAAAGATATAAGGGTGAAAACTTAAATAAAAATATTTCGTACTATTTTTTATCCTAATTTATTTGATATAGTTAATTTATTTGGACACGAATGAGTGAGATCCAACGTGGATACAATGTTGATAATGTTGAAAGATTTTTCATATAAAGAAATGTGTCATTTTTTTCGTATTGACTAAATAGAAAATTGTTTAGAGTGTAGTATGTAAACATGTTACACGACATATCTTTATTTTCACATGATATATATATATATATATATATATATATATCGACTACTTTAATTAACTTTCCAATAAAATATATTTGTGTATCCATGAATTGTAGATATTTTGTGCTGACTAAATGAGTTATTTCTAATAGTTCGATAACATATTGGAGCTTTTCTCTAAATACAAATTAGGTATAATAAAGATTTATAGCTAATATTTTTAAAGTTCGTACATGATATTAAATTAATATTAATACTAATACACATATTTCAATAGACACGTTCATCACAATTGTAGACTTAAATCAAAAGAAAGAGGCCTCTACTACTTCTTCGTACAACCCGAACATACCATCCTATTAGACCAGAAATGACCTTCCGGAGCTAACCGCACTGATGAAATTCTAATTCGAGAACATTTACGATTTTTTTTTTAACAAAGTCAAATTTTGGCTAAAATTTGAAAGATAAAACGTCTAACGACACAGACAGAAAACGAAAGCCTCAAAAGTCAAACCAACCAACCATCCTATTAGACAAAAAATGACCTTCCCGATTTAACTGCATTGACAAAATTTTCATTCGAGCATGTTTACCAAAACTGTTGACCGAAGTCAAATTTTGGCCAAAACATGAAAGATTTACGCCAAACGGCACAAACTGAAAATGAAAGCCTCAAAACCCGAACCAACAATCATATTAGACCAAAAATGAAATTTCAAAGCTAAGCTCACTAATGGATTTCTCATTTGAGCACCTTTAGCAAAAAATTTGACCAAACTCAAATTTTGGCCAAAAGTTAAAAGTTAAAAGGCCTGCCGGCACAAACTGAAAAACAAAAACCAAACATCCTATTAGACAAAAAAAAATGACCTTCCGGACACAACTACGCTGATGGAATTCTAATTTGACCACATTACCAAATATATTGACCGAAGTTAAATTTTTGCCAAAACATAAAAGTTAAAACGTCTAACAACACAAACTGAAAAAAAATCCTCAAAACCCAATCCAACCATCCTACTAGACCAAAACTGACCTTCCGAAGCTAACCGCACTGACGAAATTCTAATCTGAGCATGTTTACAAAAAATGTTAAGCAAAGTCAAATTTTGGCCAAAAATTAAAAGTTGAAACGCCTAACGACACAAACTGAAAATGAAAATCTCGAAACCGGAACAAACCATCCTATTATACAAAAAATGACATTCCGGACACAACTACGCTGATGGAATTCTCAATTGACCACGTTTACCAAATATATTGACCAAATATAAATTTTGGCTAAAACTTAAAAGTTAAAACAAACACCTAACCATACAAACTGAAAATAAAAGCCTCAAAACCCGAACTAACAATCCTATTAGAACAAAAACGAAATTTCAAAGTCAATCGCACTGACAGATTTCTTATTTGAGCACCTTTG
Source organism: Solanum okadae (assembly GCA_036553675.1). Lineage (NCBI taxonomy): Eukaryota > Viridiplantae > Streptophyta > Magnoliopsida > Solanales > Solanaceae > Solanum > Solanum okadae. The sequence continues at coordinate 35,498,092 of CM071682.1, read as the reverse complement.
CCAAAAAATTTGACCCAAGTCAAATTTTGGCCAAAAGTTAAAACGCCTATCGGAACAAACTGAAAACGAAACCCTCAAAACCAAACGAACAATCCTATTAGAAAAAAATATCTTCCAGATACAACTACACTGACAGAATTATCATCTAACCACGTTTACCAAATATATTGACCGAAGTTAAAGATTTGCCAAAAGTTAAAAGTTAAAAACACCTAACGGCACAAATTGAAAATGAAAGCCTCAAAACTCGAACCAACAATCATATTAGACCAAAAATGAAATTTCAAAGCTAATCCCTTTGATGGATTTCTCATCTGAGCATGTTTGCTAAAAATGTTAAGCAAAGTCAAATTTTGGCCAAAAGTTAAAAGTTAAAACGCCTAATGGCACAAACTGAAAAAATAAAAGCCTCAAAACCCAAACCAACTATCCTACTAGAAAAATGACCTTCTGAAGCTAACGATGTTGATGAAATTTTAATTTGAGCAAGTTTATCAAAAATATTGACCAAATTTAAATTTTGGCCAAAACTTAAAAGTTAAAACGCCTAACAACACAAACTGAAAATAGAAGCCTCAAAACCCGAACCAACCATCCTACTAGACCAAAAATGACCTTCCAAAGCTAACCGCGGTGATGGAATTTTAATCTTAGCAAATTTACCAAAACAAATTACCAAATCTAAATTTTGGCCAAAATTTAAAAGTTAAAACGCCTAACAGCACAAACTAAAAATGGAAGCCTCAAAACCTAAACCAACCATCCTATTGAATAAAAAATGACCTTCTAAAGCTAACAACGCCGACGAAATTCTTATGTGACCAAGTTTACAAAAAGTGTCAAGCAAAATCAAATTTTTGGCCAAAAGCTAAAAGTTAAAATGACTAACGGCACTAACTGAAAATGAAAACCTCAAAACCTGAACAAACCATTGTATTAGATAAAAAATGGCATTCCATAAAGCTAATCACACTATGGAATTCTAATCCGAGCACGTTTACCAAAAATATTGACCAAAGTCAATTTTTGGCTAAACCTTAAAAGATATTGAGCAAAGTCATTTTTGGTCATTGCGGTTAGCTACGGAAAGTCATTTTTGGTCAAAATGATGACCTTACTTTTTCCATTGGGTGATCAATTGCTTTCTCATCATCACTGACACCTTTAAATACTCCATTTTCTCAGATTCATAATCAGATAAGGCATTGTCATTATTTTGTTCATCTCAATGAGAATCCATATTCTTAACCACATTTTCTTCCTCTTCATCGTTAGTGCACTGAAAAAAAATTCACCTTCAGCTTCTTCAAGATTTTTATCTAATAGTTACTTTTGTTTCAACACTAGATGATGATTTATCAAACAATTTAACTTCTCAATTGGTAAATTTACCAACTATTCAAATATCAGTTAGTAATTTAATAATTTACCAATAAATTTTATCACAGTTGGTAATAGTTACTATCCAATTAAACATTCATGTGTAATATTACCAACTAAAAATCAATATGTTAGTAAATATTACCAATGGATTAATGATAGGTTGGTTTATTACCAACTATTTTAATTATGTTAGTAATTTACAAACTACAATCTTTATTCGTTGGCAAAATTTTCAACTGATTAGATATTTGTTGGCAAGTTTACCAACAAATTACATTTCGTTACTAATTTACCAACACATTTATATTTGGTTGGTAATTTAGAAACAAAATATTACCACTGGTAAATGGTTTGTTAGTAATTCATTGGTAATTTGTTAATAAATTATATAAACAAATTTGTTGTCATATTACCAACCGATATATACTTCATTGGTAATATTACTAACAAAAGAAGTGCGTTAGTAATATTTCAGTTGGTAATTCATTAATAAAAAGTTGCTAAATTTGGCGCCATTTTTTCCCGCCATATTTACTAACTAAAATATTTTGGTTAGTAATCTGTTAGAATTTCGTTGTTACGTTTTCAAAAATAATTTGGTTAGAAATATGTTGGTAATTTGTTAGTAAAATACTAACCAAATGAAGTTGTTAGGAAAATTTGTTGGCAATTTGAGGTTTTTTTGTAGTGATCATTTGTATCCCATTTTGAACGGAAATCTCCAAATCAACCAAAATTTAACCGATTTCTTAAAAATGACTCATTCCTATTTTAAATACATGTCTGATCCATCTATATATCTTAATCCAAAATAATTCTTGATTTTGAACCAAAAAAACAAAACCCCCAATTCATGAAAGTAATGTGGTGACTGAAAATCTCTGTAAAAATTCACACTTTCTATTCATTCTATACCTTTATTATCAAGAATATTGAGACCCCATCTGACCAACCATCACCACTTTTAATCAATACCACTATCATAATCGTATAAGGAGGTATATAGGGGATTGTGCGGGTGGGTTGGATTGGGATGAAATGATAAAAATGGCAGTTATTTCAGTGGGAAATGGTAATATCGTATGGAGAGCTCATGGAACAATGGTGACAATACAATTTATGTATGGTGGGTACCATGTGATTACTACAGTTGAACTCAATGTGGGAATGAATCAAATTGTGTTAGGCTTGTATAGGGAATAGGGATCTTCATGCTCTATTTATTCTTGCACTGGTGGCTTATGTTCACAAAAATTCTTAACATGATGATTTAAATATAATTAAAAATACCAAGCATGATAAATTTAAAAGAAGACGTGTTTTCTTATTTTCAAAGAATATCTCCAACACTGGATATATCAAAGATAAAATGGAAAAAGAAAATAAAACTACTAACTATGATTTTATGGCTGCCTTGGTAATGAATCTAATGCTTCACATTTCATAACGTTTATAAAATTTCGTTAGCGTTATATTTGGTGTGCCAAAAAAGATGTAACGCCTCGCTAAGTGAAGGAGCTAAAATTAGAAAATGTCATTTTTGGAAAGAATGAATAATCTGGAAATTTGTTTAAGTTATGTTAAGTATGAGCTTTGGGTAAATTTCTAATGACCATAACTCCTAGGTCAGGATGAGTTAGGTGTGATACAAGATACTGTAGGAAATATATTTGGATTATCTACCCAACCACGTAGAGGTTTCTCGATTTTGAGTTCGTATGAGGAAGATATGCCCATTGGAAGTCGGGCTGTCTAGATAAGGAAAGTCAAAACCAGATTTTTAAGGGGTATTTTGGTCTTTTCCATACCCACTTGATTTGATTCATTTTTAGTGAATTAATTACGGTCAAAATTGAATTGGTTTAGTTTGCACAATTGAAAATTCACGCTAGGGCTTTAGAGAGAAAAGAAGAGGAAAATCAAGATTCGTCGTCTTCGTAAGGAATTGAATGCGGATTTCGTCAAGGATTTTGTCCTACGAGGTACCTGACACTTTCATAACGTTCGGTTCATTCACCCACATGCCAAACATGTTTATTTCAGCATAAATTCGTCCTAAAAAAATTGGAAGGTTGAATGTTCTTGATGGGTGTTCTTGAATTGCTTTCGTTCTTGAATTTGGGTTGAGATTGAGGAGTTCTTGAGAGTTTAATGTCGATTATTAGAGTTACTTTGAGTTAGATTCTTGTGTATATGTTTTGGGTACCTGATTCTAAAGAGATATTGAGAAAAGAATCAAAATTAATCGAATTAAGGTTAGAAAACGAGAGGAAAAGTTTGTCAGTTTTGCATGGGGCAATGCTGGCGCGACGCGTCCCCGTTGCGCCTGGAAGGCTGGGGTAACGCACCAGAAATGAGCCCCAGTAATTTAGTGGCTGGCGTGGCGCACTAGGAACGCGCCCAGGTCGTCTACCCCTTCCTGTTTTTCGTCGTTTATCCCGTCTAAGTCCTTTTAAAGTGTACTAACACTTTCTATTGATTATAACTAATCTAAATTACTTCTAAACATATAGAAATCATCCATAAACGTAAATCCTAACCTTGAAACCATACATTCAAATTCAAGGAAAGTTAACAGCCAAGTCTAGAAAGTTCATATAGTCGTTTCAAGAAGTCTTTTGCGAATATTTTAAAAAAAAATTAAGACTTGAGTTTGAGTTGAGTAAGACTAACAAATGAAGTTCTTTTCTTTAAAAGAGTATATGGGGACTAAGTATTCCGAAATGAGTAAATGTTTTCACAATTTAGAAAAGAGAGGAAACACTGATTTCCAAGATAGATTTTGAGCTAGTTTCTGAGTAATTATCTCAAACAACAGATATAGTTCTTATTTTTAAACATATGAGCTGAGTATTTTGGGAGTAGTATTGAGCACCGATGTGGGGACGAGTTCATAACAACTCAGAGTCACCATAAACCATGTAGCCAACGTGGGTAGAAAAGGGTCATACTTTTTAGATGATTCTTTAGTGCTTTTTAGCATAGACTAGTGGATCCATTTAGTTGAGGCGTTCTATATCCCGGCAAGTTCTAGTACAGTTCTGGCAGCGTGGGCGAGATGTTGTATCATCACATAGTTCATAGTGATGGTTGTCGATTAGAAAAACTCCTACAAATTTATATTACTTTATTGTATATATGTATATTGAGTTGTTTCTTACTCTTTTAAATGCTTCATATAAAATACATCTTTTATGTTGTTTAATTCTGCATTTGAGTTGAGTATCCAACAGTTTGAGTAAAGTTGAGGTAAGTGTTTATTTCAGATTCCAGTTCAAGCTTAGGTATTATTTAGAATTCCCCTCGCATGCTCGTACATTCAATGTATTGATACCATTTGGCTTGAATGATTTTATGATGCAGGTATAGGTAACCAGGGTCAACATCCAGTTCCTCGTTGATTCAGTTGAGCATTCAGAGTCAGTTGGTGAGCCTCCTTGATTTTCGGAGGATTCCCTTTTTATTGTTTTGATTAGTTTGTTCATTAGGATGTCGTGGTTGTCCCAACGTCCATCTAAGTTGTTAGAGGCTTCATAGACTGTTTGCTAGTTTATTGTCATTATCTATTTATTGTCTTATGTTACGACTTGAGTTGCCACTTTGTCTAAGTTAAATGTTTATTTCTAAAACATTCTGAGTTTAGTTAAGACAATTGAGTTATCTTTCATTTGAATTGTCTTCTTAATGCGTAAAGTCTTCCACTGAGAGTCTAGTTAGGCCAATGGTTCTCTTGGGGCCAGCAATGGTTCTCGAGTGCTAGTCCTTCCTAGGGTGTAGGCTCGGTGCCTTGACAAAATACTACACCAATCATAGGCTTATGTTAAGTACTGCCCATCCAGAAAATAATCTTAAGAATTGTTCTCTTAAGTCTTTACTTTATGAGTCTATTACTAATGAATTTGATATGGATTATCCCATGAAAAACTCTAGTAGATATTCTTTATCTAGGAGTTCTGTAAGTGGATTGATTTGTCTTGCAAATATTACAAAAGAATTATTTCAACGGAACCCAACAATAAGAAAGCATAGGAAATTACCTAGTTTTAAACCTAAAGTGAGCAATGTTTATTTTTTCTTATATGGGTTTGGATATGATGAGATTCAAGATGATTATAAAGTAGTGTGTATTTTTATTAATATTGGCCATCAGCGTGATTTTCAAGAGGTCAATATATATAGTCTAAGAAATGATTCTTGGCGAAGAATTGGTTATCCTCAGAATGGGACACAATTAATTAGTTCAGGTAAGTTTGTGAATGGAAAGCTTCGATGGGCTACTACTTCTGGTATTGGTTACTAAAGGGGGTGGAGCATAACCTCTTTTGATTTGGGTGATGAGAAATGGATAAAGGTGGAATGACCTTGCCATTGTGAGAGGGATGATATTCTTATGTTGGGAGCATTGTGATGTAATCTTTCTATGCTTTGTCATAATTTGATTGCTCAAGTAGATTTGTGGTCTATGAAAGATATGGGAATAAAGAATCTTGGATAAAAATGTTTAGCATCAATCATAATCCAGAACCAATGGATTATTTTTTTTCTCAATCTTTTTGTTTGTCAAAAGGGTGGTAAATTTTTACTTATGTTTTAATCAACTTTCATGATATACATTCCAGAGGATAATTAGATCAGAATTCTAAAGTCTCCTAAATTTGGTAATTTTCTTACGGTGGAAATCTATATTGAAAGTCTAGTTTATCCCATTTCATAAAATGAACCAAGAATACAACAAGAATGAAGGCGGCAGAAGCTCTGATGATTTTAACGTTTAACTAATGTTGATAGAGTTCCACCTTATGCATTTTGCAAAGTGCTAGTATACTCTTTTTTTTTTTATCGAATAATAGAAAAATCATTGCATATTTAAGGGAGATATTTACCCCCCTCGTCTTTATGAAAGTCTTGTTTGACCTTTCCTTTTTTTGCGCATATTTCATGAAAAAATATACTTTTTATCATTGTTGCTTATAGCTTATTAGATTTTTTGGTGTTGTCTTTTCATTAATTTATTTATTTGGTCAATCAAACATTGAATTATTAGTTTTTCACTTTAGTAGTAACATTGATATTAGAAAGCTACCAATGTAAGTAGATTTCTTTTTTTCATGGAGCTGACAACACAGTTCCATATCTTTCTCAACTGAAAAAGGCTTATATTACTTAGTGGACTAAAATCATTAGTCAAAACTTGATGTGAAAAGAATCTAATACAAAGGATATTGCAGGGGATGACAACAAGGATACGTAAATCAGATACAAACCATTATTAAGGATTAACACCTTAATCACACTATAACAAAAGAGACATTTGATGGCAATAGAATTATTTTACAGAAAGAATATTTATCGGCAATTGAGTTAATGTTATTAGATTCAGAGTCGCTAAAGTCGTCAGCAGTATTTATATATAGTGTTTTTGATAAATACTCATATTTCTTATTGACGCTATATATATAATACAAAGGCAATTATATTATTGCTGCTAAATAATTACAACAATTTTTTTATTGTGTGTCACATGCTTTTATTGTCCACTATATACAACAATTTTGTGATGAGTGTACAAAATTCGACATCAGGGTTTGGCCATAGTATGTTAAATCTATACCAAGCCTTTCTTTCAAAGAGATGAAAATGAGTTTGGTGAAAATTGGATTGATCAATTTTCTTTGCCTAGGTTCTCACTCAATGACACTGTAAAAAAACGATTTGTTGTTACTAAAGGGCACCTCGTAAAGAGTCCCAAAGGTCTGGAAGTGCGGTGTGGGAATTTTTAAAATTTGAGAACACGATGATTGTGGCCCAAATTCATTATTAGGCCATGGCGAGACACTTACCTATGTGGAGGCATAGTGGGATAACGATAATTCTCCAACCTAACTAATGTATTTTCTTGTACTTTCCTCCAACTTTTGAAAGGAGAAAATAGATTAGGGATGCTCCATGAACCCTCTAAAGGAATTCTGCCCAAGGGAACAATGATGGAAAAGAATTACGGCGCAAGTAAGCAGAAAGCCTACGGTATTCAACTGCTCGTTCATCATAGGTTATTTCTGCGTAGTCAAAATTTCTTGGGCAAGGTTCAACAGCTAATGCTTTGTGCGTAGGTATGTTAGGTTTTCTTTAATTGAATGGTGATAATCGTTTATAACATTATATTTTGCATATGCAAATTTCGTAAACAATAGGAAAGCATATGTAATGATGATATATTGATAATCTCATGCAATGAACCGGTTATGTGACTTGTGATTTCAATTGTTATTTTTCATTTTGTTTGTGATTGTGCATGACTGACAATTTTTTATGGTTGGCTCGGGTACACACTTGGTATAGGATATCCCTAGGGTCGGCTCGGATACCACGTCTGGTATATACTAATTGTTGGCTCAGGTGCGTTGCCAGGTATGGGGATACCCATATATGGTTGGTTCGGGTACCCTGCCGATACCGTAAGTATGGACTGATTGAGTATCAACTCTGGTCATGAACTATTTAATCTCATAATAGCATGGTTATTAGGGTGATACTTAATATCCCAAACAAGAAACATTAGGATTGTCAATGTGTGGGACCACTATTTTGCAATCCTGAGACAGTTCCCTATTTTGATTGTCAAGAGTTTAAAGTTCTTTACAAAATCCAAATGTGTTTCTTCATTGAATTAAGATATGTGTTGTGTCGCTGCAACCCTAGGATTTACAACTTCATAGTTATCTACTACAAGAGTAGTTGGATAGCTACCATCACTCTGCTTAGAATGGTAGAGGCCCTTGCTATTTTTGTAAGTTCCTTGATCAAACTGGGGGGCCATCGCCAAGAGAGGGAAGGCCAATGGAGTTCATGGTTAGCATCTTACAAGCCCTTATTCTCTCATTTTGATAATACAAGTGAATGACCTTCTCCAGTACAGGCATGCAGCTTCACCCTTTCCCCATGCTTTGTAATCTACAAATATTAAAGCAATGTCCTATTGGACATTGTTTTTTGTATGTGGAATTAATCTCTTTCCTTATCTAGTTTTGAGAAAAGAAGAACATATATAAGGAAGAACGTAACTATTGCACCTAGTTCTTCTACAACTATTAATATCTAGAGAGATCAAGGAAAATCTTTCACAATTATGTGGAAATTAAAGTTAACTATGATATATCTATGAAAAAAAATTGACATATCTTTGACAAAAAAATGCACTTTAATTGGTGAATTCATATAATAAAGACTTGGGACGCTATCCTTTTCTTCAACTTTTGGATACACAAGCTTCAATTCAAATGCTTGGAGTTTTCTTTTTCCCATTTCTTTTGGAGACACACACTTCAACTTTTATATGTACCTTTCCAGGTTTAAATGCTACCTTTTCCATAAGATTCCATCAGACTTAAGAAAAGGTCTATGGGTTTCAAGTTATCCTAATTAAACTCATATTAATAGATATTTACTTTTAAGGCCCAAAATATTAATACTTTATTACATCATATAATGGGTTACTTTAATGATAACATATCTAAGTATAATATATTAATATGTGAGTCCATGAAATAAAAATTACTAACGATCACCCACTTGGTGTGAAAAGAATCTAATACAAAGGATATTGCAGGGGATGACAACAAGGATTTGTAAATCAAATACAAACCATTATTAAGGATTAACACCTTCAACACAATATAACAAAAGAGACATTTGATGGCAATAGGATTTTTTTACAGAAAGAATATTTAGCGGCAATTGAGTTAATGTGATTAGATTCAGAGTCGCTAAAGTCGTTAGCGGTATTTCTATATAGTGTTTTTGATAAATACTCATATTTCTTATTGACGCTATATATATAATACAAAAGACAATTATATTATTTCTGCTAAATAATTACAACAATTTTTTTATTGTAGTGTCACATGCTTTTATAGTCCACTATATACACCAATTTTATGATGAGTGTACAAAATTTGACACTAGGGTTTGGCCACTATACTTTAAATTTATACCGAACCTTTCTTTCAAAGAGATAAAAATGAGTTTGGTCAAAATCGGATTCATCAAGTTGCTTTGCCTAGGTTCTCTCTTATCGACATTGTGTAAAAGCCGATTTGTTGTTAGTAAAGGGTACCTCGTAAGGAGTCCCAAAGGTCTGGAAGTGCGGTGTGGGAATTTTTAAAATTTGGGTACGATGATTATGGCCCAAATTGAATTTTAGGTCAGGCTGACGTCAGCCCGCCATGTCGAGAGATTTCCCTCTATGGAGGCATAGTGGGCTGACGATAATTCTCCAACCTAACTAATGTGTTTTATTTTACTTTCCTCCAACTTTTGAAAGGTGAATTAGGGATGCTCCATAAACCCTCTAAAGGCATTCGGCCAAAGGGAGTAATGATGGAAAAACATTACGGCGCAAGAAAGCTGAAAGCCTACGGTATTCAAGTGCTCGTTCATCATAGGTTGTTTCTGCAGAGTAAAATTTCATGGGAAATGTCACGCTTTGAGGCTATCCCCTGGACACGAGAACAGGACCTAGGATCATGAGAGACCCCAAGCAAACCCTACTGGCATAATCATAAGAATACTAAAGATAAACTGAAGCAATAAATATTGTGTGGAAACTAAATCATGTGGAAATCTGAAATGATGGATAATACCCATATACTAAATTTGAATATAAGAAAGTGAGAGTTAGAGTACAAATGAGAAGTTAAACTCTAACACTAAAGCTGAAACTAACTATGTGTGAAATAAGCGTCTGAACTGACTAGAAATGATGGTACATGCCCCAGCTAGATCTAGAAAAATTGAAACTAAAACTAAAAGGAAGAAGATATTCATGTCACTAGTCCTCCAAGAATGAGCACTCACTACTGATGATGCTGAACTAATGATCGGGAACCGATCTATGCGTGATCCGACTGCTGAGGACCTGAACCTACATCACGAGAAGATGTAGTGCAAAGTATGTGTCAGTACTTAAAGGTACTGAGCATGCATGATAGAGTAAAGCTGAATAATAACAAAATTGAACAAGTAATAAAGAAATGATATAATCTGAACATGATAAGGTTACTGGAAATACTGAGCATGGTTAGACTGAATGCAATGACCAAGTTTATAATATGCTGAGACTGAATATTGAACTATATTAATAACATGGTCAATGCAATAAAATCTGACTAAACTGTAAGAGAGCTACTAATAATGACATAAAACCATATGAGCTAAATGTGGAGTCCGATGTATATACCCCATCGAGAGGACCCAATATACCCTACCAGAGGTATAGAGGCAGCTGGCGTGATCACTAAAATGATGCCCAAAGAAAGGACTTACAAACCATGGGGCATGTAGTTTTGGGACTTGAGCATAACTGACCCTAGTCCACTCGATATTAAGCTTCCCATATGATTAAGTAATTAACACTTTATGATTGAAATGCTCTAATACTAGTTAGCTCAAAATACTAACCTGCAAACTGAGAATGGAATATTAATATACTCTTAATAATGCATTCAAAAACTGAGTCATGTTGATATCCATAATTGAATTAACTAACCTAGTATGTTTAATTCATGAACTAAAGGAACTACATAGGTAGGGTTCTGAGTTTATGCATAAATTTGGGCAAAATGATATTGAATTTATGATAATACGATTTGGATCATTCTAACAAGTAAACCCAACAATTCTAACATTCAAGAAACCCTAAGTCTAGATAATATTAAGGGAATCAAGATTCTAACTGAAATCTAGGGACCTAATGGGTGAAAGGAACCCACTAGTTAAATCCCACTTACCTGGTGACGAATTTCACAGAGAAATCTTTCAATTTTAGGGCTGGAACTGATGGAACTTGTTGCGTTCTTGACCTCTTTCTCCTCTTACGCTCTAATTTTTCTATATTTTGATGGATGATCTGACTTAGGTAAGTTCTAGTTATCTTTCTAGGCTAAAACAGTCCAAAACTACGTAGTTTAGGGTTTAAACGATGTAGTTTAGGTATCCAACGCATAAGGAAAATACCTGAAGACCCCTGACTTAAAGGTTGTCAGGGTCAACGACGGATGGGACCGATAGACCGTGGATCGACTGACGGTCTATACTGGTCAACCATTGATCGTGGCTGGGAGCTGGAAGCTGGAAGCTGAGGGTCTAACCTACAGTCCGTAGGTCCTAACGTAGGGACAAATTTTTTGGGGGTTTCTGAGGAAGGTTGCATATGCGAACCACGGACCACCAACACAGGCCATGGGTAATCCTATGGTCAGTGGGTGGCAACTGTGGGTTGCAGCTGCAAGTTCTTGTAATCTACATTGAGGTCTATTTTCATGTACGAGGTGTTACATTATCTCCCCCTTGGGAACATTCGTCCTCGAATGAAAATTAAGCTAGCTGAAATGAAGGGAAAGAGCTGCAACCCCTACCACTAAACACTGGTAAATGATTTTCTGACTGAACTAAGTTCCAAGAACATGCAAATACGCTGAAAGTGCAAGTGCAACCTGAACGATCATGATGCTAAGACTGAAATTGCACATGAATGACTAAAAAATTGAAGAGGAACTATTACCTCAAGCTGGAATGGACTTGGAAGGAAAGAGGTCAAGATACTTTGCCTTCATGGCTGCTTCTGCTTCCCAAGTAGATCCATCTACGGACAAACTCCTCCAAAAAACATTGACTGAAGCAACTTCTTTGTTCCTCAACCTCCAAACCTGACGATCAAGGATTTCAACTGGTACCTCTTTATAACTGATACTATCCTTTACATCTACACTTTCTAAAGGTACAATGGGTGTTGGATCATCCACACACTTCTTCAACAATGAAATTTGAAAAACCGGATGCACTGCCGATAGTTCTTTTGGCAACTCTAACTCATATGCCACTTTACCAACCCTTTTCAAGATCTTGTAAGGGCCTACATATCTAGAGCTGAGCTTCTCTTTCTTGCCAAAACTCATCACCCCCTTTATAGGTGACACTTTCAAGAAAACCCAATCATCATCTTGGAATTGTATTTCCCTTCTCCTTACATCTGCATAAGACTTATGGCAACTCTGGGCTGTCTTAAGTCTATTTCTGATGACTTGCACTTTCTCCATAGCATCATGAACTAAATCTAGCCCTATCAAGGCTGCTTCACCTACTTCAAACCAACCAACTGGAGATCTACATCTAAGCCCATACAATGCCTTATAAGGGGCCATCTGGATGCTGAAATGGTAACTATTATTATAGGAGAACTCTATAAGAGGAAGGTGATCATCCTAACTACCCCTGAAATCAATCACACAAGATCTCAATATATACTCTAAGGTATGAATGGTATGCTCAGCCTGACCATCCGTCTGCGGATGAAATGTTGTGCTAAGATTAACCTAAGTACCAAGACCTTTCTGAAATGACTTCCAAAAATGAGAGGTAAACTGAGGACCTCTATCTGAGATGATAAATAAAGGAACACCATGCAACCTGACTATCTCATTAATGTAAAGCATGGCGTAGTCCTCCATCGAATCTGTAGTCTTGACCAGCAAAAAGCACGCAAACTTACTAACTCTATCAACTATCACCCAAATGGAGTCATGTTGTCTGCGAGTGTGAGGTAAACCTGTGATGAATTCCATGTTGATTACTTCCCACTTCCAAATAGGAATGTAGATCTCTTGAGTCATACCTCCTGGTTTCTGATGTTCTACCTGGACTTGCCGACAATTGGGTAACTTAGCCACAAAATCTGCTATATCCCTTTTTCATACCATTCCACCAAAAAACTTCCCGCAGATCATGTTACATCTTAGCGGCGTCTGGATGAATAGAATATCTAGAGTTATGGGCTCTGCAAGAATCTGTTGTCTCAACTCACCAACCTTAGGCACACATAATCGACCCTGATAGCGAAGCACACCATCTCTCCCTTGGGAGAAAACGTCAACTCTCTACTGATGGACTGCACCCTTAAGTTGAAGCAATATCGAATCACTGTCTTTATTTTCCTCATCCTCCACTACCAATGAAAATTAAGACCCATTCTGAACTGTTACACCACCATCTGATATACTATAAGATGAAATCATAAGCGAGCAAGTCTGTGTACATCTTTTGCTAGTTCCTTTCTTACTTCCTTAACATGTGATACACTACCCATAGATAGTCTACTAAGAGCATCTGCTACTACATGGGCCTTACCAGGATGGTAGTGCACACTCATATCATAATCCTTGAGGAACTCAAGTCATCTCCTCTGGCGAAGATTCAACTCTTTCTGGGTGAACACATACTGAAGGCTCTTATGGTCTGTGAACACATCTACATGAACACCATACAAGTAATGTATCCATATCATAAGTACAAACACCACGGTTGCAAGCTCGAGATCATGAATTAGATAGTTCTTCTCATGCCCCTTGAGCTGTCTATAAGCATAAACTATAACCTTACCTCGCTGCATTAACACACAACCTAGTCGAACTCTGGATGCATCACAATAGATAACACAACCGTCTGAACCCTCTGGTTGAGTCAAAATGGGAGTTGTAGTCAACCTAGTTTGCAAAGCTTTTCTCACAATCATCTGAACATTGAAACTTGACCTTTTTCTGAGTCAACTTAGTCAATGGAGAGGCTATGGATGAAAATCCTTCCACGAACCTTCTGTAATAATTCGCTAGACATAAGAAACTTCTGATATCTGTAGGAGAGGTAGGTCTGGGCCATTATTTCACGGCTTCTATTTTTTGAGAATCCACTCGGATTCCTTCGCTAGACACAATATGACCAAGGAAAGCAATAAATTGCAACAAAAACTCACATTTGCTAAACATAGCGAAAAACTCACAATCTTTGAGAGTTTGCAGAAAAACGCTCAAATGACTCGCATGTTCTTCCTCATTCCTAGAGTAAATTAGGATATCATTAATAAAAATGATAACGAACAAGTCCAAGTACTGATTGAACACCCTGTTCATCAAATCCATGAAAGTTGTAGGATAATTGGTTAGTCCAAATGACATAACTACTAATTCATAATGACCATACCGAGTTTTGAAGGCTATGTTCGGAATGTGAACATCTCTGACTCTGAACTGATGATAACCAGATCTGAGGTCTATCTTTGAGAAATGACTAGCACCCTGAAGTTGGTCAAACAAGTCATCAATCCTGGGGATGTTATACTTATTCTTGATTGTGACTTTGTTCAACTGCTTATAGTCAATGTACAATATGAGAGAACCATCTGTTTTCTTCACGAACAATACGGGTGCATCCCATGGGGAAATACTGGGTCTAATGAAGCCCTTATATAGAAGGTCTTTCAACTGCTCTTTCAATTCCTTAAGCTCAGCTGGAGCCATTCTGTAAGGAGGAATAAAGATAGGTTGGGTATCTAGAAGGAGATCAATTTCAAAGTCAATTTCCCTTTGAGGAGGAACTCCATGAACATCTTCTGGGAACTCATTAACTACAGGAACTAACTCAATAGTTGGGGTTTCAGAGCTTTAATCCTTCAACCCAACAAGATGATAGAGATAACCCTTAGAAATCATCTTTCTAACCTTAAGGTAAGAAATGAATCGACCCATACGCGCTAAGCTACTACCCTTCTTTTCTAAGATTGGTTCGTCGAGCAATCGATAACGAACAATTCTAGTTCTACAATCGATTGAGGAATAACAGGAATGTAACAAATCCATGCCTAGAATGACATCGAAGTCTACTATTTCTAACTCTGCAAAAGCTGCTGAGGTGACTTTCTTGGAGACTATGACAGGGCACTTTTTGTATACCCGACTAACTATAATTGGGTCACAGATTGGAGTAGAGACTGAGAAAGGTTTTGAAAGAGTTTCTGGACTAACATCAAATTTGACTGTTATAAAAGGAGTTACAAAGGAAAGAGTAATCCATGGATCTAGCAATGTATAAACATCTAAGTCAAAGACTCGTAATGTACCAGTGGCTACATCAGGAGAAACTTCTTGATCCTGGAGAGCCTGGAGAGCATACAACTTGTTTTGGTGCTGACCGCCACCTGTACAAGATGAGTTACCCTAATGAGTAAGGCGACCTGCTGATGCTGCTGAAGTTATGGACTAAGCTATACCATTGTTGCCTTATTGACCCTGCTTAGAAGGACAATCTTTCAACCTGTGACCAGAATTGACTGTGCATTCACACCCCTTCCATAAGCTCTATGAGGATGCATGATCTGAAACGCAAAAAAATGAGTCAGAATGAGGAATTAGATCATACCTTACGCATGATAAGAGTAAGAAAGAAAGAGAAGTTTTCCTAAAACACTTTGTAGCCTCCCTCTCATTAGATGTGGTGTACTTCACACCTATGAAAATAACTCTACTTAGTGCGGCTTTTCAAACATCCTAGGACACTTAAACCTAGCCCTCTGATACCAGGTTTGTCACACCCCGAGGCTACCCCCTGGACGTGGACACGAGAACTAAGATCACGAGTGACCCCAAGATAACCTTGCTGGCATAATCATAAGCATACTAAAAATAGATTGAAGCAATAAATACTGTGCGAAAGCTAAATCATGTGGAAATCTGAAATGATGGGTAATACCCATATACTAAATCTGAAAATAAGAAACTGAGAGTTTGAATACAAATGAGAAGTCAAACTCTAACCCTAAAGCTGAAACTAACTATGTCTGAAATGAGCCTCTAAACTGCCTAGAAATGCTAGGACATGCCCTATCTAGATCTAGCAAAACTAAAACTAAAATTAAAAGCAAGAACATAATCATGTAACTAGTCCTTGAAGAATGAGGACTCACTTCTGATGCTGCTGAATTGAAGATCGGGAACCTATCTATGTGTGATCTGACTTCTAAGGACCTGAACCTACATCACGAGAAGATTTAGCGTAGTGTATGCGTCAATACTTGAAAGGTACTGAGCATGCATGATAGAGTAAAGCTGCATAATAACATAACTGAACAACCAATAAAGAAGTGATATAATCTAAACATGATAGAAATACTGAACATGGCTAAACTGAATGCAATGACCAAGTTTATAACATGCTGAGACTGAATACTGAACTATACAGATAACATGGTCAATGTAATAGAATCTCACTAAACTATAAGGGAGCTACTAATCCGACATAAAACCATATGAGCTAAATATGGAGTCTGATGTATAGGCCCCATCGAGAGGACCCAATATACCCTGCCAAAGGTATAGAGGCATGGTGGCGTGATCATTAATGATGCCCATAGAGGGTATTTACAACCTACTAGGGACGTAGTTTTGGGACTTGAGAGTGACTGACCCTAGTCCACTCGGTATTAAGCTTCCAATATTATTATGTAATTAACACTTTATGAATGAAATGTTGTAATACTAGATATGTCAAAATACTGACATGCAACCTGAGAATGCAACATTAATATACTGATAATAATGTATTCGAAAACTGAGGCATGTTATATCTTCAACTGAATTAATTGACCTAGCATGTGTAATTCATTAACTAAAAGAACTACATAGCTAGGGTTGTGATTTTATGCATAAATCTGGGCAAAACGATACTGAATTCATGATAATACGATTTGGATCATTCAAACGGCTAAAACCTAACAATTTTAACATTCAAGAAACCCTAAGTCTAGATAATATTAAGGGAATCAAGATTCTGACTGAAATTTAGGGATAATGGTTGAAAGGAACCCACTAGTGAAATCCCACATACCTGGTGACGAATTCCATGGAGAAATCTTTCAATTTTAGGACTGGAACTGATGGAACCTTGTTGCGTTTTTGAACTAGGGTTCTTGACTTCTTTCTTCTCCTACGCTCTAATTTTTCTATGTTTTGGGGGATTATTTGACTTAGGTAAGTTCTAGTTATATATCTAGGCTAAAACATACCAAAACAATGTAGTTTAGGGTTTACACGAAGTAGTTTAGGAGTCCAATGCCTAAGGAAAAGACCAAAAAAACCCTTACTTAAAAGTTGTCAGCGTCACAGACAAATCGCTGACTGACTGATGGTCTGTACTAGTCAATCGTTGATTGTAGCTGGGAGCTGGATGCTTGAGTCTGACCTACGGTCCTGGACCACGAACCGTGGTCTGACCTACGGTCCGTAGGTCCTGGTATAGGCTGACCCTTAGACAAATTTTCAGGGGGTTTCTAGGGAAGGTTGCAGATACAAATCACGGACCACCATCACGGGCAATTGGTCACCCTACAGTCTGTGGGTGGCAACCGTGGGTTGCACCTACAACTTCTGGTAATCTGCATTGAGGTCTGTTTTCAGGTACGGGGTGTTACAGGAAAGGTTCATCAGCTAATGCTTTGCGCCTAGGTACGCTAGGTTTCCTTTAATTGAGTGGTAATAATCATTTACAACATTATATTTTGCATATATATATTTGGGAAACGATAGGAAAGCATATGTAATGACAACATATGGATAATCTCATGCAATTAACCGGTTATGTGACTTGTGATTTCAAGTGTTTTTCTTAATTTTGTTTCAGATTGTGCATGACTGTCCGTTTTTTATGGTTGGCTCAGGTACACACCTGGTATATGATATCCCTATGGTTGGCTCAAATATCACGTCTGGTATATACTAATGGTTGGCTCGGGTGCCTTGCCAGGTATGGGTATACCCATATATGGTTGGTTCGGGTACCCCGCCAGTAACTTAAGTATGGACTGATTGGGTTTTAACTCTGGTCGTGAATTATTTAATCTCATAGTAGCATTATGATTAGGCTGAGACTCAATATCTCAAACAAGAAGCACAAGATTGTCAATGTGTGGGACCACTATTTTGCATTCCTGAGACAGATCCCTATTCTGATTCACACTCACCAAGATGACTAAATGTTTAAAGTTCTTTACGAAAGCCAAATGTGCTTCTACATTGAACTAAGATATGTGTTGTGTCACTGCACCCTAGGTTTTACAACTTCACAATTAACTACTACAAGAGTAGTTGGATAGCTACCATCACCCTGCTTAGAAAAGTAGAGGCCCCGGGGATTTTTGTAAGTTGCTTGATCAAACTGGGGGGCCATCGACAAGAGTGGGAAGGCCAAAAGAGTTTGTGGTTAGCATCTTACAAGCCCTTATTCTCTCATTTTGATACTATGAGTGAATAACCTTCTCCAGTATGGGCATACAACTTCACCCTTTCCCATGCTTTGTTATCAACATATATTAAAGAAATGTCCTATTGGACATTGTTTTTTGTATGTGGAATTACTCTCTTTCCTTATCTATTTTTGAGAAAAGAAGAACATAGATAAGGAAGAACGTAACTATTGCACCTAGTTCTTCTACAACTATTAATATCTTGAGAGATCAAAGAAAATCTTTCACAAT
Source organism: Solanum okadae (assembly GCA_036553675.1). Lineage (NCBI taxonomy): Eukaryota > Viridiplantae > Streptophyta > Magnoliopsida > Solanales > Solanaceae > Solanum > Solanum okadae. The sequence goes on along the minus strand of CM071682.1, from coordinate 35,479,356 downwards.
TATGTGGAAATTAAAGTTAACTGTGATATATCATAATTATTAGTTAATTTTAGGTGATTAGCAAATAGATCACCAAATATAAGAAATATATATATATATATATTTTAATTTTTTACAAAGCATGTAGCGGATCAGAATGACTTATTAGTGTTTTCAGTAGCAAAACGGAGCAGAACTTAATTGATTTGAGCCAGATTCAATCTAGGAAACATATTATAATTTTAAAACAAAATTTTACTCTTTTTATTTATTAATATGCTGACTGACATCTCAACTTAATTATGTCTTATAGGCGTGTTTTCTAAGTGCCAATATGCTGAAAATCAAATCGATAGGCATGATATCTAATTCATTTAAACAAATTACTAACCAGATGAACAAGTAACGTGAAAAAGGTCTCATGCGTAGATGTGTGGGCATATAATCAATGAACAAGTATCAACAGTTAATTTCAATCGGGCATAAATATTATGAGGAAAACAGTGGCTAATTAATACAACTAACAATCTCAAAAATAGAGCAGATTTTAGGTCTAGAGATGAGCCAGTGGCAGAATGGCTTTAATTAATAAGTAGAAACTGATTAAGCTTATTTCAAGTGGAAAAATGGTGCAGAAATTAATTCGAACAGAATTTAATCGGGGTATCAAGTAACAGATGCAGAAAATTGTTTTTTAGAACAGTAACAAAAGGGATTATTAGTGCAGGATTTAAATTAAGTGGCAGTTAAAATGCAGAAAATAATTAATTTCGGGCATCATTTAATTAGTCCAGCAAGTTTAATAGTAGATTTTAAAGACACGTAGAATATAATTATTAATTAATTTTAGGTGATTAGCAAATAGATCACAAAATGCAAGAAATATATATTTATTATTAGTATTAATTTTTTTTTTTTTTACAAAGCATGTAGCGGATCAAAATGACTTATTAGTGTTTTCAGTAGCAAAACAGAGCAGAACCTAATTGATTTGAGCCAGATTCAATCTAGGAAGCATATTTTAATATTAAAACAGAATTTTACTCTTTTTATTTATTAATATATTGACTGACATCTCAACTTAATTATGTCTTATAGGCGTGATTTCTAAGTACCAATACGCTGAAAATCAAATCAATAGGCATGATATCTAATTCATTTAAACAAATTACTAACCAGATGGGCAAGCCATTTATCTAAAATGTAACAAGTTTAAACCTATATACATGATTTCTAAGCCCAAAACATACTGAAAATTATTTGGATCCTATAGGCATGGTATATAATATGACAAAATAATATAAAACATATTATGGCAATATTCAAACTTATTCATTTGTTATATAAAGGTTGCTTTAGTTGAAATACATGAAACAAGGAGTATGAAGGTGGTTAATGCTAATTCCCTAACACACTATAATAAGCAATTAAAACACAATCCACTTTTAAACTAATTAAAGGATTACATAGATGATTAATGACAATAGCATACTTTGTTTTATTTTTGTTAGATCTAAAACATAATTGTTAAAATATGGCCTATCAAACAAATCACAATCCTATAAGCATGCTTTCAAACACAAATAAGTTACGATAAAAATAAATAAACAAGTAGCATATAAATCCCTCCCCATTAGACGATTCCCCCGAATATATTTCATATATATCTAGGGTTAGAGTTGCTACAAGATTATTACAAACTGGAATAAATAATAAATACGAATTTAAAAATATAGAAATTTAAGTAATCTCGTCTCATAGCTACTCTTCAACTTGAACTTCAAATTCAAAACTTGTTTAGCAGAATAAAACCCAACACGAGATCATAGCATGATAATAGCTAATAGATAGAAACGTAAAAGCAATTTAGAGCAAACAGACGAATTTCACCAAGTCATACAAAATCACACATCGGGGTGAGGGAAAAGGAAACTAACCCGGATACTTTCTTTTTATTTATTCATACACACTATTCCAAATAACATATGCAAAGATGAAAATAAACTAGTGAAATAGAACTAACCGATTATGCAGAATATAATTATCAGCAATGAAGTACTAGCGACAATCCAATCGAAACAGCGACACAACAAAGAATGCACTTTGAATGTTGCAAGAGACTAATTCTTTTATATGAACAAAGAATAGTTTTAGATGATTTTTCTAATTGTTCAAGTGTTAAAATCGTGAATGGAAAAGTGTGGGTCAGCGTGAGAGTGAGTGTTTTTTTTTCTTAAAGGGAGGGCTCCCTTTATATAGTGAAAAGAGGGTCAGTAATTAAGGGAAAGGAAAATAATGGGGGATCAATTAATAGCATTTTCCTTATTTCAAAGGAGAACCAACTCAGATTTTAATTTATTTTTTACCAATTATAAGAACAACTAAATAAGTCAAGGATATAATTAAAAGTTACAAATAATAAGGTAAGAACCGGCTAGCATGCATAAGGAAAGCAATAACCACCTAAGTCAAATAATTGCTTATTGCTAGGTTACCATAAATAAACAAGTAAGAATCTGTTAAGACGAGTATTACGGCAATGAGATCAATTTACAACGATCTATCAATTTATATAAAATCAGCACTAGTATTTTATGGAAAAGAAATAATACAATCCTTACCTATTAATTTAAAGACTTACCATAATAGAAGTAGGAGTCTAGCCAATTATATCACATTAAGCATGGGTAGAATAATAATTAATAAGCTAAGAAAAATTAAACCATACCTCAATAGCAAACCAAATCTTGAACAGGTAAATAATCGACGCAACAATCAAGGGATTAATCAGTTAGACAAACATAAGGGAAATTGAGGAATTGACATAATTGAATACATATTGGCGATAAATCGGTATGTATATTCAATTTGAATAGAGACATATATTCCAGTGATCAATTAATTATTTTAGGGAGGAAACAAATATATCTCTCCATTAAATACTGCTAAATCAAAGTTACAAGGAGGTAATCAAGTGAAAATAGTTCAAGGTACAACAATTTACTATATAAATATAGAAACATATAAAATCCATTGGTTAGGATCATGACCTGCATATTAAATCAAATAAAACTCACAAATTTGGAACTCAGGCAGATCTCAAGAAAGCAATAATCATGACTTTAAATAGTAAATCGGCAGATTACAATAGAAGCAATGAACCAACTTCATTTTCATAAAATATAAGAACAAGAATTATGTATAAAAAAATAAAAATGCATCAGCTTATATATCATCATTTTAGACCCATGCTTGAATATGAATTTTCCATAGACTTAACAAATAAAAAATAAAACATCACACCACACAAAAAATATACTAAACATGCTTGAATATGATTTTCCCATATACTTAAATAAGTAAATATCACTCCAAACTCAAACAAAAATGAAAGATAATAGCCGAAAAGAGATGATAATTGAGAAAGATGAGCAAACCTGGACGGATCTGTCAAAGATCCGTCTTAAATACACTTGAAATCCCAAAAGAAATGTCCGTCGGAGCTCGCTGCTAGTTATCGCCGGCTGCTGCTATTGCTGGTGACTCGCTGGTCGGAGCAGTTGGCTTCGTCTTCCTCACTGGTCGGAGCTACTGTTGGTGTTGATGGTGGTCCTCGCTGGGAGTTCCGTGAGGCTGCTGCTGACGCTGCTAGTCGCTGGTCGGAGTACTGCCAGTGATGGAGGTTTGCTGGTGGTTCTCGCCAACTGCTGGATTTGTTGTCGTTCTGATCTTGCTGCTGTTTACGGAAAAAGAGAAGACCGACGCTGGTCTGCTTTTCGGAGCAGCATCATTGCTACTATCCGGTGGCTTCACTGGTCGGAGCTGCTGCATGTGCTCGCATGGCTGTTGTATCTGTGCCGACTGCTTCCTGCTGGTGGTGCTCTGAAAGAGAGGAGAGAAAAGAGAAGAAAAAGGGAGGAGAAGAGAGGAGAGGCGGATTCAAAGAGAAAGAGGAAGAATGAAGAATTAGGTTTAAGGTTTGGGGGTATTTTGATTAAAATAGGAAAGTTAGGATCTTAAATCAGGAACATTGAATCGTTTTGAGATGAGAGGTTGAGATTTAAACGGAATGAGATGGATGGTCAAGATTTAAAAGAGGGATCTTAAATCAGATTGGATTGGATTTGAAATGGCCAAAATTGAAATAAAATTGGCTAGAATCGCAATGAGAGGGTGGTTCTTATTGAAATTGATTAGGCTAGAATTGAAAGGAATTAGAATAAAATAGGCTACAATTTAAACAATTTTGAGGAAATTTGAAGGAATATTATCCAATTGAAATACTACAAAATACTATAATTAAAAGTACAAAATTTTTTAAAACATTTGAATTATTTCGAGTTATACTAATAATTTTAAAATATTTTTATAGTATTTACAAGTATGCATACTAAATATATAATGTTTAGACAAAATCGATTAAAATTTCAAATTCGACACATTTTTTTTAAGATACGTATTTAATCGAATAGCATTTCCAAAATTGCTAAAGGTTGGTCAAAATTGGGTGTCAACAGCTGCCCCTTGGTTGCTTGAGAATGATGGATGAATTGTCGGGCAACCAACGTTAACTTAGTAGCTGATTTTGTTTGACCGACAAGAGATGTCAGTGGGATCAATTGAAACAATATAGAGTTGGAGAGGGGTACGACCAAGACTTTGGTATTAAGCCGCCTACATATCTCTGGTTATACAAGAATCAAGTCGTGTGTAGTTGTAGACTCAGGAGCAGACGAAACTCCTAAGAATTGAAAGAGCGGTACGGTATTCGAACGGGAACGATATTGGCTTGAATGGATAAGATTAGAGTAGCGAGAAATGCATGACAGGGAGATTTCCAGTTTAGGATCGAAGAACCCTATGAGAAGCGGTAAAATTAGTAGCCAAGGGTTAAATGAAAAAACGGTAATATAAGTAGCAAAGAATTTTGATCGAGCCTCTGTTGCGATGGATGTATGCACGATAATCGTAGTCGAGAGGACGATTCATCTCACCTGTAAAATGTTAGTCTTTGCAAATCTGTAGCTTGTAATATGACTAAATAAAGTGATTAGAGTAGATATATCAAATAAACGGTAAAAGTAAACATGATGCAATTTTCCATATCGACAATGATGTTTGCCATAAGACTATGAAAATGATGTCTAGGGCCATGATACGCAAAAATTATATCCTCAGGTCATGAAAATGTTGTCTACGGGCCATGAAAAATGATGCATTTAGACTATGACACCTTTGGATCATGATAAGCAGAAAGTAAATCCTTAGGCCATGATATGATGTCTGCAGACCATGAAAGATGCCTTTAGACCATGACGCCTTCAATACATATGTAATGAGTAAAGAAAGCGTATCTGTAATTCGGGCATCTGTTGATACTTGTAGCTTGATTGGAGTTTATTCGGGCATATGCAATTCTCGAGCACAATGCAATCTCGGGCACATGCAATATCGGGCACAATGTAATTTTTGGGCTCATGCAATATCGGGCACAATACAATTCTCGGGCATCTGCAATATCGGGCACAATGCAATATTCGGGCATATGCAATATCGGGCACAATGCAATCTTCGGGCTCAAGCAATATCGGGCACATGCAATTCTTGGGCTCAATGTCGTCTTCGGGCACATGCAATGATGTAATTCTCGGGCACATGCAATATTGGGCACAATGCAATCTCGGGCTCAATGCCGTCTTCGGGCACATGCAGTCATTGGGCACAATGCAATCTTTAGGCTCATGCAATATCGGGCACATGCAATTCTCGGGCTTAATGCAGTCTCGAGCACATGCAATCTTCGGGCATAATGCAATCTCGGGCACGTGCAATAATGTAATCTTCGGGAACACATGCAATCTCGGGCTCAAATGCAATCTCAAGCACAATGCAATATCAGGAACAAATGTAATCTCGAGCACAATGTAATCTCCGGGCATAAAATAGTTTTCGGGCTCATGCGATAATTTGTTTGAGGGCATAAACCTTCGCCTTTTAGAAGGATTGAGTGTCATTTGTTGACGAATTCAGAATATTGTAGCTTTGACCCTTCGTCCTATTGTAAGGAGTAGGTGCAGTTGAAAAGTTGATTTGTCGGGCTTGATATGGAGTTGTTTGATCCTTTTTGTCTGATTGGAAGGGTAGGGTACCATTAATCGGCGATTGTCAGGCTCAAAATAGCTTGGTCCTTTTATCTTGTCAGAAGGATAGGGCGCCGTTTATTGGGGATTTGGGGTCAGTATAGAGTAGTTTGGTCTTTCGCCTTGTTGGAAGGGCAGTGTGCCATTTGTTTGCGATTTTTGAGCTCTGAATAATGTAGTTTGATCATTCTTCCTATTGGAAGGCCGGAATGCCATTGATTAGCGATTTTTTGGATATAGCGGCACATTGATCCTTCAAGTGGTGTTGAAGTTGCTTCTTGTATATGTACATGTCTTTTCTACATTCAAAGAAAAAGAGTTAGTTTAAGAGGGAGGTTGATCTGTATCCCTGATTTGGCACAGTGCTCATTTAACGTCTGCTAGAATGTCCTTTGAAGTGTTTTCAAAAAATTTGAGGTCCCCTCAAAATTTTCTGCCCCAGTGTAGAACTTCAGCTATTCTGATCTTTGTTGCAGATTGTAGCTTGATTGTTGTGAATTTTTTAGATCCTCTCAAAATTTTGTCCCAGTCTTGATTTGCAAGAAAATATGTTTTTGAAGGAATTTTTGAAATCCTTTCAAAAAAATTTCCCCAGTTATTGAATTGCGAGAAGAAATGATTTTGAAGGAGTTTCTGAGTTCCTCTCAAAAATTCTGCCCCAGTATCGAGATTTTGCAAGAAGAATGCTCTGTTATGTAATTTTTGAGACCCTCTCAAAAATTCTGCCCCAGTTACTAATTTGTGCGAAGATATGCTTTTGCAGGAATTTTGAGTTCCCTACAGAAAATTCTGCTTCAGTATCATCACTTGCAAGAAAATGTCCTTCTGATGGAATTTTTGAGACACTCTCAAAAATTCTGCCCCAGTTAATAGTCAAAAGGGAAAATGGAATTTTTATTATGATAAGACCGAACTCCATAGGAGCGCCTACGTATCCCCTCTTAAATGAGAATCAGGTCTGACGTAGTTCCAAATATAGAGAGCATAAGCACGACATTTAAAAGAACCTTCTTGAGCAACAACTGAATGATAGATTCTGACCAACTTTATTGCCCACATGCTACTACGGGTACCTGAAAGTAGAAAACATAAACTTAAACGGCATAAGCCTTTTATTAGGAAACTGCTTCAAATGAGCTTCGACATGTTCATTGTTGGGATTCCGTTGGCTTGAAGTCCTCCAAATATATGATCTTGGTATCGATCAATTGTTGAATCTTGTTTTTCAGATCACGACAGTCTTCTATGGTATGTCCTTTCATCCCTGAGTGATAAGCACAAACCTTAGAGGGTTCAATCCACCTTGCATGTGTATTCATCCTTATTTTACTGATAGGAGTGATGTGACCAGCAAGCCTCAACTTTTCATAGAATTGGTCTATAGGCTCAGTCAAAGGAGTGTAAATTTTGATGGGCCTTTTCTCAACATTGAATAAATTTTTGCGAATATGTTTTTGAGTGAAGGTTTTGACATTGTGAACAGGATAAGTAGGCTTTTGATATGTAGGCATTTGATATGAAGGAAATTGATATGGTATGAGCGGCGCACAATACCAAGGTACTTGGCGTAGAGGTGTTTGATATTGAGGAGGTTGTAAGGGAGGACTCGGCATACTCGGAGTAAGATATGGAGGTCTGGGAGCATAAGCCTGATGTTGAGGAGGATATGGGTAATTTGGAAAGTGGTGTTTTTTGGAGGCATTTGAATGGAGCTTGGCTGATTTTGAGAAGTAGGGTGAGTGGGTGGAGGATTATCTTGGAGAATGGTTTGACTCGTGACAAGCGGCTTATCTATGTTTGTCGCCAGAGTGGGAACGACAGAGAGTAACAACTTGGCCCACCCGCGTATATCAGACACTTTTTCTTCTAATTCCCTTTTTTTTTTCAGGCTTGACACCAACTAGTTTGAAGGATGCTTCTTTTCAATAGTCTTACTCATAACCTTCTCATTAGTCGCTTTCCTTTTCCCTTTGTGGTTCTCATTTGGAAGAGAGTCCTTTGATCGCATATGGTAAACAATGGTCTACAGATCAACCGTTGGGGAAGGGTTTAAAATAAAAGTAAAAACAAAAGAAAACCCAAGTTAGAGCGTTGCATTAATTAAGATAGCAAGCACATTGCTTTAAGATAAACGTCATAAATGCAAGGAGCCTCGTTGAGCCAGAGGTAGGCCTAAGACGACATATAAGTAATGCACAATAATTAATTCAAGCCTTATTTGCCAATTGGAGTTTAGAGTTAGAGAAATAAAAGCGATCTTTATTTATTATAAAATTCGAACAATACATCATAACAAAAGCTAAAATAACCTAAGGGAAAGGGGGTTACAATGGGAAAGTCATCCTAAATTCTGAAAATCTTGAAGATATCGGTTCCAAGAGCTTGGTGCCAATTGACTTCTTGTATAGGGAGTGACTTCATTCTTGATCTTCAACATGTTGTGTGCCCATATGTTTTCCCTTTCATCAGTGAGCCCATAGTATCCTTCCCCACTCACTTCTTTGTCTTTGACCTCCTTTAGGATCCATATGTAATACTCACGTGTGCATAAGGCCTGTCGTGCACCCATAGGAATGGTTAACACTCGCTCCCAATTTCGAAGTATGCTGTGGACTTGTGGTGTATCTAATCCAAATTCATACTTAAACTGCTCTATGTTAGACAAGAGAAGAGAGGAGAGGCGGATTCAAAGAGAAAGGGGAAGAATGAAGAATTAGGTTAAGGTTTGGGGGTATTTTGATTAAAATAAGAAAGTTAGGATCTTAAATCAAGACCATTGAATCATTTTGAGCTGAGAGGTTGAGATTTAAACGGAATGAGATGGACGGTCAAGATTTAAAAGAGGGTTCTTAAATCAGATTGGATTGGATTTGAAATGGCCAAAATTGAAATAAAATTGGCTAGAATTGCAATGAGAGGGTGGTTATTATTGAAATAAAATTGAAATTGTTTAGGCTAGAATTGAAAGAAATTAGAAGAAAATAGCCTACAATTTAAACAACGTTGAGGAAATTTGAAGGAATGTTATCCAATTAAAATACTACAAAACAGTATAATTAAAATTACTAAATTTTTTAAAACATTTGAATTATTTCGAGTTATACTAATAATTTTAAAATATTTTTATAGTATTTACAAGTATGCATACTAAATATATATTTTTTAGACAAAATCGACTAAAATTTCAAATTCGACATATTTTTTTAAATACGTATTTAATCGAATAGCATTTCCAAAATTGCTAAAAGGTCGGTCAAAATTGGGTGTCAACAATGTGAAAACATTTACTCTTTGGGAATACATAGTCCCGATATACTCTTTTGAAGAAATGCACTTCAAACTTTACTTTTTATTCAACTCAAAACTCAAGTCTTAAAATAAAGTTAAAACATTTGTGAAAGACTTTTGGGAAAAACTTTATGAACTTCTCTTAACTTCACTCTTGACTTGACTCTTAACTTCTCTTGATTTGACTCTTAACTTCTCTTGACTTGCTTCTTAACTTCTAAGCTTGACTCTTAACTTTCCTTGAATTGAATTATGGATTCAAGGATTGTGCTTTGTGATAGGAAAGATCTCATGATGTTTAGGAATGATTTTAGATAGCTAAACATGAGAAATGATCAAGAAATCACTGCCTGGACACCAGTCTGTGGCGCTGAGGTGTATTTAAATTTTGGTCGCGAAAATAAATTTTGAGGCAGAGAGGTCCGTGACCTCTCTGTGACGCGAAGGGAAAGTTACACTTCTGAAAAACAATTCTGCGTCACAGACCTGGTACCCAGTTTCTGCCCGACTTGTTCCTTCTTCGTTTTCTAACCCCAATTTGCCTAAACTCAGTTCTTGTTCTCAAATTCCCTTTAGATTTAGATACCCAGTATGTATACACAAGAATCTAACTCAAACAACTCAAGGAAACAACATTTTAACCTCAAGAACGAAGGCCAATTTCAAGAACACCATTCAAGATTCATCAAATTTCCACTTTCTAGAACAAAATTTGCTGAAATAAACATGGTTGGCGCGTGGGTAAGCGAACCCAATGCTACGAAAGACTCACATACCTTATTAGGGATCAACCCTTGTCGAAATCCACAAGCTAAACCTTCAAGAACGAAGAACTTTGCTTTTTCTCCTCTTTTCTCCTCTAGCGTTCTTTATTAAAATATCCTAGCGTAAAATTCCAATTGTCTAAACTGAACCAATTCAGTTTAGACCCCAATTTAATTTCTAGAAACGAATTAACTTAATTGGGTGGTGAAATGACCATAATTCCCTTCAAAAATCCGGATTGGACTTTCCTTATTTGAACAACCCAACTTCCAATGGGCATAACTCACTCATACGAACTCCGAATCGTGCAAACTTGGTGGCATTGGAAAGATTATTCCAGGAACGTTCCTACGATATCTGGAAACACACCTAACTCTTCCTAAGCTAGGAGTTATGGTTATTTGAAACCAAAAACTCAAACTTAACTTAACCAATTTTTCAGATTTTTATTATTTCCAAAAATCACTCTTTCTAATTTCAGCTCTTTCTAGTTTCTTTCATTTTTCGAGATGTTACACTCTTTGGTTGGAGGGGGAGGGGATCTTATGTAATATCCCGTAACTTAAAATACATTTGCGACTCGTAAATGCATAGATGTGATATCAGGGGAGGTATATCATTGAAAATGGTTAAGCATACCATGTAACCCTTATATTTAGTCATTTGAAGGGTTAAACAAAAGTTTTAGGTCAAAGAGATCATTAAAGAAAATATGAAAGTTTAAAGGTTCATTGTGGAGGAATACTACAAATGATCTCATTTCTCATCTGTCTTTGAACAAGCATATCTCCTAATATATAACGAGTTAGAGGGGACACTACATATCCAATTGAAGTTATTTGAGTCTAGTTTCCAGCAAAACAAACCACTTGTTACAATGATATCGGAGTAAAAAGTTATGTTCATTCTACGACAGACGCGCGCACTGCCCGATCACTGCGGGACATGTGGCACTTTAGAGAAAGTCGGCAAAACTTTTGTTTTTATATTAGAAGTTTGGGATATACTTTCTTATATACTCAAGAACTTGTAAGGACTGGTTTCAACTTATATGTTCAAGTTTTTCTAATCTTCAATCCACTAAAGCTTAAGGAAAAAATATTGTTCTTGGAGAATAAAGAAGAGCAGGGGCTGCTTTTCTTTGATAGATAGATAAAGTTTTCAGGAAAGGAGTTTGACGACGTAAGATAGTAAGTCCCAAATTAAGGTATGTAAAGCTAAAACCTCTTTTGCCCTTAAGGCACGACCTAAACTCACATGTTCTTCCTATAAATGTCACTATAGATTCTATGATACTTGAAAGAAAGTTATCCTATTTTATAAACCCTCTCATGTTGAGTCCTGAACCTATAGAGTTATAGTACTCTTCAAGGAAGCAATATGTTTCACACAACTACATTTGTCTACAATTGGAACTCTTAGAAGTTAACGGTGTACATGTTGCATAAATTTAAAGAAAGAAACCAGCCACAGATTGTTCGTAAGTGCATAGGTCACAAGATATATGATTCTTAAGCTAAAGAATGTAATCACGAATTGTATCACGAGCTATGTGATTAGTGAATTAATTATTACAAATAATTGCAAGCAGTTGAGATTATAGACTACTCGGCAGCGTAGGGTGGGTATATTTAGGGCTACCACGTGCGACGCTACTCTGTGCACATAATTAAGATATAGTCAGCTAGAATTTCCTGTCGTGGATTCACCTGACCGATACAGGCCTGGGGGTAGACCATACAGGAGTCCTGGGGGGCGTACCTTGATAGACCTCATTACCAAACTATGAGATTTCACGCGTGGTCGTGACAGTGGGCTGCCATACAGGGTTTACTAATCTCCGTCAGTAGGCCATCATGTGATTCCCTGACAGTTAGCTTTATAAAGAGCAAATAATCGATATAATGAAGTAAAGATATCACTTAGGCAAATTATAGGGATTATATATATATAAATGACTAAGCCATGAAACGTTCGATAAGGACCCTTGAGGTTGGTCACAATTTCAGTTACGGATTATGTCTCCTGCATACACATGCTCAAATTTGCGTATCATGATATTTGATGTCTAATTGTTATTCAGTTTGCTTTACATACCACTACATGTTTTGTATGTACTGACGTCCCTATTATTTTGGCATTTCATTTATATCACTATAGGCTCAGGTGCTCACGACACCAAGCATTTTCAGTAGACTAGAGACTTCCAGTTTAGCAGTTGGTAAGCTCCACCTCTACGTGGAGCTATCAGATATTTAGATCCTATATTTTTCTATGTATATACATATATCAGAATGGGTATGTCGGGGTCCTGTCCCGACTAGTTATTAGATTTTCAAAGGCATACTCTTTAGAGGCTTCGTAGACTTAGTCTTGTTTCCATTGTAAAGTAGCCCAATGGGTCCTTTTGTTATCTATGTTTTAGTATGTGTCTTCATATAGGTTCCGCTGCTTATGAATCTTCAGCTTTGGCATGAGATTAGTAAAATATTTTGCAGTTGCTTGTGTATATCCTTGATGTCTGCCCTTTCTAGTTAGGGGGTGTGACATCTTAATCATCCCGTCACAACCCATGGAAAACATTCGAGCATGTTTCTCTAGTTTTTAATTTGTTACGTTTGTTTAAACAAATGATTTTTCTTTATCATTTGTAAATTAGGTCACGTTTTGGAGGGGCAAAAAAGTGGGTGAAGAAACTTTATAAAGCTATGTGACCTTTTTGGAATTAAAAAAATAAGTTTTAGCTTTTTATTTAATTCAGTAAATATAAGTTTGTTCATGAAGATTGTAAGTATGCATCATTTGTTAAACGACACGTAGACGTGTACCACTTTTATAACGAGGGTAAATTTTCCTCTTCTCCCTATAATTGATGTGTTGAAAAAGAGAGTAGTTGTAAATTGAAATTGAAGATAAATAAGGATACTTAAGACAAATTTTACTTTTAAGTTGCTAATATTTTCTCAAAGGGATGCCCAAAGAAAGACATGATAAGTGAAATAGACCGGAGGCAATACCTTTTGTCCTCCTAACAACTCCCCTAATAAAGTACTCCCTCCATTCTATCTTTTCTTTCTTGTAAAAGTGAAAGAATATTGTATCACATTTTTTTCGCTCATTAAGATCCCTGAGTATTTATGAAACTCAGATGAGACTTAAATGGAGTGACATAGATAATAAGAATTCATATAACCAACCCCAACGAGCTTGAAATTAAAGTAATAGTTGTCCCTAAACAAAATATAACATGATAATCTGTTAGAGTAGGTTAAAGTACCATGTACCTTGATGAGAAACAACCAATAAGAGCTAGGTACCATGTATCGGATGAGAAACATGTATATAAGGAGGGTGATCAACTGAACTAAAATCATCAATCCGCCTCTCTGCGATAGCTGGGAAAAGCTTCTAACATTGATCAGGTCCTGATGAAAGGATGGATTTTGAAGTGGCAATGGTTGCTCCTTCATTGGAGATTTATTTTACCTCTCGACATATGTTATCTAAAATAACCAAAAAATCACAAACAATCGCAAACCTTTATCCCTCGTGATTAGCATTTCTGTGGAATGACATGTAAACTGGAGATGACTTGTAAACAAGTATTTTGAGACTGATCTTCTAAGTCCTGATCGAGGCAAATCTTCGAGCAGATCATCAGACTTTATGCTATATAATTGATGTTGATCCGTTGTAGCACGGGCAACTCGTATACCTTCTGAGCAGATTATTTTCATCCTATGACTTTTACATCTTATAATTTCAGAAGCTTGTCAAGCTTAAATGCTTGTGCACCACCAGGAAACTTTCCATCGTTCATCCGATTGCCAGTCTTCGAATAACTTTTTACAAGGCAAACTACTAGATGATCCATTCGTCAATTCTTTTAACTTCAGCCCACGAAATGGATAAAAATCATCACCAAATAGCTCAAATAACCATCGAATAACTTCAAAATAACATCTACAACGAACCCCAAACATTTGTTTATCAGCTTGGGCCAAGTTATATAAATGGTAAAAATGTGCAAGGAAATTACACATTTAAAGAAAACAGAGGAGAGTATATTAATAATCCATTTAATAACTAAATTTATTTTAGTGAAAGAAAAATGGGGACTTTAAACATATGTTCCACGAAATTAAAAAATTGTGCTCTTTGCTTACATAATGTCAACTATCAGAAATTTTGCGATAAACAAGGTGAATTATTTTAGGGTAATATCCTCCAGCCATTTATTCTAAACAACTGAGAAATGGTTCAGTAAAGTTAAGATCTTAGTAGCCAGTGCCAGTCCACGAAAGTTCAAGATTTGAAAATGCATGCTCCAACAATGTGTTTTACTTGAACTGAAGTGAGAATGAGGAGACGTCATTTCCCTGATTTAATAATAATATCAATTGAATGAGGGTACACGTGTCACTCGAAGTGAAGTGAGAATAAGCTCACGGCTCTTCCTAGATTCACATACCATTAAAATCATTGTGTACATGTGTCACCGGAAGTATACAGTGAATTAATGACTTCTTTGCATTTTACACCCTAAACGTGTGTTTTTATCTGTGATTCGCATCATATTATTTATAAGGGGAAAAAGTCAAAATTACCTCACAACTTTAATTTATTAGTTGACTTTACCCTTACTATTAAAATGAAGTTATCCTGGTTGTTAATAAACTAATCATTTGTATCCCATTTTTAACTGAAATCTCCAAATCAACCAAAATTTAACCGATTTCTTAAAAATGACTCATTCCTATTTTAAATCCATGTCTGACCCATATATATATCTTAATCCAAAATAATTCTTGATTTTGAAACAAAAAAACAAAACCCCCAATTCATGAAAGCAATGTGGTGACTGAAAATCTCTGTAAAAATTCACACTTTCTGTTCATTCTATACCTTTATTATCAATAATCTTGAGACCCCATCCGACCAACCATCACCATTTCTAATCAATTCCACTATCATAATCGTATAAGGAGGTATATATGGGATTGTGCGGGTGCGGTGGATTGGGATGAAATGATAAAAATGGCAGTTGTTTCAGTGGGAAATGGTAATGTCGTATGGAGAGCTCATGGAACAATGGTGACAATACAATTTTTGTATGGTGGGTACCATGTGATTACTAAAGTTGAACTCAATGTGGGAATGAATCAAGTTGTGTGAGGCTTGTATAGGGAATAGGGATCTTCATGCTCTATTTATTCTTGCATTGGTGGCTTATGTTCAAAAAAGTTCTTAACTTGATGATTTAAATATAATTTAAAATATCAAGCATGATAAATTTAAAAGAAGACATGTTTTCTTATTTCCAAAGAATGTCTCCAACACTAGATATATCAAAGATATAATGGAAAAAGAAAATAAAACTACTAACTATGATTTTATGGTAGCCTTGGTAATGAATCTAATGCTTCACATTTCATAACGTTTATAAAGTTTCGTTAGCGTTATATTTGGTGTGCCAATTTTTCGTATATTTTTTAATAACGTTGGCTGCAAGAAAAACTTAGCACAGCTCAATTAATTCACTATATATTGGCTACTCCCACTTATACATGTACCCAATAAGTCTATATATCCATTGTTGTTTTCACCAATGAAAAAATAATTCTTAACATTATTAGCCTCTTTGAACATTTTATATCAGTATAACTTAGTTCAACATCATTGACCACAAGTTACATCTTGACTTCACCGTAGTCTCATCATAAATTTACATTTAATTATAATCTAATAGCATTAAAAGATTTACACATTTAGTACATAAAAATTAGTCACCCATTTTGAAAAATATAATAACATATAATTTTATCTTATTTTCCAAATGTGAATAAATACTTTATAATTAAAATCTTTCTTTATCAGCTACAACATTTTATTTATTTTTTCTTTCTTTCTTTATGAGCTTCAGCATTTTCATCAAGAATCACCATATCCAAAATGTTACTCAGTAAAGAGATAAATGGACAGAATAGTGAAAGCAAGCAAGAAAATTCAGAATCTAATGAATAACAAATGTTGGTTTTCTTTGATCTCATTATTGAAATCCTCTTAAGGCTACTAGTGAAATCTCTCTAGCAGTTCAGGTCTGTTTTGAAAACTTGGTTTCTTTAATCTGTAGCTCTAAATTTATCAAGTCTCATATGAGTTTATCAACTAGTAAAAAAGATGTAACACCTCGCTAAGTGAAGGAGCTAAAATTAGAAAATATCATTTTTGGAAAGAATGAAAAATCTGGAAATTTGTTTAATTTATGTTAAGTATGAATTTTGGGTAAACTTCAAATGCCCATAACTCCTAGATCAGGATGGTTAGGTGTGATACAAGATACCGTAGAAAATATCTTTGTATTATCTACCCAACCACGCTGAATTTTCTCAATTTCAAGTTCGTATGAGGAATATATGCCCATTGGAAGTTGAGTTGTCTAGATAAGGAGAGTCAAAACCGGATTTGTAAGGATTATTTTGGTCTTTTCCATACCCACTTGATTTAATTCGTTTTTAGTGAATTAATTAGGGTAAAAAATGAATTGGTTCAGTTTGCACAATTGAAAATTCATGCTAGGGCTTTAGAGAGAAGAACTCAAGAGAGAAGAGAAGAGGAAAATCAAGATTCGTCGTCTTCGTAAGGAATTGATTGCGGATTTCATCAAGGATTTTATCCTATGAGGTATGTGAGACTTTCATAACGTTGGGTTCGTTCACCCACGTGCCAAACATGTTTATTTCAGCATGAATTCGTCCTAAAAAAATTGGAAGTTTGAATGTTCTTTGTGGATGTTCTTGAATTACATTCGTTCTTGAATTTGGGTTGAGATTGAGTAATTCTTGAGAGTTTAATGTGTATTATTAGAGTTACTTTGAGTTAGATTCTTGTGTATGTGTGTTGGGTACCTGAATATAGAGAGATATTGAAAAAAGAATCAAAATTAATCGAATTGAGTTCAGAAAACGAGAGGAAAAGTTTGTCAATTTTGCATGGGGCAATGTTGGTGTGACACGCCAACAGTGCACCAGAAATGAGCCCCAGTAACTTAATGGCTGGTACGGCGCGCCAGGAATGCGCTCGGGTTTTCTACCCCCTCCTGTTTTTCATCGGGTTTTGAGTAATTATCTCAGACCACAGCAAGAGTTCTCATTTTTAAACATATGAGCTGAGTATTTTGGGAGTAGTATTGAGCACCAATGTGGGGATGAGTTCATAACAACTCAAAGTATCCATAAACCATGTACCCAACGTGGGTAGAAAAGGGTCATACTTTTTAGATGATTCCTTAGTGCTTTTTAGCATAGACTAGTGGATCCACTTAGTTGAGGCGTTCTATATCCCGACAAGTTATAGAACAGTTCTGGCAGCGTGGGCGAGACGTTGCATCATCACATAGCTCATATTGATGGTTGTCTGTTAGAGAAATTGCCACAAATTTATATTACTTTATTGTATATATGTATATTGAGTTATTTCTTACTGTTTTAAATGCTTCATATAAACTGCTTCTTTTATGCTGTTTAATTATACATTTGAGTTGAGTATCTGTGATTTTGAGTAAAGTTGAGGTGAGTGTTTCTTTCAGATTCCAGTTCAAGCTTATGTATTACTTAGAATTCCCCTCGCATGCTCGTACATTTAATGTACTAACGCCATTTGGCCTTCATCATTTTATGATGCAGATACATGTAACCTGGGTCAGCATCCAGCGCCTCGTTGATCCAGTTGAGTACTCAGAGTCAGTTGGTGAGCCTCCTTGCTTTTTGGAGGATTCCCTTTTTATTGCTTTGATTAGTTTGTTCTTTAGGATGTCGTGGGTCTTGTCCCAACGTCCATCTCAGTTGTTAGAGGCTTCATAGACTGTTAGTTAGTTTATTTGTCATTATCTATTTATTGGCTTATGTTACGACTTGAGTTGCCACTTTGGCTAAGTTAAATGTTTATTTCTGAAACATTCTGAGTTTAGTTGAGACAGTTGAGTTATCTTGCATTTGAATTATCTTCGTAATGCTTAAAGTCTTCCACTGAGAGTCTAGCCAGGCCAAGTGTTCTCTTGGGGCCAGTAATGGTTCTCGAGTTCTAGCCCTGGCTAGGGTGTAGGCTCGGGGCCTTGACAAAAGACATGTGAAGAGATGTATTCTTATGTCAAACTTACATACAAAATGACTTAGCTTTGAACTTAGCAATGAATTTATGTACTCTCAGCTATGATAATCTATAAATTAACTTTTCTAATGTCAATTAGGGGATAAACGTGCAACGCACGTTCCCAGGACCAGTATATTAATATGTGAGTCTACAAAATAGAAATTACTAACGTAACCTTCTCTTGTACTAGCAAGCAGCTCCACCATGCCTCGTAATTTACATATATGTGTAATTACTCTTTTTCTTTATATATTTTTAAGAAAAGAAGAACAGAGATAGGGAAGAACGTGAGTATTGCGCCTAGTTTTTCTACAACTATTATTATCCTGAAAGACCAAAGAAAATCTATCACAATTATATGGAAATTAAAGTTAACTCTGATAAATCTATGACAAAAAATTGAAACATCTATTACAAGAATTTGCACTTTAATGGGCTTCAATTCATATAATTCAGACATGGGACAGTTTCCTTTTTCTTCAACTTTTAGAAACACACACTTCAATTCGAATGCTTCAAGTTTTCTTTTTCCCGTTGCTTTTTGGTCCTCTGTTTCGTTTACCTGAACAAAAAGGTCCCAAGCTACCAAAAGCAATAAGAGATATTTTACCCATTAAACTAAATCCAAGATAGAAATTTACTTCATTGATTCTGCTTGCCACTATAGGTCTTAGTGTATACCGATTAAACATTGAAGGCAGTTCGATGCAATAAAATCTCGTTGTGCACAAGATGGAATGAAGGGTTGGACAATGTGGAGTCCGTTATAGAGGTTGTTCCAATGGCTTGAACCTACAACTTCTTAGTCATAGGAAGACAACTCGTACCATTAATGTAAGACTACCCTTCAATCAATATAAGAATAAAGTACTTATAATTTATGCTCATGTATATAAGACTTGATAGACATAGTTAAGTAATTTGATCTTCTCGTCTACTCAAATCATGATTACTGAATTTTACCAATTTTTTGGTGCCACTACTATATATTCTATAAATGTAGATACTTAGATTTTACCCTCTAATTCAAAATTATTAGTTTACTTTTACATTTTTTTTTAAATTTCTTTTGTACTTATTCTTAGGGAAAAATTAATGGAAAAATAAGTTAGTTTCTAGATTTTTAATCTTTTGGTGATTTTTTATTTGGTATTCGGTACTCATATTGGAGTCCAACTAAATTTGGATTCGCACATTGCGAAGTCCATTTCTGGGAATGACAGTCCTATAGAATCTTTACCATTTTTACGGACTTCAAACTCGAGCTCTTTGGTTGGGGGGGGGGAGAGATCTTAATCATCCATCACAACCCATGGAAAACATTCGAGCATGTTTCTCTAGTTTTTAATTTGGTACGTTTCTTTAAACAAATGATTTTGCTATATCATTTGTAATTTAGGTCACGTTTTGGAGGGAAAAAAAGGGTGAAGTAACTTTATAAAGCCACGTGACCTTTTGGAATTAAAAAATAAGTTTTAGTTTTTTATTTAATTCAGTAAATAAAAGTTTGTTCATGAAGATGGTAAATATGGATCATTTGTTAGAAGAAACGTAGACGTGTACCACTTTTATAACAAGGGTATATTTACCCCTTCTCCCTATAATTGATGTGTTGAAAAAGAGAGTAGTTGTAAATTGAGATTGAAGATAAATAAGGATACTTAAGACATTTACTTTTAAGTTGCTAATATTTTCATAAAGGGACGCCCAAAGAAAGACATGATAAGTGAAATAAACCGGAGGCAATACCTTTTGTCCTCCGAAAAACTCCCCTAATAACGTACTCCCTCCATTCTATCTTTTAATTTCTTGTAAAAGTGAAAGAATATTGTATCGCATTTTCTTCGCGTATTAAGATCCCTGAGTATTTATCAAACTCAGAGGAGACTTAAATGGAGCGACATGGATAATCAAGTTTCATATAGCCAACCCCAATGAGCTTGAAATTAAGGCAATAGTTGTCCCTAAACAAAATATAGCATGAAAATATGTTAGAGTAGGTTAAATTACCATGTACCTTGATGAGAAACAAACAATAAGAGCTAAGTACCATGTACCGGATGAGAAACACGTATATAAGGAGGGTGATCAACTGAACTAAAATCATCAATCCGCCTCTCTGTGATAGCTGGGAAAAGCTTCTAACCTTGATTAGGTCGTGATGAAATGATGGATTTTGAAGTGGCAATGGTTATTCCTTCATTGGAGATTTCTTTTACCTCTCGGCATACGTTGTCCAAAAAAACCAAAAAATCATAAAAAATCACAAACCTTTATCCCTCTTGATTAGCATATCTGTGGAATGACATGTAAAGCAGAGGTGACTTGTAAATCAGTATTTTGACACTGATCTTCTGAGTCCTGATCGAGGCAAATCTTTGAGCAGATCATCAGACCTTATGCTATATAATCTCTGTTGATCCTTGTAGCACGGGAAACTCGTATACCTTCTGCGCAGATTATTTTCATCCTATTCCTTTTACATCTTATAATTTCAGAAGCTTGTCAAGCTTAAATGCTTGTGCACCACCAGGAAACATTCCATTGTTCATCTGATTGCCAGTTTTCAAATAACATTTTACAAGGCAAACTACTAGATAATCCATTCATCTATTCTTTGAACTTCAGCCCACGAAATGGATCAAAAGCATCACCAAATAGCTCAGATAACCATCAAATAACTTCAAAATAACATCTCCAACGAACCCCAAACATCTATTTATCGGCTTGGGCCAAGTTATATAAATGGTAATATACAGAGTAGAGTATATTAGTCAAAATCAATTCTTATTTATGACCTGTTTTTCTATCTTAAACTATGGCATTCTATAGTTATATTTTTCCTTCCTTGAAAAAGAGGATTAAAAATTTCATATCAAAAAAACCTTTCATGATCTTAGATGCCACAATTAATTGGAAGCAAACCAATATTCAGATTAATAATCCATGTAATAACTAGATTTATTTTAGTGAAATAAAAAATGGGGACTTTAAACAGATGTTCCACGAAATTAAAAAATTGTGCTCTTTGCTTACATAACCATTGTCAACTACCAGAAATTTTTACGATAAATAGTTGAGAAATGGTGCTGTAAAGTTAAGATCTTAGTCGCTAGTGCTAGTGCACGAAAGTTCAAAATTTGAAAATCCAGGCTCCAAGAATGTTTTTTATTTAAAGTGAAGTGAAGTGAGAATGAGGAGACATTATTTCCCTGATTTAATTATAATATCAATTGAATGAGGGTACACATGTCACTCGAAGTGAAGTGAGAATAAGCTCACGGTTCTTCCTAGATAAACATACCATTAAAATCATTGTGTACATGTTTCACCGGAAGTATATAGTGAATTAATGACTTCTTTGCATTTTACACCCTAAACATGTGTTTTTATTTGTGATTTGCACCATATTCTTTATAAGGGAAAAATAGTCAAAATTACCTCACAACTTCAATTTATTAGTTGACTTTACCCTTACTATTAAAATGAGGTTACCCCGGCTGTTAATAAACTTATCATTTTTATCCCATTTTGAACGGAAATCTCCAAATCAACCAAAATTTAACCGATTTCTTAAAAATGACTGATTCCTATTTTAAATCCATGTCTGACCCATCTATATATCTTAATCCAAAATAATTCTTGATTTTGAACCAAAAAATTAAAACCCGCAATTCATGAAAGCAATGTGGTGACTGAAAATCTCTGTAAAAATTCAGACTTTCTGTTCATTCTATACCTTTATTATCAAGAATCTTGAGACACCATCCGACCAACCATCACGATTTTAATCAATTCCACTATCATAATCGTATAAGGAGGTATATAGGGGATTGTGGGGGTGGGTTGGATTGGAATGAAATGATAAAAATGGCAGTTGTTTCAGTGGGAAATGGTAATGATGTATGGAGAGCTCATGGAACAATGGTGACAATACAACTTCTGTATGGTGGGTACCATGTGATTACCAAAGTTGAACTCAATGTGGGAATGAATCAAAGTGTGTTATGCTTGTATAGGGAATAAGGATCTTCATGCTCTATTTATTCGTGCATTGGTGGCTAATGTTCACAAAATTTCTTAACATGATGATTTAAATATAATTAAAAATATCAATAAAAATAAGTTTAAAAGAAGACGTGTTTTCTTATTTTCAAAGAATGTCTCCAACGCTGGATATATCAAAGATAAAATGGAAAAGGAAAATAAAACTACTAACTATGATTTTATGGCAGCCTTGGTAATGAATCTAATGCTTCACATTTCATAACGATTATAAAGTTTTGTTAGCGTTATATTTGGTGTGCCAACTTTTCATATAGTTTTTAATAACGTTGGCTGCAAGACAAACTTAGCGCACCTCAATTAATTCACCGTATATTTGCTACTCCCACTTATACATGTGTACCCAATAAGTCTATATATCCATTGATGTTTTCACCAATGAAAAAATAATTCTTAACATTATTAGCCTCTTTGAACATTTTGTCTCAGTATAGCTTAGTCCAACATCATTGACCACAAGTTACATCTTGACTTCACCATAGTCTCATCATAAATTTATATTTAATAATAATCTAATAGCATTAAAAGATTTACACATTTAGTACATAAAAATTAGTCACCCATTTTGAAAAACATAATAACATATAATTTTATCTTATTTTCCAAATGTGAATTAATACTTTTTGGTAATATAATTAAAATCTTTCTTTATCAGCTACAACATTTTATTTATTTTTGCTTTCTTTCTTTATGAGCTTCTATGTAAGGAATTGACTGTGGATTTCGTCAAGGATTTAATCCTACGAGGTATGTGAGACTTTCATAACGTTGGGTTCGTTCACCCACGTGACAAACATGTTTATTTCAGCGTGAATTCGTCCTAAAAGACTGGAAGTTTGAATGTTCTTGATGGGTGTTCTTAAATTTCTTTCGTTCTTGAATTTGGCTTGAGATTGAGGGGTTCTTGAGAGTTTAAAGTCGATTATTAGAGTTAATTTGAGTTAGATTCTTGTGTATATGTTTTGGGTACCTAAATCTAAAGAGATATTGAGAAAAGAATCAAAATTAATTGAATTAAGGTCAGAAAACGAGAGGAAAAGTTCGCCAATTTTGCATGGGGCAATGTTGGCGTGACGCGCCCCCATTGCCCCAGGAAGGCTGGGGTGACGCACCAGAAGTGTGCCAGAAATGAGCCCCAGTAACATAGTGGTTGGCGCGGCATGCCAGGAACACGTCCGAGTCATCTTCCCCCTCCTGTTTTTCATCGTTTATCCCGTCTAAGTCCTTTTAAAGTGTACTAACACTTCCTATTGATTCTAACTATTCCAAATTACTTCTATACATCTAGAAATCATCCATAAACATGAATACTAACCTTGAAACATAAATTCAAATTCAAGGAAATTTAAGAGTCAAGTCTAGAAAGTTCATCGAGTCTTTTCAAGAAGTCTATTGCAAATGTTTTAAACTTTTTTTAAGAATTGAGTTTGAGTTTAGTAAGAGTAACAAATGAAGTTCTTTTCTTCAAAAGAGTATATGGGGACTAAGTATTCCCAAATGAGTAAATGTTTTCACATTTTAAAAAATAGAGGAAACACCGATTTCCAAGAGAGCTTTTGAGCTAGTTTTTGAGTAATTATCTCAAACCACAGAAAGAGTTTTTATTCTTAAACATATGAGCTGAGTATTTTGGGAGTAGTATTGAGCACCAATGTGGGGACGAGTTCATAACAAATCAAAGTCTCCATAAACCATATGGCCAACGTGGGTAGAAAAGGGTCATACTTTTTAGATGATTCCTTAGTGATTTTTAGCATAGACTAGTGGATCCACGTAGTTGAGGATTTCAATATCCCAACAAGTTATAGGACAGTTCTGGCAGCGTGGGCTAGACGTTGTATCATCACATAGCTTATAGTGATGGTTGTCGGTTAGAGAAACTCCTACAAAGTTATATTACTCTAATGTATATATGTATATTGAGTTGTTTCTTACTGTTTTAAATGCTTCATATAAACTGCATCTCTTATCTTGTTTTAAATATGCATTTAAGTTGAGTATCCATGGGTTTGAGTAAAGTTGAGGTAAGTGTTTCTTTCAGATTGCAGTTCAAGCTTATGCATTATTTAGAATTCCCCTCGCATGCTCGTACATTCAATGTACTGACGCCATTTGTCCTGCATCATTTTATGATGCAAATATAGGTAACTTGGGTCAGCATCCAGTGCCTATTTGATTTAGTTGAGCATTCAGAGTCATTTGGTGAGCCTCCTTGCTTTCTGGAGGATTCCATTTTTATTGCTTTGATTAACTAGTTCATTAGGATGTCATGGATCTTGTCCCGATGTCCATCCCAATTGTTAGAGGCTTCATAGACTGTTAGTTAGTTCATTTGTCATTATCTTGTTATTGGCTTATGCTAAGACTTGAGTTGCCACTTTGGTTAAGTTTAATGTTTATTTCTAAAATATTCTGAGTTTAGTTGAGACAGTTGAGTTATTTTCCATTTGAATTCTCTTCTTAATGCTTAAATTCTTCCGCTGTGAGTCTAGCCAGGCGAAGGGTTCGCTTGGAGCCAACAAAGGTTCTCGAGTGCCATCCTGCCCAGGGTGTAAGCTTGGGGCCTGCCAAACTTGGTATCAGAGTACAAAGTTCAAGAGTCCCAGGGAGTCTATGAAGCGGTGTCTGTAGAGTCCTAGTTATTGGTGTGAAGTGCGCCACATCTATATTTAGGAGGCTGCAACATTTAGGAACTATCTCATTTGGTTCATATTCATGTCGTACGATATAGTTAATCTATATAAAGTTTCCTTCTAACTCGTGCTTGCGCGTCTCTTTCATCTGATCATGCCTCCACGAATAACTGTCAATGGTCATCCTGCTATGAGGAATGTCGAGGAATAAGGGGTACCTATGCACCTGAAGTGCAACTCCAAGGAGAGGTCACCAATGTTGAGTTCAGGGAAGCGATTAGAATGTTAAGTCAAGCGGTGACCAATCAAGCTGGTCAGAGAGAGAACCGACAAGAAGTCAATGATACTTCAAAAATCCATGAGTTTCTAAGGATGAATCCTCCAAGCTTCACTAGTTCAAGCACTACTAAGGATCCATAAAATTTTGTTGAGGAACTGCAGAAGGTGTTTGAGGTTATGCACGTTGCCGATGCTGAGCGAGTAGAATTAGTTGCATATCAACTAAAGAGTGTTGCTAGGACTTAGTTTGACCAATGGAAGAAAGGTAGAGATGAGGGCACACCAATTTTGACTTAGGCTATGTTTGAGGAGGCTTTCTTGGGGTGTTTCTTTCCTCATGAACGGAGAGAAGCCAAGGTATGAGAATTCCTTACTCTTAAGCAGGATTCACTGAGTGTTCATGAGTACAGTTTGAAGTTCACCCAAATTTCCTGATATGCTCCGAAGATGGTTGCAGATATGTGAAGAAAGATGAGTCTATTTGTTGTTGGGTTGTCTCATCTCTCATGTAAGGAGGGCAAGGCAGTCATGCTAATAGGGGACATGGACATAGTGAAATTTGTGGTTTATGTGCAGCAGGTTGAGGAAGAGAAGCTGAGGGATATAGAAGAATTCAGAAACAAGAAAGCTAAGATAGGGAATGAGTGCGGGCAGCAAATGAGTAATGTGAACCGTTCTTCCTTTCAACATAAGCATAAGGGACCTGCTCCATCATTTGCTAGTATACCTTCACTAAGGAACAAAAGTGAGTATAATAGTTAGAATTCACAGAATTTCAGAGCTAGACCTGCTCAGTCTTAGGGTAGTGTGGCACAAAGAGGTAATTAGGCTCCTACATATGCTAAGTGTGATAGAAACCACCCAGGTGCTTGTCGCGATGGCTCTACTGGATGTTTCAAGTGCGGGCAAGAGGATCACTTCATGAAAAAATGTCGTAAGAGCAAGCAAGGAAATGAGTATAGGGGCAATAAAGCCCAATTTTCTTCAGTTTCTCCACCAGATCGGGCTGCACCTAGAGGAGCTACTTTCGGGACTGGCAGAGGAGCAAACCGCCTATATGCGATTAGTAGTCGTCAAGAGCAGGAGAATTCTCCATATGTTGTCACTGGTATGATCAAAGTCTTCACTTTTGATTTTTATGCTTTCCTAGACCCATGAGCGAGTTTATCTTTTGTGACCCCATGTGTTGCTATGAATTTTGATGTTCTTCCTGAGCAACTTTGTGAGCCCTTTAGTTTTTCTACACCTGTTGGGGAGTCCATTCTATCCTAGAGAGTCTATCGTGATTGTACTATTTATGTGAATCACAAGAGCACCATGATTGATTCAGTTGTGTTAGACATGGTAGATTTTGATGTTATTTTGGGTATGGACTGTCTTTATACCTGTTATGCCTCAATTGATTGTAGAACTCGAGTTGTTAAGTTCCAGATTCCTGGGGGTCCTTTTATTTCGTACCTAAAGGTGAGAAAGTTAGTTTCCAAGGGGTGTGTCTATCACTTAGTTCGAGTTAATGATTCTAGTGTTGAGACGTAACTTATTGAGTCAGTTCCTGTGTGAGTGATTTTCCAGAGGTCTTTCCAGATAGTCTACCTGGAGTCTCTATTGAGAGAGAAATAGACTTCGGTATGGTATTATCTTGATACTCTTCCTATATCTATTCCACCATATAGAATGGCTCCAACAGAGTTGAAAGAGTTAAAAGATCTCCTTGAGAAAGGCTTTATTCGACCAAGTGTCTCACCTTGGGGCGCTCCGGTCTTATTTGTGAGGAAGAAGGATGGTTCTCTCAGAATGTGTATAGACTACCGTTACTTGAACAAAGTTACTATCAAGAATAAGTATCCTCATACGAGAATTGACGATCTCTTCGATCAGCTTCAGGGTGCCACGTGTTTCTCTAACATAGATGATATACCGTGAGTTTACGGTATTTCTAATACATTTCACTTACAAGTTGTGTGTGTCTAGGGCCTTTTTATATTGGTTTTTATGTGTTTTTATCATGTTTTACAGGAAAGGTGTTCAGGCGCGGAAGTATACAGACAGCTGAAAGAAATGCAGAAACAGGGCATTCACAGAGGTGATCTACAGACTGTAGGTCCATTCACGGTCTGTAGGTTATGACCGTAGATCAACAGGCATGGTATTGAGGACAAATAAGGGAAATCTGACCAAGTGTGGAACAACGGTGCCCATTGACGTTCCGTAGATTGATCTACGGACCGTACTGTTGATCCGTAGAATGATACTGCGAGGGTTCCAGTACCTGATTTTTGAAGATTCTAAGTATGGAGCTACGGAGGGGATTGACGGACGTTAGACCGATCTACGGTCCGTACTGCTAGTCCGTCGTTTGCTTCAGAGAAGCTGATTTTTGGAGGTGGAAATATTTTCTAAGTCTTGGCTGACGGAAGGGATTTACGGACCATAGATCCATCGAAGGTCCGTAAGTCAGTCTCATGGATTGAAGACGCATACCTGAACAAACTTTCCTTAATTTGTTTCCCTTTTAATTTAGAATTTGTTTTCTATAAATAGGACATGTAAACCTCATTTTTGGGGGCTGGACATTATTATTCTAGTTTTACTTTGTAACTTTGGAGATTAATTTGCAACTCTTGATTTCCCAAGTTCGTTTTGAAGATTTTGCTTTCCAATTCAAGTTAAATTTCTGGGTTTATTATTCTCTTTACGTAAGTTCATGATTTCTTCATCTACAATTATGAATTGTGTTCTTGCTAATATGAGTAACTAAATCCACAACTAGGGTTGTGGGAACCACGAGCGATTAACAAAGTATGAATAATAACTAAGTAATTCTTGAACAGTGTTGAAACATGCATTGATAATTCTTTCGTCTAGAAGTCTTTTTAACGGTGGCCAACGTTAGAACTCGCCTTGTTGCTACTTGCCAGACCAAGGAGGTAATCAACAAGAAAAGAATTATCAACATAGATTTAGTGTGATACTATCTAATAGGCTAGTATCGATTGGTGCGAAGTAATAACTAAGCCAAACATCGATTATGATGTCTAATATGAGGTAAAGGTAAGGTTTAGTACATTATACACACGTAGCCGGACCAAGGTGCGGGGTGAAATTCTCTAGATGCCGGACCAAGGATTTAGAGATACCTAACTTATCACTTTGCATGTAATACACTAGGAAAGGATTGTTGTTACTAGGATTACTGCGTTATGAGCTTGTGGGGAACACGTATACCCTAGTTATTTCTCTTATCTTGATAACAACCAAAGTTGAGTTTGATTACTGATTACTTATTAAGTTCTTACTATTTGTTTCACACAAGCACAACCCCCCTTTAATTACCTGTTTCTGGAAATAATTTGACTAATTGAATATAATTGTTGGTTAAAGTAAAGTCTAAACCATTTTCCTCGTGGGATCGATCCCAACCTACAAGTTGGGTTCTTTACTTGATAACGATCGCTTATACTTCTGTAAGGAGGTGTAATTTGAGCGTATCAAATTTTAGCGCCGCTGCCGGGGAATCTGGCTTTTAGATTTATTTTTAACTACATTATTGAACGTTAGTCAAATATTTCCTAATTTTACTTTTTCCCTTTGTTTTTGTCTCTCTCAGGTTCCGACTCTAGTGTATGCCAAGTACACGGAGCCAAGGCGAACCACTTACTCTGTACGATCCAGAGTTGAACAGAACTTTGCGAAGAATGAACAATCAAGGACTTCCAGTTAATCCTATCGGAGGAAATCTAGATGAAGTAGTTGAGTTACAACAACCAAGAGTAGTTGGTGGGGAAAATCTGGGTCTAGCTGAAAATCAATTGGGAGATGCAGTGAGAGTGCATGGTCCACCAGACCCACAACAACATGACAACTATCGGGGCAACATTGATATAGCAGACTCTGATGAACCCATTGTCCTACCCCCTCTACCTCCAGGGCACACATTTGTGGTGACTAGTAGTTTGATGCAGATGCTTACAGCAAGTGGCTTATTTTCAGGATCGCCATCGGAGGATCCACATGCTCACTTGGCCAAGCTAAGGGTGGTTTGCAAAAGTTGTGTAGGTAGACCAGACTTGGATATGAATGTCATTGGATTATGAGTGTTCCCTCTGTCACTGACAGGTGATGCTGCAGTATGGTTCACTGAGCTTCCATATAACCCAATATTCACGTAGGACCAACTGGCAGAAGTGTTTAAAGCAAAGTACTATCCGGTGTCTAAGAAGCTCAATCACAAAGATAGAGTCAACAATTTTGTAGCATTACCTGGGGAGTCTGTGAGTAGCTCGTGGGACAGATTCACTGCATTCGTAAGAGCTGTTCCAAATCACCGTATTGATGATGAGTCGCTGAAGGAATATTTCTATCGAGGACAGGATGATAATAATAAAGCAGTTCTTAACACTATTGCGGGAGGTTCATATGGTGATTGTACATATGCACAAATTGCTAAAAAATTGGAGAGGAACTCTCGCAACAATAAAGCGTGGAGCACTTGGAGGTCAGATACTGGGAGAAACACATTTGCCGTTCATAATGGAACTGTTAACTCTGCAGATGATATTCGTGAGGAGATGGCTCAGATAAGGACAGAGTTGGGGTTGGTATTGAAGCATGTGAGCGGAGGAGCAGAAAAGGTAAATGCTGTAAACTACTTAACTAGAACTCCACCACCAGTTGAGGAGTGTTACTATGAAGAGGACACTTATGCGGTGAATGATCAAACGGGGGGTTTCCGACCAAATGCCCAAGGATCCAACACGGAAAATTGGCGCCAAGGTCAAGGAAACCAAGGTCGGAACTATGGAAATTACAACCGAGAGGGTTACTATGTCCGAGATGGGAATTTCAATCGCGACAACAACTACAACAGGAACCACTATGGCAACAGAAACGATCGGGTTGGACCTTATGTTCCCTCTAAAAATCAGGAATCTGGTGCTAGGGAAGCTGGAGGTAATATGATGCATATTGAAGATATGCTGCAGAAGATAATGAGAAGGTTTGATGCGACTGATGAGAATGTGAAGGAGATGAGAAATGACTTATCTGGTATTGGTCAAAAGGTTGATGCCCATGCAGTGTCAATAAAGCATCTAGAGCAGCAGATGACGCAGTTGTCTACTACAGTGAACCCGCGTCAACCTGGCACTCTTCCTAGCAACACCATTCAGAATCCAAAGAATGATGGTCATTGTATGAGAATTACTACTCGAGGGGGTAAGCAAACCATAGATCCACCTATGCCATCTGTGGTGGATACTGAGATTAAAAAAGAAGACGATGTGGTGGAAGTTAGAGAGGAGTCGGAGGCTGTGACAGAGCAAGAAATAGAGATATCTCAGAAAGTGGTTCCCATACCTAGACCTCCACCACCTTTTCCACAGAGGTTAGTGAAGAAGACTGAAGATGGTAAATATCGCAGGTTTATCACCATGTTGAAGTAGCTTTCTATCAATGTCCCTTTGGTAGAAGCCTTGGAGCAAATGCCTGGGTATGCAAAGTTTATGAAAGATATGGTGACAAAGAAAAGGTCTATGAGTTTTAAAGATGATGATAGATTGCAGCATTGTAGTGCTATTGCTACAAGATCTCTAGTGCAAAAGAAGGAAGACCCTGGTGCTTTCACGATCCCATGTACTATAGGGTTGTTACACTTTTCTAAGGCATTGTGTGATCTTGGTGCTAGCATCAACCTTATGCCTTTGTCTATTTACAAGAAGTTGGGTCTGGGGGACCTAAAGCCCACTGCAATGCGGTTACTAATGGCTGATCGGACTATGAAGAGGCCCATAGGTGTGCTCCATGATGTGTTAGAGAAAGTAGAGTCTTTCATCTTTCCGGCGGATTTTGTGATTCTTGACTGTGATGTTGATTTTGAGGTCCCCATCATCCTTGGGAGACCATTTCTTGCCACAGGGCGTGCGTTGGTTGATATGGAAAAGGGACAGATGAAATTCAGACTGAACAATGAAGAAGCAACTTTCAATATCTGTAGGTCCATGAAGCAGAATGGTGAGCTCCAAATAGTATCTGCTATAACTTACAGAGTGGAGAGTGGGTCAGAAGTGCAAATTGAAGAGCGACTAGATGTTGAGGCACTAGCAGCAGTCATGATGAATTTTGATAGTGATGGTATAGAAGAGTATGATGAGTTGGTAGCCGCACTTGATAAGTGTGAATATCGGTCCAAACCAAAGAAGTATGAGCTAGACATGAAGAATCGCGAGTCCCCACCCACAAGACCATCTATTGTGGAGGCACCGAAATTGGAGTTTAAAGCCTTACCACCGCACTTAAGGTATGTATATTTAGGCGGAGAAAATACTTTGCCGGTCATCATTGCAGCAGATTTGAATGCAAGGCAAGTAGAGTGCTTGGTGACTGTATTAAAGAGGTTCAAGCGAGCGATTGGGTGGACTATTGTAGATATTATTGGGATCCCCCCGGTATCTGCTCTCACAAAATCCAACTCATGCCAGATCATAAGCCCAGTGTTGAGCACCATAGAAGATTAAATCCACCTATGCAAGAGGTAGTTAAAAAGGAGATCATAAAGTGGCTGGATGCAGGAGTCATCTACCCCATCGCAGATAGTAGTTGGGTATGTCCTGTGCAGTGTGTGTCTAAAAAGGGGGGTATGACTGTGGTTCCAAATGAAAAAAATGAACTTGTTCCAATAAGGCCCGTTACTGGATGGAGAGTTTGTATGGATTACCAGAAGTTGAATGCGTGGACAGAAAAGGACCACATTCCTATGCCATTCATGGACCAGATGTTGGATAGGCTTGCAGGCAAGGGTTGGTATTGTTTTCTTGATGGGTATTCGGGTTACAATCAAATTTCTATAGCCCCAGAAGACCAAGAAAAGACCACCTTCACTTGCCCATATGGGACTTTTGCTTTCAAACGGATGCCATTCAGATTGTGCAATGCTCCAGCGATCATCCAGAGGTGTATGATGTCGATATTTTCTGATATGGTAGAGGAAACTATTGAAGTGTTCATGGATGATTTTTCAGTTGTAGGTGATTCGTTTGATCATTGTCTAGAACATCTGGCCGAGCTGCTTAAAAGATGTGAAGACTGCAACTTGGTGCTGAATTAGGAAAAGTGTCATTTCATGGTTAAAAAAGGTATAGTATTGGGTCATCGAATTTCAGAGAAAGGTATTGAGGTTGATAGAGCTAAAGTTGAGGTAATAGAAAAGCTTCGACCACCCATCTCTGTAAAAGGTGTTAGGAGTTTTCTTGGGCATGCAAGTTTTTATAGAAGATTTATCAAAGATTTCTCCAAAATTGCACATCCGTTGTGCAAACTGCTCGAGAAGGAGTGTAAGTTCTATTTTGATGAAGACTGTCTTCGAGCATTTGGAGAGTTGAAGAAAAAGTTGGTTACAGCACCAATCATTATTTCACCGGATTGGGGACAACCGTTTGAGGTAATGTGCGATGCGAGTGGATTGGCACTTGGTGTAGCATTGGGACAAAGGTGAGAGAAAATTCTTCACCCTATTTACTATTCCAGCAAAGCTCTAAATGTAGCTCAGAAGAACTATACGGTGACCGAACAAGAACTTCTTGCGGTAGTTTTTGCATTCGAGAAATTTCGATCCTACTTGCTTGGTACTAAGGTCATAGTTCATAATGACCATTCTGCATTGATGTATTTGATGGCGAAAAAGGATGCAAAACCGAGATTGATTAGATGGGTATTACTGCTGCAAGAGTTTGATTTTGTAGTAAAAGATAGAAAGGGGACTGAAAATCAAGTTGCCGATCACTTGTCCAGATTAGAGGAAGAGGCTATGCTAAAGCTTGGAGATAGGGCTGAAATTAATGATGCTTTTCCAGATGAACAGGTATTGGCTGCTTCTCATGCTTTGATTCATTGGTTCGCCGACTTTGCTAATTATTTGGCAAGCGATATTGTGCCCCCCGATTTGTCTTTTCACCAAAGGAAAAAGTTTATTCATGATGTGAAGAGATTCTTTTGGGATGAACCTTACTTGTATCATAGTTGTGCTGATGGGATTATTCGTCGATGTGTGCCCGAGGTTGAGATGTTGAGTGTACTTGAAGCATGCCATTCATCACCTGTTGGTGGGCATCATAGTGGTATTCGGACTGCACATAAGATTTTGCAATGTGGGTATTACTGGCCTACCAATCACCAAGATGCTCATGACTTCGCCAAGTCTTGTGATCGTTGCCAAAGAGAAGGAGGGATTTCAAAGAGGCAAGAGCTCCCAATGAATCCTATATTGGTGATAGAGTTGTTTGATGCATGGAGCATTGATTTTATGGGTCCGTTTGTGAGTTCATATGGGATGAAGTATATTGTAGTTGCAGTTGATTATGTAACAAAGTGGGTGGAAGCAGTTGCACTCTCCAACAATGAAGGTAAAAGTGTCACCGCATTCTTGAAAAAGAACATCTTCTCCAGATTTGGTACATCGAGGGCCATTATTAGCGATGGAGGTTCTTACTTTTGTAATAAGTTGTTCAAAGTACTACTTGAGAAATATGGTATCCGTCACAATGTAGCCACTCCTTACCATCCACAGACTAGCGGTCAAGTTGAAGTATCCAACAGAGAGATCAAACAGATATTGGCAAAGACTGTGAATGCTAATAGAACGGACTGGTCAAGGAAGCTTGATGATGCTCTATGGGCATATCGCACTGCATACAAGACCCCATAGGTATGTCTCCTTACCAACTTGTATATGGGAAGTCTTGTCATTTACCAGTAGAGCTAGAGCATAAGGCTGTGTGGGCAATGAAGAAGTTAAATTTGGATTGGGGCGCTGCATCTAATAAAAGGATGAATGACTTGAATATGTTTGATGAGTTTTGCCTAAAACCTTATGAAAGTTCAGCCTTGTACAAAGAGAAGATGAAGAGGTATCATGATCAAAGAATTGAAAAGCGAGAATTTGTGGTTGGTGATCTTGTGCTGCTATTGAACTCTAGGTTGCGCCTATTTCTAGGCAAACTCAAGTCCAAGTGGACCGGGCCATTTTTTCTCAGAAAAGTACTCTCGCATGGAGCTGTTGAGCTTGAAAATAGGGATGGAACAAGGTTTGTGGTGAACGGGCAAAGGATCAAGATCTATCTGGGAAGTGCTGAAACTGTGCAAGAAGTGATTGAGGCCTACAATCTTGATGAAGTCTGAGTAATCAAGACACCTGCGTCGTGCCGCGACGTTAAATCAAGTGCTGCTTGGGAGGCAACCTAAGATGTACAATCTAGCCAATGACAGGGTTCTGTTTTCCATGTAGTAGTTTAGCTTTCTTTGATTACTTGCGTCTTTGTATCAATGTAGGTAGGTTCTTCAGTGTTTTAGTTCTTAGTGTTGGCTAGAATTAATATAGTGTCCGTGTCTAAAAAGTGTCCAGAAAATGCAAAAAAATAATAGCCTATTGGTTGCTACATGTGCAGGTACACCACACAATAAATCTGCAGAAAATGGTCTGGTGCAGAGGTCTACGGATCCCATCGACGGTCCGTCGATTGATCCACGGATCATCAATGGTATCCGTAGATCCCAGGTAAGCCCCTAAATTTTTCCAAGTATAATAGTGATCTACGGTCCTGATCTACGGACCGTAGATCGACTCACAGACCGTAGAAGGGGTCTCGTGAGTCCAAACCCTAAGGCTGTCTGACACGACCTGGACCCCCTACTTAAAAGCCCCCATGTTTCAAACCATTTCCCTTCCCTCCATTACTCCCAAAACCGTTTCCCCCATCCTTTAAACTCCCTAAATCACTCCATAACTACCACATAATATCCTTCCTTCCATAAATTCCTAAAATCCCTTCCATTTCAAATACAACCCATCCCATAAACTAACAAAAAGGGTCCGGTATTTGGTCAGTAACGAAGAGGTGACTCCTTGGTCTTGCTAAACTTAGTATCATCACGTAATCACCCCACTCCTTGTTGCTTGTAAGGTATTAGACTTTCCCTTCACTTTGAATTTCGATTCATAGATTGAATATAGAAAGTCGGGAGTTAGGTCTTGACCTTGGGTAATTGTAGATGAAATTGCATGATAAACTTGAATAGTACAATGCCCTTGGAACGATAGATAGTGATTGTGTAGACTTATTGTATGTGATCGTAAAAAAAAAACTATATGCTAGTTTCGACTTAGGGTTCCACATCTAGTCTTAATTGATTGCTGGTATAATAATCGGTCGGAATCTTAAGAATGAAGAACTAGCATAATTTAATGTTGTAAATGCATGATGAGGTTGTGTTAATGTTGAAAACTAAGGCCAAAAATGTTTGATACCTGGCACAGATGGCTTCCACGATACCCCATCTACGGAACTTAGATTCATCTACGGACTGTAGATGGGGTTCGTAAATGTATGCACATGAAAAATTTCACTAAGTGTGAAACCACGGAGGTGGACTACGGTCCGTAGGTCCATCTATGGACCGTTCTGCACTTCTGTGGTTTCCATCTGCGACCTATATGTCAGGCCCCCTGATCCACGGACCGTAGGTCTCCTCCGTGGATGACCACTGTAGCATCTGTCTGAATTTTTTATGTGGATTTAGTTAAAGGTCGTTACCAATTCTAAAAGTGTTTTTTTCCTTTTTTTTGCTACGTCTGGTTAGTTTTGGCACTAATATCGTTCCCACAGGTACGATGGCACCCAAGAAGATGGTCACCTACTAAGAACGGGGCAAGTCCAAATCTATTGCCCTTAGTTTCCGGTTAATTGATGAGGACACCGACAATGACTCTGACCCAACATATGTGCCTCTCAACCCTAGGGCTTCTCACGCTGCACCCAGAAGCACCCCCCGGAAGGTACTCCCCAACGTAGTCACTGTCTCCCAGTCTGATGAGGAGCACACACTGATCGGGTCACCAACTGGGGATGCTTCTAGTTCAGAGGGGTCTATGTCCGAGTCCGAGTCTGCCCATGCCTCAGGCTCCGAGTCTTCCCACTCTTTACGATCCGAGTCTGCCCATGCTACAAGGTCCAATGCCAAATCATCTACAGGGTCTGGAGAGAATGACCAAGCAGCCTCATCTGACGAGGCAACTAGCTCAGAGTCCATACCTGCACCACGGAATGATGACCCTACTCCTGTAGCCGGCGAGCTAAATAGGTGGTGTGTAGAGGGCCAGTGGCAAATTTACCGGGATGCTAAGATGGTCAACGACAAACAGAAGATGGCCCGACTAATTACAGAAGAGTGCAGAGTCCTCATGGGGAGCTTGCATACTGTCCCAGATATTCACCGGTTGTTCAATCTTCACAAGTGTGACTGGATGGCTCGAGACCCAGGGACGTATAGCGAGGAGATTGTGCGGGAGTTCTATGCTTCATATGCTGCCACTCTCCGCGGTTCCATTTCCAAGCGGTCAAAGCCCCTAGCTCAGGCTCCGCT
This sequence comes from Solanum okadae, assembly GCA_036553675.1. Lineage (NCBI taxonomy): Eukaryota > Viridiplantae > Streptophyta > Magnoliopsida > Solanales > Solanaceae > Solanum > Solanum okadae. The sequence goes on along the minus strand of CM071682.1, from coordinate 35,442,644 downwards.
CACTTCCACCTTGGCTCGAGGGTGTCCGGTGGACATATCACCTGCCACGATTAGACGCTTTCTCTATGGTCCTACCGGGGGTCACTCTTGGTCTCTCAACACAACTGAGTTTGACTACAGATGGGATATCGTGCGGAGTGGCGCTTTTCAGAGGAATGCTGAGCAGCGAGAGGCTGTTATACTATGGCTGGCCAGGTACATTGCTGCAGATGGCGAGCGTGCAGAATGGGTCGCCACTCCACGGTTGGGCATCCGGAAGGCCACGTTAAATTTTGTGGCCAAGTTCTTCTGGCTGTTGGTGCGTAACAGAGTGTCACCGACAAAAGCTGACAATCAAGTCACGTGGGACAGAGCAGTCATGGTTGCAGCATTGGTAGCAGGAGTGGAGATCGACTTTGCCTGCATGCTGCTAGCATAGATTCACGAGAGGGCATTCAGGACCTCCACCACCTACCCCTTCCCCTGTCTAATTTTTCATTTGTGCAGGGACTCTGGAGTGCCGATCTGGCATTGCGACAAGTTAGTCCACCCTACAGGGGCATTGGACATCGGCCTTATTCGAGATGAGGCTAATGTGGCAGCACCTCGCAGAGAGCCTCAGGTTGAGGTAGCTCCGTTGGGTGCCGATCTTGCAGACACAAAGGGGCAGGCACATGGTGATGACCTTAGCATCCCCGATCACACCGACATTGTCCCGGGCTCCTCATCTCAGGCAGCTATATGGCTCCTAGCTCTTCCCGGTCCACACCGCAGTTAGGAGCTACTGTTGTTCCTTTGACCAGAGTACAGAAATTAGAAGCTCAGATGGACACCCTGCTGCATCACATCCAGCCGTGGATGCAAAAGTCCGTCGCCGAGTCCGAGGCCATAATGGAGCGCAGGATGAAGGGGATGATGGACCGTAACGTCCAGGCTGTTAATAAGCGTCTTGATGCCTTTGAGTTGCGAGTCCTCGAGCGATCAGCTCCGGCCATCGACCTATCTGCTTTGCAGGCTGACGTAGCCAGCCTTCGGACTGACGTTGATGCCATTCTTGCTGCACCTTCAATTGAGACTCAGGCTGCTCCTACTGCACTGGCTGATAATATAGTGCTAGATGCTCTATTCAGTGGTACTGCAGAGGAGGGGCCTGCACCGACACATACCAAAGGCAAGCGACACCGTTCTGATCGCATGGAGGAAGAGAAAGCTCACAAGAGACAACATCGGTAGGAGAAGGAGGCTAGGAGGGCTTCGATTGTAGACGAAGAGTTGCGCCAGCAGAGGGTGCGTGTGAGAGTTGCCGAGGCATCGAGTTCTGCCCCAGTTGTAGAGGTCCAACCTGTTTTGGGGGACTTGGTGAGCACCACTGATGGTGCGGAGCGGTTGATAGAAAGCACTACTGAGGGTACTAGGATTGTTGAGGTGGGCACTACTGAGGGTGCCCCCACTGATGTTCCAGTGGTTTCGGGAAACCGGACCCCCCTGCTTGTTGATGATTCCCCGGCGCTTTGCGCCACAGGTTTGCTTCACCCAATCCATTTTCTTTTAATGTTTATGTATGCTTTGGGGACAACTGCATTTATTTTTGTTAGGGGTGGGGTAAATGGATTGTGAGTAATAGGGTGAAGTCTGAATAACCCAACTCATGAATCCTGTCTTAGGGTTTTCTTGCCTGTGTTCTTTTCCCCCAAGAGACTGTTTAATTTTTATTGAACCGGCATGTCTTAGGATTGTATGTGTAGAAGCATGATGAAGAAAGAAGCATGATGGCTTATGATACCCCCAGATTTTGGGACGTATTTTAGAATTGGTAGGCTACGATTAGTTGAATGTGCTGGCTCTGAGTATGACATAATCATGAACCAACTTGATAGCATGACTTAAGCTGAAACTTGAACTGGGTAATCTAATAACCTGATGATGGAACTATGTGCCAAGAGTGTGTGAGAATCGTTGAGTGTTCAAATAGTTTTTGTGCAAAACTAGAACTTGCTTGGTTAGTCCTGCTAAGACACTTCAATCTAGAGGTTAGGAAGTGATCATAGGCTATTGTACTGGAAAGTCTGCAAATTGCCTAGAAGGACTCAACCAAATGAAATAACTGTTCCCTTTGATCCAACTTTGAGCCTTAAAATAAACCATTTCTTTCTAAAACCCCGAACTCACCTTCCCATAATCTACTATGTTGGCCCCGGTCCCTCCTTGGACATGTGCACTTTGACTCAGGCTAAAAGCCTAAGTTGAGGTTGGCTAATGTAAAAAGTAACCTCAATCTTGGACCTGACCCGACATCGGGTATTGTGCACCTCAACTAACGGAAAATCCATAAGTTGAGGGTGGCTATGAAAGAGGAAACTGAAAGAAAAATGGGTATGAAAAGAGTGATGTGAAAAAAAGAGAGGAAAGGATGTGACTTGTTGAAAGCTAGAGCAAAAATAAAATAAAAGGAAAATGAGCTACAAAGTCTAAAGTCACATCCATGGTTGAAGAAAATTAAGGGAAAGAAGGTAAAGCGATAGTATGACAAAAATAGGGTAAAAAAAGGTTAAAAGCCTAGTGTAATGTCAAGGAGGGCAGAAAGTCACTAAGCAGTACCCAAATGTACCACACCTGACCCTGAGCCTACGTTACAAGCCAATAAAGTCCTATAGTGATCCTAGAGTCTAGTTTTGGAGAGTCTAAGCAGTGAAAATAAGGGCAAGCCTATGGCAGTAAGCACTAACCGTATTTGAAATTACTTCTGAGCGTGAGTGTTGAATAAATCCTTGTACCATGAATGACATTCAACTTTTGCGAAAAGGGGATTTCGTTTGAAGTAAGGGCACTAGTTACATCGTCGGAAAGTTGGTACATGGGTGACAGTGAGAAGGTGTATGTTGTGTGTCAGTTGGTTGGTCTGTGTCATGATGTGATCCACATGCATTGGCTTGTCGAGTCTAAGAGAACGAATGTGCACCCGAACAATGAGGAGGGTAGAGAGCCATGTGATTGCTTGGGTTTGGAAATGATTGCTTCTATACAAGTGTCGTTTAGAGTTGTAGTGTGTCGCTTAAGGACAAACAACGAATTTAAGTTGAGGGTGTTGATATACCGTGAGTTTACAGTATTTCTAATACATTTCACTTACAAATTGTGTGTGTCTAGGGCCTTTTTATATTGGTTTTTATGTGTTTTTATCATGTTTTGCAGGAAAGGTGTTCAGGCGCGGAAGTATAGAGACAACTGAAAGAAATGCAGAAACAGGGCATTCACGGAGGGGATCTACGGACCGAAGGTTATGATCGTAGATCAGCAGACATGGTATTGAGGACAAATCAGGGAAATCTGACCAAGTGTGGAACCACGGTGCCCATTGACGGTCTGTAGATTGATCTACGGACCGTACTGTTGATCCGTAGAATGATACTGCGAAGGTTCCAGTACCTGATTTTTGAAGATTCTATGTATGGAGCTACGGAGGGGATTGACGGACCGTAGATCGATCTACGATCCGTACTGCTAGTCCGTCGTTTGCTTCAGAGAAGATGATTTTTGGAGGTGGAAATATTTTCTATGTCCTGGCAGACGGAAGGGACTTACGGACCGTAGATCCATCGACGGTCCGTAAGTCAGTCTCGTGGATTGAAGATGCGTACCTGAACAAACTTTCCTTAATTTGTTTCCCTTTTAATTTAGAATTTGTTTTCTATAAATAGGACATGTAAACCTCGTTTTTGGGGGTTGGACATTATTATTCTAGTTTTACTTTGTAACTTTGGAGATTAATTTGCAACTCTTGATTTCCTAAGTTCGTTTTGAAGATTTTGGCTTTCCAATTCAAGTTAAATTTCTGGGTTTATTATTCTCTTTACGTAAGTTCATGATTTCTTCATCTACAATTATGAATTGTGTTCTCGCTAATATGAGTAACTAAATCCACAACTAGGGTTGTGGGAACCATAAGCGATTAACAAAGTATGAATAATAACTAAGTAATTCTTGAATAGTGTTGAAGCATGCATTGATAATTCTTTCGTCTAGAAGTCTTTTTAACGGTGGCCAACGTTAGAACTCGCCTTGTTGCTACTTGCCGGACCAAGGAGGTAATCAACAAGAAAAGAATTATCAACATAGATTTAGTGTGATACTATCTAATAGGCTAGTGTCGATTGGTGCGAAGTAATAACTAAGCCAAACATCGATTATGATGTCTAATATGAGGTAAAGGTAAGGGTTAGTAAATTATACACACATAGCCGGACCAAGGTGTGGGGTGAAATTCTCTAGATGCCGGACCAAGGATTTAGAGATACCTAACTTATCACTTTGCATGTAATACACTAGGAAAGGATTGCTGTCACTAGGAATACTGCGTTATGAGTTTGTGGGGAGCACGTATACCCTAGTTATATCTCTTATCTTGATAACAACCAAAGTTGAGTTTGATTACTGATTACTTATTAAGTTCTTACTATTTGTTTCACACAAGCACAACCCCCCTTTAATTACCTGTTTCAGGAAATAATTTGACTTATTGAATATAATTGTTGGTTAAAGTAAAGTCTAAACCCTTTTCCTCATGGGATCGATCCCAACCTACAAGTTGGGTTCTTTACTTGATAACGATCGCTTATACTTTTGTAAGGAGGTGTAATTTGAGCGTATCAATAGACCTTAGATCTGGCTAACATCAGTTAAGAGTAAGGGAATGTGATATTCCAAAGACATATTTTCGGACCCGTTATGGTCATTATGAGTTTCTGGTCATGTCGTTCGGTTTAACTAATGCACCTACAACGTTCATGGACCTTATGAATAGAGTATTGAAGCCTTATTTAGATATGCTTGTTATCATGTTCATTGATGACATTCTAATCTATTCGAGGAATGAGGAAGATCATGCTAGCCATCTCAAAATAGTTCTCCAAACTCTAAATGATAAAGAGTAGTATGCCAAGTTCTCGAAATGTGAGTTTTGTCTTGAGTCTGTGGCATTCTTAGACCACATTTTTTCCGATGATGGAATTAGAGTTGATACTCAGAAAATAGAGGCAGTGCAGAATTAGCCTAGACCCACATCTCCAACTGATATTAGGAGTTTCTTGGGGTATGCTGGATATTATAGAAAGTTCGTAGAGGGGTCCTCATCTATTTTGTCCCCTTTGACAAAGTTGACTCAGAAAATAGTGAAGTTTCAATGGTCTGAAGCTTGTGAGAAAAGCATTCAGGAATTGAAAAAGCAGTTGACTACTGCCCCAGTTTTGACTTACCAGAAGGTACTCAAGGTTTTGTGGTATATTGTAATACGTCCAGAGTTGGTTTGGGTTGTGTGTTAATGTAGAATGGTAAAGTTATATCTTATGCCTCCAGACAGTTGAAAGTTCACGAGAAGAATTACCTAACCCATGATCTAGAGTTAGCTGTCGTAGTATTTTCTTTGAAAATATGGCATCATGATATTTATGGTGTTCATGTGGATGAGTTCACCGATCACAAGAGTCTACAGTATGGATTCAGTCAGAAAGAGCTTAATCTCAGACAAAGAAGGTGGTTAGAGTTACTCAAAAATTATGACATTAGTATCCTCTATCAACTAGGTATGGCTAATGTTGTTGTTGATGCCTTGTGCATGTTGTCTATAGGTAGTACTACCTATGTTGAGGAACAAAAGAGAGAGTTAGCGAAAGATGTGCACATACTTGCACGATTAGGAGTTCGACTAATGGATTCCACAGAAGGATGAGTGGTGGTGATGAATGGGGTGGAATCATCATTAGTGTCTGAAGTTAAAGAGAAATAAGACCAAGATCCTATTTTGCTTGAATTGAAGGCAAATGTTCATAAGCAAAAAGTAATGGCTTTTGAATAAGGGGGAGATGGCATATTGAGGTATCAAGGTAGGTAGTGTGTACCAGGGGTGGATGAACTCCAAGAGAGGATCATGGAGGAAGCTCATAGCTCTAGATATTCCTTTCATCCGGGTTCCACAAAGATGTATCGTGACTTGAGATAAGTATATTGGTGGAATAGTATGAAGAAAAGTATTCCTGAGTTCATTGCTAAATTCCTGAATTGTCAACAAGTTAAAGTAGAACACCAAAGGCCCGGTGGTATGGCTCAGAATATAGAACTTCCAGAATGGAAGTGGGAGATGATCAATATGATTTCATCATAAGTTTACCAAGGTCTCGCAAGTAACAAGATTCTATTTGGGTGATTGTGGATCGAATGACCAAATCAACCCACTTTTTGTCGGTAAAGACTACCCATTTAGTAGAGAATTATACCAAGTTATACATTAAGAGGTAGTAAGACTTCATGGAGTCCCTGTTTCGATTATATCAAATATAGGTGCACAATTTACTGCACAGTTCTGGAAATCTTTTCAGAAAGGCTTAGGTTCAAAGGTGAACTTAAGTACTGATTTTCATCCTCAGACAGATGGTCAAACAGAGCGCACTATTCAGACTTTAAAAGATATGTTGAGGGCCTGTGTGAATGATTTCAAGGGGAACTGGGATGATCACCTACCTCTCATTGAGTTTGCTTATAACAACAGTTACCATTCTAGCATTCAGATGGCTCCTTATGAAACTCTTTATGGGAGAAGATGCAAATCTCCTATTTGATGGTTTGAGGTTGGTGAAGCTGGGTTGATAGGACCAGACTTAGTTGATCAGGCTATGGAGAAAAGTAAAAGTTATTTAAGAGAGGTTGAAAACAACGCATAGTCGTCAAAAATCCTACACTGATGTTACGAGAAGGGAGTTGGAGTTTGAAGTAGATGATTGGGTACACTTGAAGGTTTCACCCATGAAGGTTGTTATGAGATTTGGTAAGAAGGGGAAGCTTAGTCCCCGGTATATTGGTCCTTATAGAATATGCGAGAGGATTAGCAATATAGCTTATGAGTTAGAGCTACCACAAGAGTTAGAAATGGTCAATCCGGTATTTCATATTTCCATGTTGAAGAAGTGCATTGGAGATCCTTCACTTATCATACCTACTAAAGATATTGGTATCAAGGATAGCTTATCTTATGAGGAGATTCCTATTCAGATTCTAGACCACCAAGTTCACAAGTTGAGAACTAAAGAGGTAGCATCAGTCAAAGTTCTGTAGAGAAATCAGATTGTTGAGGAAGCTACTTGGGAAACTGAAAAGGATATGAAGAAGAGATACCCACATCTCTTCAAATCCGGAGAAGTTCCAAAATTAAGGTACTAATCCTTTTCTTGGCTTTTATTTTAAGTTGGCATGTTGTATTTACATTTCACTTGTTGGGTGTTTGAGCTAGATTTTAGATGTCATACCCTTAGTCTACTTAGAGTGATCTCATTCGAGGAAGAATGTTCCCAAGGGGGAGATATTGTAACACCTCACTAAGTGAACGAGCTCAAATTAGATAGAGTCATTTTTGGAAAGAATGAAAAATCTAAAAATTTATTTAAGTTATGTTAAGTATGAGTTTTGATTCAACTTCAAATGACCATAACTCCTAGCTCAGGATGAGTTAGATGTGCTACAAGATACTGTAGGAAATATCATTGGATTATATTTCCAATGCCAGAAAGTTTGCTTAATTTTGAGTTCGTATGAAGAAGATGTGCCCATTGGAAGTCGGACTGTCTAGATAAGGAAAGTCAAAACCGGATTTGTAAGGGGTATTTTGGTCTTTTCCATACCCACTTGATTTAATTCACTTTTAGTGACTAAATTAGGGTCAATACTGAATTGGTTCAGTTTGCAGAATTGAAAATTCATGCTAGGGCTTTAGAGAGAAGAGAAGAGGAAAATCAAGATTCCTGGTCTTTGTAAAGAATTGATTGTCGATTTCGTCAAGGATTTGATCCTACGAGGTATGTGAGACTTTCATAACATTGGGTTGCTTTACCAACGTGCCAAACATGTTTATTTCATCGTAAATTCATCCTAAAAAGATTGGAACTTTGAATGTTCTTGATGGGTGTTCTTGAATTTGGGTTGAGATTAAGGAGTTCTTGAAAGTTTAATGTCGATTATTATAGTTACTTTGAGTTAGATTCTTGTGTATATGTTTTAGGTATATGATGTTATCTCCTGTATTCAGGTTAGTGAAAAATACAGAAATAGAAAGTAGATGAAATAGACAGAATGATTTTAATCCAAGTCCAAAGAAACCACTCCTTAAGAAATTTAATCCCCTCACTGTACCCGAGGTTGCAGATTAATTACTCCCAAGATAAAACGGATTAACCTGTTCAAGAAGTAGCGGTACCTCAAACTTCAATAACTTCAGCGAACGCAAGAACAACAACAAGAGCACACACAGACTCAGTCGATCGACAATTTTGTTTATGTAAGAAAATGTATGCAGAGAGGAAAAATTTTTAGTAGTTAAAACTGGAAAAAAAATCTCTATGTATAGCCATTTATAGCAAGAAATGCTTCTGTTCAGACCTATTTTTTCCAAAACGTTGTGCCTTTTGGGAAAAATAACGACTTTTCGGAAGGACAGGTCCCTTCAGAACGTTATTACCATTGCACATGAATTTCAAATAAATTATGTTGCGCCAAATTAATTCTATTATTTAACTAACATTCTGAATTAATTTATAAGAGAAAAGAAATTAATTAACAAGACTGATTAAATAAATTTTGTCCAAAAATATTATCAATCAATCACATCATTTGCCAAATCCAAATCCAAATCCAAATCCGAAGCCGAAGCCGAAGCCGCGGCCGAACGAGCGACGACGACGGCGTGAGGGGGCACCTTCTTCTTAACCTTTTAAGAACTAAATGAAGTGTTTCCTAATATAAGGACAACAATTTCCTTTCTTCTACCAATATGGTAAAAATGACTTTTCTATTGCACTTTGCAATGAATTTTCATTTTCCCTCCAAAATTGGTTCCCCAACTTTCATTGGTTCTTCCTCTTTCCATTTTCTCTTTTTATTTCCCATTCACACCTTGCTAAACCCAACAATCCCCCACATGAATGGGGAATGGCTATAGTTAAAACATATGCCTGAAAAACTTGTGTGTCTTGTAAGTAAGGGTTAATCACATTTGGATAAGTAGGTTTCCCTTTAAACTTTCCGTAGTGAACATATATCGGATATACTCGGTCAATCGATAGATTTGATATCTTTGAACCGTTGAGCTTTGGTGTATACCTCGACAACATAAGTCACACAATCAACCCTTGAACTATTTTTGGTTCTCATTGTTTTGTTCGTTTCATCCATGAACATATCTCGGTTAATAAGTGCTTAGAGAACTGCCCTTACCAGATTCTCCTTGAAGCGGCTTACACTTCATACTTACATAGGTGGTTTTTAACTATGTTATCCCATAGATACACTATTTGATATACCCTGTATCAAACTTAGAAACCATTAAAAAGTCCTTATGCCTTTGTCCTTGTTACTGAACATTGTCTCATCATGAGAATGGGCCATAAAATAAGTTTTGACAATGTTGAACCGTCATCTATGACTTTGTTTGATCTCCTTGAACCTAGATCTTGGATCCTCCAGTCTTCTAGGTAGAGTTACCGCCACGATGATTTGTTCTTGGCCATAGTTCCATTCCCGTCGATGGTCTCTCAACTCCCTCTCTAGTTAGGCCTTTTGTAAGTGTATCCGGCACATTATCCTTTGACTTTACATAGTCAATTGTGATAATTCCACTAGAGAGTAGTTGTCTAACAGAGTTATGTCTACATCTTATGTGACGAGACTTCCCGTTATACATAACTCTTCCAACCCTTCCTATTGCAGCTCGACTATCGCAGTGTATGCATATAGGGGCCATTGGCGATGAATTCCGAAGCCATTCAGCTTCTTCACCTACCTTCTCTAAGGCGATGAATTCAGACTCCATTGTAGAGCGAGCTATACATGTTTGTTTGGATGATTTCCAAGATATTGCTCCTCCACCAATAGTGAAAACATATACACTCGTGGATTTCGTTTCAGTTGACCTAGTAATCCAATTTGCATCACTATATCTTCAAGAACTACTGGATATTTGTTGTAATGCAAAGCATAGTTTTGAGTGTCTTCTAAGTACCCCAAAACTCTCTTTATTGCTAACCAATGATTTTGATTAGGATTAGTTGTGTATCAACTCAGTTTACTTATTGCACAGGCTATGTCTGGTTGTGTACAATTCAGGACATACATCAAACTTCCCAATACTCTGGCGTAATCCAATTGAGACTGACTTTCACCTTTATTCTTAGCAAGATTAAGGTTCACATCAATTGGGTCTTTTCCTTTTTGAAATTCAAATACTTGAACCTTTCAAGTACCTTTTGAATATAATGAGATTGAGACAATGCTAGACCATTTGGAGTTTTGTGAATCTTTATTCCCAATATCAAATTGGCTACTCCTAGATCTTTCATATCAAACTTACTAGCAAGCATACGCTTAGTAGCTTTTATATTGGCAATGTCCTTGCTCATTATCAGCATGTCATCCACATATAGGCATACAATGACTTCCTGATCCGGAGTGTGTTTAATGTAAACACATTTATCACACTCATTGATCTTAAATCCATTTGACAACATGGTTTGATCAAACTTTGCATGCCATTGTTTCGGTGCTTGTTTTAGTCCATAAAGTGACTTAAGAAGTTTGCATACTTTCTTTTCTTTGCCGGGAACTACGAAGCCCTCGGGTTGTTCCATGTAGATCTCTTCCTCCAGCTCTCCATTTAAGAAGGTGGTTTTCACATCCATTAGATAGATTTCAAGACCGTATACTGCAGCTAGGGCAAATAACATCCGAATTGATGTAATCCTAGTCACTGGCGAGTATGTGTCAAAATAATCAAGGCCTTCTTTATGTCTAAACCCTTTGACAACAAGTCTTGCTTTATATTTGTCAATAGTTCCATCATCTTTCATCTTATTTTTGAAGATCCATTTTGAACCCAAGGGTTTGTTCCCTGGAGAAAGATCAACCAACTCCCAGGTATGATTGCTTAAGATTGATTCAATTTCACTATTGACAGCCTCCTTCCAAGAGGTTGAGTCGCTAGACAACATCGCTTCCTTTAATGTTTGACGCTCACATTCAAGAAGGAATGTTACAAAATCATATCCAAATGAAGTAGCTGTCCTTTGACGTTTACTGCGCCTTGGACTCTCTTCATTGGTTTCATTCTCTTTTGGTTCTTCTCGAGGTTGTTTAGAAACCCCACTACATGACTCAAGTCTAGTTTTATACGGATATATATGTTCAAAAAATTCAGCATTATCTGATTTCATTACCGTATTATCATGAATATTCGGATGTTCGGACTTATGAACCAAAAATCGGCATGCCTTACTATTTGTGGCATATCCAATGAATACACAATCCACAGTCGTAGGCCCTATTTTCACCCTCTTAGGTATAGGAACCTGGACCTTGGCAAGACACCCCCACACTTTGAAATATTTCAAGTTGGGTTTTCTACCTTTCCATTTCTCATATGGAATAACATATGTCTTCGTATGAGGCACTCTATTGAGTATTCTATTTGCTGTAAGGATAGCCTCCCCACACAAGTTTTGTGGTAAACCTGAACTTATAAGTAAGGCATTCATCATTTCCTTTAAAGTTCAGTTTTTCCTTTCCACAATTACATTAGATTGTGGAGAGTAAGGAGCAGCAGTTTGATGGATTATTCCATTTTCCAAACATATTTCTGCAAATGGAGATTCATATTCTCCACCTCTATCACTTCTGATCATTTTGATCTTTCTATTCAACTGTTTTTCAACTTCAGTTTTATATTGCCTAAATGCATCTATTGCTTCATCCTTACCATTTAGCAAATAGACATAACAATATCTAGTGCAATCATCAATAAAAGTTATGAAATATTTTTTTCCACCACATGTTGGTGTTGACTTCATGTAACAAATGTCAGTGTGAATCAATTCTAAGGGATATGAATTCCTTGTAATAGATTTATAAGGATGCTTAGCATACTTAGATTCAACACAAACTTGACATTTTGATTTATTGCACTCAAATTTAGGCAAAACATTTAAGTTAATCAGTTTTTGCAAGGTTTTGTTATTAACGTGTCCCAAACGTTCATGCCATAACCATTTAGACTCAAGCAAGTAAGAAGAAGCAGAATCTTTATTCATATCAACTGCAATTACATTTAGTTTAAAAAGGCCCTCAATGAGGAAACCTTTTCCTACATACATCTCATTCTTACTTACTACAACTTTATCAGAAACAAATACACATTTGAATCCATTCTTAGTCATAACTGGTATAGAAACTTAGTTCTTTCGTAATTCCGGAACATACGAGACCCTGTTAAAAGTCACCACCTTGCTTGATGTCATCTTTAGGAGGATCTTGCCAGTTCCTTCCACCTTTGCAACAGCGAAATTTGCCATAAACAACTTCTCGTCTGTAGGTGCTGGAGTATATGATGAAAATAATTCTTTGTTGGCACAAACATGGCATGAGGCATCAGAATCTATCCACCATTCTCTTGGATTTCCAACCAAGTTGCATTTTGAAAGCATTGCACAGAGATCGTCCATCTCTCATTTGGATTCAGCCAAATTTGCTTGATCCTTCTTCTTGTCCTTCTTGGGACCCCTACATTCAGTAGCCTTATGACCACATTTGCCACAGTTGAAACAGCTTCCATTGAATTTCTTCTTAGGAGGATTGCTCTTTGGACCAGATGTTTTCTTTCTTTTCTTTGATTTTGTGGGATTTTCTTTAACAATATTTACTCCAGATATTGCTGAATTACCACGTGACCGCTTTTCTGTGGCCTTGTTGTCCTCTTCAATTCTCAGCCTTACCATGAGATCTTCAATAGTCATCTTCTTGCGTTTATGTTTCAAGTAGTTTTTGAAGTCCTTCCACAATGAAGGTAACTTCTCAATAATGGCAGCCACTTGAAAAACATCATTCACAACAATCCTACATTAAAGATTATGTGAGTATTAAGAATAAACTTAATATTTCCAACATAGGTATTAAATAAATTGATACCTTCAGCAATGAGATCATGGATTATGACCTGCAATTCTTGAACTTGGGTGACGACGGTCTTACTGTCTATCATCTTATAGTCCAGAAACTTTGCCACAATAAAGTTCTTCATTCCGCATCCTCTATTTTGTACTTCTTTTCTAAAGCATCCCAGAGTTCTTTTGAGGTTTTGACATTACTGTACACATTGTACAGATCATCCTGCAAGCCACTCAGAATATAATTTTTACACAAAAAATCAGAATGTGTCCATGCTTCTGTTACCAAGAATCGTTCTTCAGGCGGAGTTTCATCCGACATAACAGGAACGTTTTCATTAATGAACCTCTACAGACTCAACGTAGTCAGATAGAAGAACATCTTTTGATGCCATCTCTTGAATTCGACTCCAGAAAGCTTTGCAGGTTTCTCAATCGGTGCTAGGGTAGCAGTTGAACGATTGTGTGAAACCGATATTGTTGTAGCACATACTGTTCCAGCATTTACTTGACTTGAATTAGTCATTTTTCTGTCACAAATGGTAGACAATTTAGTATGTGAAATACTACCAGTAAAGAATAAATCCTTACACAGACTGTTTCAGATTTAACGATAAAGTTTTTATGTTCTTTTAATCGTTAATCGAATGAATTTTAAAAATTTAAACAGAGTAGAAAACCATAAAGGTTTTAATCTCCATAAATCTCAAATACACAAACTATTAAATTTCTTAAGATTGTTATCTCCTATATTCAGGTTAGTCAAAAATACAGAAACAGAAAGTAGATGAAATAGACAGAATGATTTTAATTCGAGTCCACAGAAACCACTGTGTTTCCTTAAGAAATTTAATCCCTTCATTGTACCCGAGGTTGCAGATTAATTCCTCCCAAGATAAAGCGGATTAACCTGTTAAAGAAGTAGCGGTACCTCAAACTTCAATTACTTCAGCGAAAGCAAGAGCACACACAGACTCAGTCGATCGAAAATTTTATTTATGTAAGAAAATGTATGCAGAGAGAAAAAAATTTCAGTAGTTAAAATCAGAAAAAACATCTCTATTTATAGCCATTTACAGCAAGGAATGCTTCTGTTCAGACCCATTTTTTCCAGAACGTTGTATCTTTTGGGAAAAATAACGACTTTTTGGAAGGAACGGGTCCCTTCAGAACGTTATTACCGTTGCATATGAATTTCAAATAAATTCTGTTGTGCCAAATTAATTATGTTATTTCACTAACATTCTGAATTAATTTATAAGAGAAAAGAAATGAATTAACAAGATTGATTAAATAAATTTTGTCCAAAAATATTATTAATCAATCACATCATTTGCATAATCCAAATCCAAATTCGAAACCGAAGCCGAAGCCGAGGCCGAGCGAGCGATGACGACGGCGTGAGGGGGCACCTTCTTCTTAACCCTTTAAGAACTAAAGGAAGTGTTTCCTAATATAAGGACAACAATTTACTTTCTTCTACCAATATGGTAAAAATGACTTTTCATTTTCCCTCCAAAATTGGTTCCCCCACTTTCATTGGTTCTTCCTCTTTCCATTTTCTCTTTTTATTTCCCATTCACACCTTGCTAAACCCAACACCTGAATCTAAAGAGCTATTGAGAAAAATAATCGAAAGTAATCAAATTAAGGTAAGAAAATGAGAGGAAAAGTTCATCAATTTTCCCTGGGGCAATGCTGGCACGACGCACTCCCGTTACACCGGAAGGCTAGGGTGACGCGCCAACAGTGAGCTAGAAATGAACCCTAGCAACTTAGGGGCTGGCGCGGCATGCTAGGAACGCTCGGGTCGTCTGCCCCCACTCGTTTTTCATCTTTTATCCCGTCTAAGTCCTTTAAAAGCGTTCTAACATTTCCTATTGATTCTAACTACTCTTAATGACTTCTAAATATCTAAAAATCATCCATAAACATGAACTCTAACCTTGAATCCATAAATTCAATTTCAAGGAAAGTTAAGAGCCATGTCTAGAAAGTTCATAGAGTCTTTTCAAGAAGTCTTTTGCAAATGTTTTTAACTTGTTTTAAGACTTAAGTTTGAGTTGAGTAAGAGTAACAAATGAAGTTTTTTTCTTCAAAAGAGTATATGGGGACTACGTCTTCCCAAATGATTAAATGTTTTCACAGTTGAAACAAGAGAGGAAACACTGATTTCAAAGAGAGATTTTGAGCTAGTTTTTGAGTAATTATCTCCAACCACAGAAAGAGCTTTTGTTTTTAAGCGTATGAGCTTTTTATTTTTGGGAGTAGTATTGAGCATCGATGTGGGATGAGTTCATAACAACTCAACGTCTCCATAAACCATATAGCCAACGTGGGTAGAAAAGGGTCATATTTTTAGATGATTTCTTAGTGCTTTTTAGCATAGACTAGTGGATCAACTTAGTTGAGGCGTTCTATATCCCAGCAAGTTATAGGATAGTTCTGGCAGCGTGGGCGAGATGATTTATCATTACATAGCTCATAGTGATTGTTGTCAGTTAGAGAAACTCTATTAGGTTATATTATTTTATTGTATATATGTATATTGAGTTGTTTCTTACTGTTTTAAATGCTTCATATAAACTGCATCTTTAATGTTGTTTAATTCTGCATTTGAGTTGAGTATCCATGAGTTTGAGTAAAGTTGAGGTAAGTGTTTCTTTTAGATTCCAGTTCAAGCTTATGTATTATTTAGAATTCCTCTCGCATGCTCGTACATTCAATGTACTGACGCCATTTGGCCTACATTGTTTTATGATGCATATACATGTAACCAGGTTCAGCATCCAGCGCCTCGTTGATTCAGTTGAGCTCTCAGAGTCAGCTGGTGAGCCTCCTTGCTTTTCGGAGGATTCCCTTTTTATTGCTTTGATTAATTATTTCATTAGGATGTCGTTGGTCTTGTCCCGACATTCATCTCAGTTGTAAGAGACTTCATAGACTATTAGTTAGTTCATTTGTCATTATCTTGTTATTGGCTTATGTTAAGACTTGAGTTGCCACTTTGGCTAAGTTAAATGTTTATTTCTAAAACATTCTGTGTTTAGTTGAGACAGTTGAGTTATCTTGCATTTGAATTCTCTTATTAATGCTTAAAGTCTTTCGTTGAGAGTCTATCCAGACCAAGGGTTCTCTTGGGTCCAGCAATGGTTCTCGAGTGCCAGTCCCACCCAGGGTGTAGGCTCGGGGCCTCACAAAAGACTACACCAATCATAGGCTTATATTAAGTACTGCCCATCCAGAAAATAATCTTAAGAATTGTTCTCTTAAGTATTTACTTTATGAGTCTATTATTGATGAATCTGATATGGATTCTCCCATGAAAAACTCTAGTAGATATTCTTATCTAAGAGTTCTATAAATGGATTGATTTGTCTTGCAAATATTACAAAAGAATTATTTCTATGGAACCCAACAATAAGAAATCATATAAAATTACCTGATTTTAAACCTAAAGTGAGGAATGTTTTCCATTTCTTATATGGTTTTGGATATGATGAGATTCATGATGATTATAAAGTAGTGTGTTATTTTATTAATATTGGCCATCAGCGTTATTTTCAAGAGGTCAATATATATAGTCTAAGAAATGATTCTTGGCGAATAATTGGTTATCCTCAGTATCGGACCCGATTAATTAGTTCAGGTAAGTTTTTGAATGGAAAGCTTCGATGGGCTACTACTTCTGGTCTTGGTTACTAAAGCGGGTGGAGCATATACTCTTTTGATTTGGGTGAAGAGAAATGGATAAAGTTGAAACGACCTTGCTATTGCGAGAGGGATGATATTCTTATATTGGGAGCATTGTGATGTAGTCTTTCTATGCTTTGTCATAATTTGATTGCTCAAGTAGATGAGTAGTCTATGAAAGATATGGGAATAAATAATATTGGACAAAAATGTTTAGCATCAATCATACTCCAGAACTAATGAATTATTTTCTTGCTCAATCTTTTTGTTTGTCAAAAGGGTGGTGAATTTTTTGTTATGTTTGAATCAACTTTCCTGATATACATTCCAGAGTATAATTAGATCAGAATTCTTAAGTCTCCTAAATTTGGTAATTTTATTACGGTGGAAATCTACATTGTAAGTCTAGTTTATCCCCTTTCACAAAATGAACCAAGAATACATCAAGAATGAAGGCGGCAGAAGCTCTACCTTATGCATTTTGCAAAGTGCTATTATACTCTTCTTTTTTTATCGAATAATAGAAAAATCAGTGGATATTTAAGGGAGAGATTTACCCCCCTCATCTTTCTGAAAATCTTGTTTGACCTTTCCTTCTTCTTTTTTTTTTTGCATATTTCCATGAAAAATATACTTTTTATCATTGTTGCTTATAGCTTATTAGATTTTTTGGTGTTGTCTTTTCATTAATTTATTTATTTGGTCAATCAACCATTGAATATTTTTTTTCACTATAGTAGTAACATTGAGATTAGAAAGCTACTAATGTAAGTAGATTACATTTTTTCATGGAACTGTCAACACAGTTCCATATCTTTCTCAACTAAAAAAGGCTTATATTACTTAGTGGACTAAAATCATTCGTCAGAACTTGATGTGAAAAGAATCTAATACAAAGGATATTGTAGGGGATGACAACAAGGATTTGTAAATCAGATATAAACCATTATTAAGGATTAACACCTCAATCACACTATAACAAAAGAGACATTTGATGGCAATATGATTTTTTTACAAAAAGAATATTTAGCGGCAATTGAGTTAATGTCATTAGATTCAGAGTCGCTAAAGTCGTTAACGGTATTTATATATAGTGTTTTTGATAAATACTCATATTTCGTATTGACGCTATAGATATAATACAAACACAATTATATTATTGCTGCTAAATAATTTCAACACTTTTTTTATTGTAGTTTCACATGCTTTTATCGTCCACTATATACAACAATTTTGTGATGAGTGTACAAAATTTGACACCAGGGTTTGGCCACAGTACGTTAAATCTATACCGAACCTTTCTTTCAAAGAGATGAAAATGAGTTTGGTCAAAATTGGATTCATCTATTTTCTTTGCCTAGGTTCTCACTCATCGACACTATAAAAAACCAATTTGTTGTTACTAAAGGGCACCTCGTAAGGAGTCCCAAAGGTATGGAAGTGCGGTGTGGGATTTTTTAAAATTTTACCACACAATGATTGTGGCCCAAATTGAATTTTATGTCAGGGTAACGCCAGCCTGCCATGGCGAGAGACTTCCCTCTGTGGAGGCATAGTAGGCAGACGATAATTCTCCAACCTAACTAATGTGTTTTCTTTTACTTTCCTCCAACTTTTGAAAGGAGAAAACAGATTAGGGATGCTCCATAAATCCTCTAAAGGCATTCGGCCCAAGGGAGCAATGATGGAAAAGAAATACGGCGCAAGTAAGCTGAAATCCTACGGTATTCAAGTGCTCGTTCATCATAGGTTTTTTATGCGTAGTCAAAATTTCTTGGGCAAGGTTCATCAACTAATGTTTTGCGCCTAGGTACGCTAGGTTTCGTTTAATTGAGTGGTAATACCCATTTACAACATTATATTTTGCATATGTATATTTGGGAAACCATAGGAAAGCATATGTAATGACAACATATTGATAATCTCATGCAATGAATCGGTTATGTGACTTGTGATTTCAACTATTATTCTTCATTTAGTTTGTGATTGTGCATGACTGACAGTTTTTGATGGTTGGCTCGGGTACACACCTGGTATATGATATCCCTAGGGTTGCCTTGGATACCATGTCTGGTATATACTAATGGTTGGCTCGGGTGCGTTGCCAGGTATGGGGATACCCATATATGGTTGGTTCGGGTACCCCACAGGTACAGTAAGTATGGACTGATTGGGGTATCAACTCTGGTCATGAATTATTTAATCTCATAGTAGCATGCTGGATGATTAGGATGAGATTCAATATCCCAAACAAGAAACATTAGGATTGTCACTGTGTGGGACCACTATTTTGCAATCCTGAGACAATTCCCTATTTTGATTCACCTCACCAAGATGACTAAGAGTTTAAAGTTCTTTACAAAAGACAAATGTGCTTCTTCATTGAACTAAGATATGTGTTGTGTCACTGCAACCCTAGGGTTTACAACTTCACAATTAGCTACTACAAGAGTAGTTGTATAGCTACCATCACTCTGCTTAGAAAGGTAGAGGCCCTGGAAATTTTTGTAAGTTGCTTGATCAAACTAGGGGGCCCATCGACAAGAGAGGGAAGGCCAAAGGAGTTCGTTGTTAGTATCTTACAAGCCCTTATTCTCTTATTTTGATAATATGAGTGAATGACCTTCTCCAGTATGGGCATGCAATTTCACCCTTTCCCTATGCTTTGTAATCTACATATATTAAAGCAATGTCCTATTGGACATTGTTTTTTGTATGTGGAATTACTCTCTTTCCTTATCTATTTTTGAGAAAACAAGAACATAGATAAGGAAGAACGTAACTATTGCACCTAGTTCTTCTGCAACTATTAATATCTTGAGAGATCAAATAAAATCTTTCACAATTATGTGGAAATTAAAGCTAACTATGATATACCTATGAAAAAAATTGACATATCTATGACAAAAAGTTGAACTTTAATGGGTGAATTCATATAATAAAGACTTGGGACACTTTTCTTTTTCTTCAACTTTGGATACACAAGCTTCAATTCAAATGCTTGGAGTTTTATTTTTTCCAATGCCTTTGGAAACACACACTTCAACTTTTATATGTACCTTTTCAATAAGTTTCCATCAGACTTAAGAAAAGGACTATGGGTTTCAACTTATCTAAATTAAACTCATATTAATAGATATTTACTTTTAAGGCCCAAAATTTTAATACTTTATTAGATCATATAATGGGTTACTTTAATGATAACATATAAGTATAATATATTAATATGTGAGTCCACGAAATAGAAATTACTAACGATTTCCCACTTGGACTACATACATTTATGAAGAATCATACATAGATGAAACTTTATTTTGCACAAACTTTTGCTATTTTAACTTAAATATCTCAAAAATAATATGGTTAATTGATAATATCAATATTGGATCGAAGAGATTTTTGTAACAATTATTCGTAACTAAACCCATCAATGTTCATAAATATTAGCAATATCAATGACATAGATCAAATACAGAAATTACATGTAAAATGATCTAAATCATGTTTATTTCTAACTAGTCCTACTTTATGACTTTAATAGTCCTAAAACACTTTCTTATACCTTATGTAATAAACACAATAGAAAGTTCATACCTTTATTTTCTAGAGTTATCAATAAACACATGAAATTCATAAATTTCATAAAATTTTAATATGTACAGAAAATAAACTTTAATATGACAAAATCATAAATAAAATGACAAACTCCCACTAAAGCGACTCATCATCAAATCTAACAACACCCTTATGAGCCACATGCCCATGAAACACTTTAGGAGGCAAACCTTTCGTGAGTAGATCCGTAATCATTGAATTTGTACTAATATGATCAATTGACATAAGATGACTCTGAACGCTTCATTTCACAAGTACAAATTCAATGTCAATCTAGAGAAATACTACAACTTTCATTTAGAATAGAATAAGTATATACATATTTGTCCAAACCTAACTGAGGTCTATCAATAGTCGCCTGAAGATGCCCTGTACTCAACAAAAAACAAGCAAGTGCAGTATCAGTACACAATCATAGTGTATTGGTAGGATCACGCGGCTATCCTAATAAGTGTAACATACATTAGTCAATACAACAATATAATCACATGCACATATCGAACATATACAATATCATCAACATATACGAACAATGAATTCTTCACGATTCTCACATATCATAGTTATATCAATTTAGAGCAACATACCGTCTTCCAATATCAATCATCATTAGATATGAACGAACTCATCACAAGTAGATAGACAACAAAATTCAATGGTCCTTTCACGGAACCCAATTCAACGGGCCTCTCATGGAACCCACACCCAAACAGTTACCGGAATGTGGTACCCGATCAATTGATTATGCTGGAACGTAGCAACCGATCCCATAATTATGCCGGAACATGGCAACCGATCCAAGTTAGTTATGCCAAAACGTGGCAACCTATCCAAGTTAGTTATGTCGGAATGTGGCAACCAATCAAAGTTAGTTATGCCAGAACGTGGCAACCGATCCAAGTTAATTATGCCGGAATGTGGCAACCGATCCAAGTTAGTTATGCCGGAACGTGGCAACCGATCAATTCAACAAACCACATTCGCAATCACAAGTATATCCTTAAGATCATACATTTAAGTCATGATTTCATGGTAACCATCATTCATCTATCTCATTTAAAACAAGTGTGATCAATAATGCATCATTCATATACATACATGTATCATAATGAAGCAAGAACAAACATACACTACAAAATCATAGAATCACAACCATCACCTACCTCGAAACAAGCTTGAAACCCTAAGAAACTTGATCCTTCCCTTTCTGGATTCGTTCCGCTTGTTCTTGGTCTACAAACAATCAATATAATATGGGAATCAATAAACAATCACTAATTACCCGAATTACAAACAATTCTATGAACCCTAGATAAAATCCATGATCCAAATTATCCAAATTAGGGTTTTTTCCACCATAGAATCTATAACAAAACCCTCCCCCATCAATATTCACCCACTATAATACATTCTACAGATCGAAAAATGGATTCAGGGAGTGAAAAGCTTACATTTAGCCTAAAAAATGGTGAAAAATGAGTAGGAGTCGCCTGGGGTTCGTTCCTTTGCTATAAAAAACCAAAAAGTGCCAAATAAGGTTGTTTAAGGGTTTATTTACGACTTTAAGTCACGTCGAACTCGCCACAGCAACCTTGACCCCGCCGCTGCAGCGGCCTCGCCAAAGAGACACCAATCCCGCTAAAGCGGCTTGCACGTAACCAGTGAGCTATTTAAAGTATTCCAAAATCTCCATTTCACAACACACCTTTAATCAACGACGCTCTGAAAATAATATTCACGCTAAAATAGATTCTGCGAGTTCTACTCACTCAAATTCAATTCCGTAAAGTCGTACGGATTCCTTAACGACTTATCTAACAGCTCATTTAATCAAAATCATAAATAACTCACTCGATTTCTACCAGATTTCCCTACACCTTAATGACTCTAATTTTGTCCAAATCAGGACTTAGTAGGGAAATTCCAACTTACTAGGAAAAATTTTTTTGGCCCCAATTCTTTCCCCATTGGCTTTTCTCTAATGACGGAATCATGTCGTTAGAAAAGGCATTCTGTCCAAGGGAGCAATGATGGAAAATATTATGGCGCAAGTAAGCTGAAAGCCTACGATATTCAAGTGCTCGTTCATCATAGGTTGTTTCTGTGGAGTAAAATTTCATGGGAAATATCACACCTCGAGGCTACCCCTGGACGCGAACACGGGACCTAGGATCACGAGTTACCCCAAGCTAATCCTGCCGGCATAATCATAAGCATACTAAAGATAAACTGAAGCAGTAAATACTGTGCAGAACCTAAATCATATGGAAATCTAAAATGATGGGGAATACCCCTATACTAAATCTGAATATAAGAAACTTAGAGTTTGAATATAAATGAGAAGTCAAACTCTAACACTAAAGCTGAAACGAACTTTGTCTGAAATAAGCCTCTAAACTGACTAGAAATACTGGGACATGTCCCAGCTAGATCTAGCAAAACTGAAACTAAAACTAAAAGCAAGAGGATAATCATTTCACTACTCCTCGAAGAATGAGGACTCACCGTTGATACTGATAAACTAAAGATTGGGAACCGATCTATGCGTGATCCGACTACTGAGGACCTGAACCTACATCACGAATAGATGTAGCCCAGAGTATGTGTCAGTACTTGAAAGGTACTGAGCATGCATGATAGTGTAAAGCTAAATAATACAAAACTGAACAAGCAATAAAGAAATGATATAATATAAACATGATGAGGATACATGAAATACTAAATATTGCTAAACTGAATGTAATGACAAAGTTTATAACATGCTGAGATTGAATACTGAACTATACTAATAATATGGTTAATGCAATAGAATCTGACTAAACTGTAAGGGAGTTACTAATAACTGACATAAAACCACATGAGCTAAATGTGGAGTCTAATGTATACGCTCCATCGAGAAGACCCAATATACCCTTCCAGAGGTATACAGGCATGCTGTCATGATCACTAAAATGATGCCCATAGAGGGGACTTACAACCTATGGGGCACGTAATTCTGGGACTTGAGGGTTACATGACCCTAGTCCACTCGGTGTTAAGCCTCCCATATAATTAACACTATATGACTGAAATGCTATACTACTGGATAGCTCAAAATACTGACATGTAAACTGAGAATGCAATATTAATATACTAATAATAATGCATTCAAAAAATGAGGCATATTTATATCTATAACTGAATTAACTGACCTAGCATGTGTAATTCATGAACTATAAGAACTACATAGCTAGGGTTCTGAGTTTATGAATAAATCTGTGTAAAATGATACTAAATTCATGATAATACGATTTGGATCATTCTAATAGCTAAAACCCAACAATTCTACCATTCAATAAACCCTAAGTCTAGATAATATTAAGGGAATCAAGATTCTGACTGAAATCTAAGGACCTAATGGGTTAAAGGAACCCACTAGTGAAATCCTACATACCTGGTTACGAATTCCACGAAGAAATATTTCGATTTCAGGGTTGGAACTGATGGAACCTTGCTGTATTCTTGAACTAGGGTTCTTGACCTCATTCTTCTCTTACGCTCTAATTTTTCTATGTTTTGATGGATGATCTGACTTAGGTAAGTTCTAGTTATGTTTCTAGGCTAAAATTGACCAAAACTTCGTAGTTTAGGATTTAAATGACGTAGTTTAGGGGTCCAACGCATAAGGAAAAGACCAAAAGACCCTTGACTTAAAAGTTGTCGGGGTCATCGATTGATGGGACCAACAGACCGTTGATTGACTGACGGTCCGTACTGGTCAACCGTCGATCGTGGATGGGTGCTGGAAGCTGAGGGTCTGACCTACGGTCCGTAGGTCCTAGCGTAGGATGACCCTTAGCCAAATTTTCTGGGGGTTTCTGGGGAATGTTGCAGATGCAAACCATAAACCACCTCAAGCTGGAATGGAATTGGAAGGAAAGAGGTCAGGATACTTGGCCTTCATGGCTGCTTCTACTTCCTAAATAACTCCCTCTACGGATCAACTCCTCCACAAAAGCTTCACTGAAGTGACTTCTTTGTTCCCCAACCGTCGAACCTGACGATCAAGGAATTCAACTGGTACCTCTTCATAAGTGAGGCTACACTTTACAACTTCACTTTCTAAAGGTACATGGATGTTGGATCACCCACACACTTCTTCAACAACAAAATGTGCAAAACCGGATGCACTGCCGCTAGTTCTGCTGGAAACTCTAACTCATATGCCACTTTACCAAGCCTTTTCAAGATGTTGCAAGAGCTTACATATCTAGGGTTGAGGTTTCCTTTCTTTCCAAATCTCATCACCCCATTCATAGGTTACGCTTTCAGGAAAACTCAATCATCAACTTGGAACTCTAATTCCTTTCTCCTTACATCTGCATAGGACTTCTGGTGACGCTGGGCTGTCTTAAATCTATCTCTGATGAGTTGCACTTTCTCCACAGCATCATGAAATGAATCTGGCCCTATCAAGGCTGCTTCACCTACTTCTAATCAACTAACTGGAGGGGCCTTCTGGATGCTGGAATGGTAACTATTATTGTAGGTGAACTCTATAAGAGGAAGTTTATCATCCCAACTACCCTTGAAATAGATCACACAAGCTCTCAACATGTACTCTAAGGTCTAAATGGTACTCTCTGCCTGACCATACGTCTGCTGATGAAATGTTGTGCTCAGATTAACATGATTACCAAGACCTTTCTGAAATGACTTCCCAAAATGAGAGGTAAACTGAGGACCTCTATATGAGATTATAGACAAATGAACCCCATGCAGCGTGATTATCTCATTAATGTAAAGCTTGGCGTAGTTCTCTGCCGAATTTGTAGTCTTGACCGCCAAAAAGCGCGCAGACTTTGTAACTCTATCAACTATTACCCAAATGGAGTCATGTTGTCTGCGAGTGCGAGGTAAAACTATGATAAAGTCCATGTTGATCACTTCCCACTTCCAAATAGGAATGCCGATCTGTTGAGTCATACCTCCTGGTTTCTAATGTTCTACCTTAGACTTGTTGACAATTGGGGCACTTAGCTATAAAATCCGCTATATCCCTTTTCATACCATTCCACCAACAGACTTCCCGCAGATCATGGTACATCTTAGTGGCGCCTGGATGAATAGAATATCTGGAGTTATGGGCTTCTGGAAGAATCTGCTGTCTCAACTCACCCACCTTAGGCACACATAATCGACCCTGATAGTGAATCACACCATCTCCCACTTAGGAGAAAACCTCAACTCTCTGTTGATGGACTGCACCCTTAAGTTAAATCAATATCGGATCATTGTCTTTGTTTTCCTTAACCTCCACTACCAATGACGATTCTGACCCATTCTGAACTGTTACACCATCATCTGATATACTCATAAGATGAACTCCTAAGCGAGCAAGTTTGTGCACATCTTTTGCTAGTTCCTTTCTTTTTTCCTCAACATGTGCTACAATACCAATAGATAGTCTACTAAGAGCATCTATTACTACATTATCCATACCAGGATGGTAATGCACACTCATATCATAATCCTTGAGGAACTCAAGCCATCGCCTCTGGCGAAGATTCAACTCTTTCTGGGTGAACACATACTGAAGGCTCTTATGGTCTGTGAACACATCTACATGAACACCATACAAGTAGTGTCTCCATATCTTAAGTGCAAACACCACTGCTGCAAGTTGGAGGTCATGAGTTGGATATTTCTTCTCACGCACCTTGAGGTGTATAAAAGCATCAGCTATAACCTTACCTCGCTGCATTAACACACAACCTAGGTTGACTCTAGATGCATCACAATAGATAACATAACCTTCTGAACCCTCTAGTAGAGTCAAAACGGGAGGTGTAGTCAACCTAGTATTCAGTTCTACAAAGTTTTTCTCACAATTATTTGACCACTGAAACTTGCCCTTTTTCTTAGTCAACTTAGTCAATGGAGAGGCTATGGATGTAAATCCTTCCACGAACCTTTTGTAATAACCCGCTAGACCAAGAAGCTTCTGATATTTGTAGGAGAGGTAGGTTTAGGCTGTTGTTTCACAACTTCTATTTTCTGAGAATCCACTCGGATTCCTTCGATAGACACAATATTACCAAGGAAAGGAAATGATTGCAACCAAAACTCACATTTGCTTAACTTAGCGAATAAATGGCGATCTTTGAGAGTTTGCAAAACTACCCTCAAATGATTCGCATGTTCTTCCTCATTCCTAGAGAAAATAAGCATATCATTAATAAAGATGATAACAAACAAGTCCAAGAACTACTTGAACACCCTGTTCATCAAATCCATGAAGTTGTAGAAGCATTGGTTAGTCCAAATGACATAGCTACGAATTCATAATGACCATATCAAGTTCTGAAGGTTGTCTTCTGAATGTCAACCTCTCTGACTCTGAGCT
Organism: Solanum okadae; assembly: GCA_036553675.1. Lineage (NCBI taxonomy): Eukaryota > Viridiplantae > Streptophyta > Magnoliopsida > Solanales > Solanaceae > Solanum > Solanum okadae. Next base: position 35,416,001 of record CM071682.1, on the reverse strand, counting down.
GATGATAACTGGATCTGAGGTCTATCTTTGAGAAATGACTAGCATCCTGAAGTTGGTCAAACAAGTCATCAATCCTGGGGATGGGATACTTATTCTTTATTGTGACTTTGTTCAATTTCCTATTGTCAATGCAAATTCTGAGAGAACCATCTTTCTTCTTCATAAACAATACTGGTGCACCAACCCATGGGGAAATACTGGGTTTGATGAAGCCCTTATCTAGAAAGTCTTTCAACTGCTCTTTCAATTCCTTAGGCTTAGCTAGAGCCATTATGTAAGGAGGAATAGAGATAGGCTAGGTATCTGGAATGAGATCAATTCCAAAGTTGACTTCCCTTTCGGGAGGAACTTCGGGAAGATCTTCTATAACACTTCTGGGAACTTATTAACTATAGGAACTGACTCAAGAGTTTGGGTTTCGGAGCTTGAATTCTTAACCCAAACTATATGATAGAGATAACCTTTAGAAATCATCTTTCTAGCTTTAAGGTAAGAAAGGAATCGACCCATATGCGCTAAGCTACTACCCTTCCATTCTAAGATTAGTTCATCTGGAAATTGAAGACGAACGATTCTAGTTCTATAATTGGGCATAACAGTAATGTAGCCAATCCATGCCTAGAATGGCATTGAAGTCTACCATTTCTAACTCTACAAGATCTGCTGAGGTGAATTTCTGGGATTCTATGACAGGGCAATTTTTGTATACACGTCTAGCTATAACTAGGTCACCAACTGGAGTAGAGACTGAGAAAGGTTCTGAAAAAGTTTTTGGACTAACATCGAATTTGACTGCTATAAAAAGAGTCACAAAGGAAAGAGTATCCCCTGGATCTAACAATGCATAAACATCTAAGTCAAAGACTCGTAACGTACCAGTGACTACATCAGGAGAATCTTCCTGATCATGGCGAGCCCTGAGAGCATACAAATTGTTTTGGCGCTGACCACCACCTGTAACAGATGAGTTACCCTGCTGAGTCGGGTGACCTGCTGGTGCTGCTGAAGTTGTGGACTGAGCTCTACCATTGTTACCTCATTGACCCTGCTTAAAAGGAAAATCTTTCAACCTGTGACCAGACAGATCACACCGAAAACATGCTTCCTTTCCTTCAAGATACTCACCCGAATGGTTTTTTTACCACACTTTGGACAAGTTGGGTAAGTTCTGGTGCCTGAAATACTACCTTGAGACTTGGAGCCTGATGCCCTACCTTGCTGATCATTTCGGAACTTGGAGGATGGAACACTAGCTGATGAAGGTGCTGGAATTGAAGACTTCTACTGAAATACGAGCGATTACCACCACCTGATTTCTATTGAGAATAGTCATAGTTGTCGGTCCTAGCCTTTTTATACTCCTTCGCCTATTCCCTATGCTTATCACCCTAAACCTGCTAAGCATGAGTCATGAGCCTAGAGATGTTCATATATTCCAGCAACATAGCGTTTATACACTCTATTTTCACAAGATCGGATACCCCATACATGAAATTGTTCATTTGATTCCTGAAATCAGCAACCTTGTGAGTAGCATACCTAGAGATTTGGGTGAACTTGAGTTCGTACTCTTGGACTGTCATAGAACCCTGTCTCAAATTCATAAACTCCTGAGCTTTTGCCTCCCTCAACTCCCTTGGGAAGAACCTATCCAGAAAGGTCTCACTAAAGCATTCCCAAGTAATATGAGTTGCATATGTACCCCTATTCTCTTTCCACTGAGTATACCATATATGAGCTACATCCTTAAGCTGGTAAGATGCCAACTCAACCCGATCATTCCTAGTTACCCGCATCACTCCAAAGATCTTTTTGACCTCATCAATAAAGTTTTGGGAATCCTCACCAGTCTGCAGTCCTAAGAACTCAGGTAGATTCATCCTAACGAAATAATGAACTCTAGTTGTAGCTGACCTAACATTAGCATTTGTCAGAACTGGAACCTGTTGATTGTTCTGGTTGGTCACACTCTAAGCCAACAACTGAATAGCGTTCCGAAATTAAGCATTTGAAACTTCCTGATCTAGGACTGGAGGAGCTGCATTAGCATTGCATGCATTCGCACTACTTCCATAAGCTCTACGAGGGGGCATGATCTGAAACGCAATAAACGACGAGTCAGAACGAGAAATTAGATCATACCTTACACGCGATAAGAGTAACAAAGAAAGTGAAGTTTTCCTAAAACACTTTGTAGCCTCCCTCTCATTAGATGTGGTGTACTTCACACCCATGAAAACAACATTACTTAGTGCGACTTTTCAGACAACCTAGGACACTTAAATTTAGTGCTCTAATACCTAGTTTGTCACGCCCCAAGGCTACCCCTAGGACACAGACACGGGACCTAGGATCACGAGTGACCCCAAGCTAACCCTGCTGGCATAATCATAAGCATACTAAGGAAAGACTTAAGCAATAAATACTGTGCAGAAGCTAAATCCTGTGGAAATCTGAAATTGGGGAATACCCATTTACTAAATCTGAATATAAGAAACTTAGAGTTTGAATACAAATGAGAAGTCAAACTCTAACGCTAAAGTTGAAACTAACTATGTCTGAAATAAGCCACTAAACTGACTAGAAATGTTGGGACATGCCCCAGCTAGATCTAGCAAAACTGAAACTAAAACTAAAAGAAGAATATAATCATGTCACTAGTCCTCGAAAAATGAGGACTCACCTCTAATGTTGTTGAATTGAAGATCGCGAACCGATCTATGTGTGATCCGACTGCTGAGGACCTGAACCTACATCACGAATAGATGTAGCGCAGAGCATGCTTCAGTACTTGAAAGGTACTGAGCATGCATTATAGTGTAAAGCTAAATAATACATAACTGAACAAGCAATAAAGAAATGATATAATATAAACATGATAAGGATACAAGAAATACTGAACATGGCTAAACTGAATGTAATGACCAAGTTTATAACATGCTAAGATTGAATACTGAACTATACTAATAACATGGTTAATGCAATAGAATCTGACTAAGCTGTAAGGGAGCTACTAATAACTGACATAAAACCACATGAGCTAAATGTGGAGTCTAATGTATACGCCCCATCGAGAGGACCCAATATACCCTACCAGAGGTATAGAGGCATGCTGGCGTGATCACTAAAATGATGCCCATAGAGGGGACTTACAACCTATGGGGCACGTAATTCTAGGACTAGAGGGTTACTGACCCTAGTCCACTCGGTATTAATCTTCCCATATGATTAAGTAATTAACACTCTATGACTGAAATGCTGTAATACTGGATAGCTCAAACTACTGACATGCAAACTGAGAATTCAACATAAATGTACTGATAATAATGCATTTGAAAAATGAGGCATGTTTATATCTATAATTGAATTAACTGACCAAGCATGTGTAATTCATGAACTAAAAGAACTACATAACTAGGGTTCTGAGTTTATGCATAAATATGGGCAAAACGATACTGAATTCATGATAATACGATTTGGATCATTCTAACAGCTAAAACCCAACAATTCTAACATTCAAGAAACCCTAAGTCTAGATAATATTAAGAGAATCAAGATTCTGACTGAAATCTAGGGACGTAATTGGTGAAAGGAACCCACTAGTGAAATCCCACATACCTGGTGACAAATTCTACAGAGAAATCTTTCGATTTAGGGCTGGAACTGATGGTACCTTGTTCCGTTCTTGAACTAGGGTTCTTGACCTCTTTCTCCTCTTACGCTCTAATTTTTCTATGTTTTGATGGATGATCTGAGTTAGGTAATTTCTAGTTATGTGTCTAGGCTAAAACTGACCTAAACTATGTAGTTTAGGGTTTAAACGACATAGTTTAGGGGTCAACGCATAAGTAAAAGACCAAAAGACCACTGACTTAAAAGTTGTCAGGGTCACCGATAGACGAGATTGATGGACCGTCGATCGACTGACGGTCTGTACTGGTCAACCGTCGATCATGGCTGGGAGCTGGAAGTTGATGGTCTGACCTACAATCTTGAACCACAAACCATTATCTGACCTACGGTCCGAAGGTTCTGGCGTAGGCTGACCCTAATACAAATTTTCTGGAGGTTTCTGGGGAAGGTTGCAGATACGAACCATGGACCACCAGCACAGGCCGTGGGTTATCCTACGGTTCGTGGGTGGCAACTGTGGGTTGCACCTGCAACTTCTGGTAATCTGCATTGAGGTCTATTTTCGGGTACGAGGTGTTACAGGAAAGGTTCATCAGTTAATGCTTTGTTCCTAGGTACGCTTGGTTTCTTTTAATTGAGTGGTAATAACCGTTTACAACATTATATTTTGCATATGTATATTTGGGAAACCATATGAAAGCATATGTAATGACAACATATTGATAATCTCATGCAATGAACTGGTTATATGACTTATGATTTCAAGTGTTATTCTTCATTTTGTTTGTGATTGTGCATGACTGTCAATTTTTTATGGTTGGCTCAGGTAAACACCTGTTATAGGATATCCCTACGGCTGGCTCAGATATCACGTACTCCTTAGGCAATCTTTTCTTTTCACGCCAAGTAGTGTTCTTGGAACACTCTTTCTTCATGTAACAAAGTTTCTTATAGATGAAATAGGTCTTTCGATCCATAGGCTCTAGTATTCCTTTGTCTGCAGTTTCATTATCTTGCTATTCTTCCGCTTATGTAAAACGACATTAGTTACAGAGGTAGATGTCAAATGAGCACTTTCAATCCTCTCTTGTTTGAGTGTATCCTCCTCTTGAACATATTGAGCTATAAATTTATTTAAAGTCCATTCATCCTTTTGAGTATTATATAAAACTTTATATTGACTAAATTGTGATGGAAGAGAGATCAAAACTAGGTGCACAAAAATGTCATCAGACAACTCAAGCTTAAAGGCTCTAAGTTTTGTCATAAGATTAGACATCTCCATAAATGTACTCCCTTATATTTCCTTTACCCTTATATCGCATTGAATCAATCTTATTAAGAATAGTACTTGTTTCAACCTTCTTGTTAGCAGTGAATCGGTCTGTAATTTCCTTTAAGAAACCTTTGGCATCTCTATTCCCTGTTATACCGCCACTTAAGTATTCCGGAATTGAATGTTCCATCATCATTAAACTCATGCGATTCGATCGCACCCACTTTTCATGTGCTATTTTCTGTTCGTTAGTGCTAGTTTCGTTTAAGTCCGTAGGACGATCAAATCTTAATAAACAATCAAGATCCATGCAACCAAGCACAATCATGATGTGCTCTTTCCATTTCTTGAAGTTTGTGCCGTTAAACACATGAATGTTGTTCATATTGGCAGATATAAAAGATATTATCAGATAAAACAAGTAATTCTCACAATTAATCAATCAAAATAAATCATGTATATGTGAAAAGAAGTAAATTAAATAAACTGAAGTAACAATAGCAAATAATTTAAAATACATTTATCAAACGCACAAGTATATACATAAAAGTGGGTCCATCTCAAGATACCTTGCACAACACTATCATTTAGTCTTTGAACATAAATAATAACTTGTACGTGGTACTCTTATATATAGTCATAAACATTGATTACTAAAACGGCCTAACAATATGCCTTTCTTTGGACCGACACATTATTAGCATGCATTATTAAATGTATCACATTTTCATTACTATCAATAATCTGACCATAATAATCTTCCTTTGGGATAACTATTTCGCATAAATAAAACATGTTTACATGTTCAAAGTAAATAAAATTTATGCACTATAGGTTACTTTGGCAACATATTATTTTCAATTTTTTTACTTAAGAGCTTGAAACATAAATAAAATAATGGCACAAATTATATTTAAAAAATACAAATCTTGAAAAAAAAAAAAAGAATGACACGATATCATAAATAAAATTTGTAAAAAATTGCCATATCCAAAACTTCACCAAAATAGTTGGAAAACCAACAATGCCCAAAAAAGAATTGCAGAAGAAAATAGATGTTTCAAAAAGTGTTCCATTAACGGGAGGAAAAAATGAACGAAAAAGTAACCAAAAATAAATAAATAATCTGAGAATTACCGTAGATAACCGGAAAAATAATTCACTCTATGAATTCTTTCTGTAAAAAAATTTGGAAGCAATACTACTCCAAAATCTGGACATAAGTGGTTGCATTCCTCTTGAAAAACTGAGTTCAACAAAAATTTAAAAAATTATTTTTCTTGTCTCTTTTAATCCATTGATGTAAGAAGGAACAATAAGAAGTAATAAATAACTCCAACTTGGGAGAAAGATTTTTGAGTAATAATCTCAAAACACGGAAATAGTTATATTTATAAACATATGAGCTAGTTATATTTTGGGAGTAGTATTGAGCACCAATATGGAGGAGAGTTCAGCCAACTCACAACCCCCATAAACCATATAGCCAACGTGGGTAGAAAGGGTCATATTGCTTAGATGATTCCTTAATGATTTTTAGCATAGACTAGTGGGTCCACTTAGTTGAGAGGTTCTATACCCCGACAAAGTATAAGATAGTTCTGGCAGCATGAGCGAGACGTTATATCATCACATAGCTCATAGTGATGGTTGTCGGTTAGAGAATTTCCCACAAAGTTGTATTATATTTTTATGTACAAATTGAGTTGTTATTAAATTCTTCAATACATTGAGTTTCTATCTACTGTTTTAAAAGCTTTCCATATATTGCATCTTTTATTGTTGCTTTATCTTGAGTTGAGTATCAAGAGTTGAGTATATTGTTGTTGAGTTGAGCCCTATTTCATCAGAGTTGAGTCTGTTGTTATCGAGTTGAACTATGTTTCATTGAGTTGAGTTTAGTTGAGTAAGTTGAGAAGAGGTAAGTGTGTTTCCTTTTTATCAAGTTCAAGCTTACGTTGATGTTTTAGAATTCCCCTTACATGCTCGTACATTCCACGTACTGAGCAATTTGGACTGCATCATTTCATGATGCAGATGCAGGTATTTAGGATCATCAACATGTGTTTCGTTGATACAACTTGTAGTTCCAGTTAGCTATGGTGAGCCTCCTTGCTTCCGAAGGATTTCATTTACTTTCAGTTTCGTTAGGATGTCGTGGGTCTTGTCCGACTTCCATCTTTGTCATTTAGAGGCTTCATAAATAGACAATAGAGTTTAAGAAGTCTGTTTCATTTATTTTGTTAAATGTTTTAAAGACTGGAGTTGCATATTTCTGGCGAGTTGAATATATTATTTTATTCAGAGTTAATCTTTTGAGTTAAAGATTTTGTAATTGAGTTCAATGAATTTTATTTTGTTACAAGCTTTGTATGCTTGAGTTAGTCTTCCGTTTGTAGTCAGCAAGGATGAGGGTTCACTTGGGGACCACAAATGATTCTCGAGTGTTGGCCACATCTAGGGTGTAGACTCAGGTCGTGACACTAGCATTAATACATTGTTGAGTTTTATTCCTTTTCACCTCATACCTGAACGAAAACCCAATATACAGAAATCGTAAACATCAACTCAAAAATAATTCAGGCTTCAATAATTAAGAAATGGTGATAGTATAGCTAACTTGCAATTCGAAACAACAAACTCAAGCAATTTGAGAGTGGAAGAACATGAGAGAGTGTATGCATGTAGAAGAGAATAGTAAAGAAGAAAAGAAAATAATAGACCAGGACGAAAGGTTATAAGGTTAACTTGTAAGATTTATGTGGAGAGACGTGGTAGTTAGAGGCATGAAGAACATGAGTATTACGCCTAATAATTTGTCAAAAACCACTGTGAAAGTACCTTTTAACTACACTACATTTCATTTCATAAGTATGCGTATGTTTAAGAATGAGTTTGAAGGAATAAAAATTTGTAATGAGCATGAAGAGATGAAATTTTAATTATTATGAATAGTGGGAAATATATTTTAAACAATACAAGGAAAAAAAATTGATTATTCAACGTGAATGGACGTTGTCATTTTACTAGGAATGGTTATTTTTTACAAGATTTTGTTCTTGTTATTTATTAAGGTTGGTGAAATGGTTATGCTAACTATAAAAGCATTCATGTCTATTTCGCCAAATGAAATTAATTCAACAGATATTTTTCGAATGTATTTATAGCTTTTCTTTTCTCGAACAAAGCATGATCAGAACTTATAATTAAGTAAATAAAAGTGTATCTTCTCTAAAAGTTAATAATTTTAGATGAGATATACAGTCACATAATTCAACATCACATCAAGAAAAAATAATATGCTTGAATACTCTCACCCTAAATTATAATTTCATGTATTTGGAACAAGAAAAAGAATCAAACATATGATAGTCCAAGAAATTATAGAAATTTTTAAAACTTTTGAATATATATAAAAGTTTAGTGAAACATTAATATGAATCATCGCTTGAAACTTTTTGATTCCTTAGGTTACATAGGAAAAATGAATAGTACCGACATTTCCTTGTTTGATTATTTCAAATTGTTGAACCCTTAAAGGCAATAAAAAAAATTACACTCTTTGTAGAAAAATTATAAGGTAGATAGGTAATATATATGTATTATATAATGATTTTTTTATATATTTTTTTCGTGTGCTTACTTCTTTATACTCTAATTTTAAATCACGTTATTAGGTTTCTGATTATATTTTTAAAAAAAATTAATTTATAATCGAATATGTACATATGTCATGCTTTTTTATTTTTTATTCTATAGCACACAATATATCTGATAATAAGACATATTAATTATTATTGTGTTAATTTTTTGTTTCTTAGTCTAAATTACTATACATTCGTGCATTTCTTGCGTCATTTTTTACTGAATGATAATGATTTTCGGAACAACAAAAAATGTCATGCTTTTGTATCTCTAATTTGTTAGCACACAATATATTTGATAATAAAACATACTACTATTAGATATATTTTTCGTTTCTTAGACTGAAGTACACATGCATTTCTTGTGTTTTTTTACTGAATAATACTGATAATTCACGAAACAACAAATATGTTATGCATTGTATCTCTAATTTGTTAGCACACATTATATCTGATAATAAAACATATTACTTGCTATCATTATGTTTTTTCTTAGATTAAAGTACACATGCATTCCTTGCTTTTTTTTTCACTAAATAATAATGATGATTCTTGGAAAAATAAAAATATCATGCTTTTGTATCTCTAAATCACCAGCACACATTATATTTGATAATAAAACATACTACTTGCTATCATTATTATTATTTTTTTGTTACTTACTCAAAAGTATTCATGTATTTTCTGTTTTATTTTTTGCTTAATAATAAAGTTTATTTTTAGAATAACAATAAATTCAGATACTTCTTGAAGTTTGTAGAAAGTTTGAGTAAAATATCTTTTGATACTTTTTTATTAAATAAATATTTATATAATATCAAAACTTAACAGTTAAGGTGAATATTTAAAGAATATAATGAATTTTCTAAATTTTTTTGTATCTAGAACCATCTATTTACTAGTATAAATATGGGTTAACCCTAATCAGTTGTAACCAAGCCAGTTCAAAAAACAAAGTTCTCCTGCCCAAAATCCTCATTCTCCTTCATGAATACTTCTCTTCTCACCACCCAAAACATGAAAAATTTGAAGAATGAAAAGCCTCATGTTCTTATAGCACTCTTCCCAGGCCAAGGCCAAATTAATCCATGTCTTCAATTTTCCAAACAATTAATCAATCTAGGCATTGAAGTCACTTTAACCATGATCCTATAAGCTTTCAGTAAAATAAAAAAACTTCCAAACGTTGAAGGATTAAGCTTTGCTCCTTTCACTGATGGCTATGATGGCAAATTCCAATTAAGTTCAGTTGATCACTTTTATTTGTTCTATTCTTCTGTAAAGTCTTGCGGGTCAAAATTCATTTTCAATTTGATCCAATCAAATGCAAAAATTGGTAGCCCTTTTTCACATGTCATCTATACAATTATCATGGAATGGGTAGGTGTAGTGGCCAAAAAAATTAATGTCTCATCTACATTATTTTGGATCCAACCTGCCACAATTTTTTATGTTTACTATTAAAGATTCATAAACTATTCAAATTATTTCAAAAACTGTAATGCTAAGGATAAAATAATAGAGTTACCAGGATTGCCACCACTTAGTCCAATTGATTTTCTATCTTTTGTGTTTGATGACGTGGAAAGTGCCAACTGGACAGTTAAGTCTATTAAAAGGCTAATTAAAATGATGAATAGTGAAGAAAATCCAAGAGTTCTTGTGAAGACTTTTGATGCTTTGAGAATCTTAAAGCATGTGACTATGGTGGAAATTGGGCCTTCAATTCCATCAATATTTCTTGATGATGATACTTTTTGAGCTGCTATGATTGAGATTAGTCCGAAGAATTATATGAATTGGTTGAACTCAAAGGATAAAGGGATCGGTTATCTACATAGCATTTGCTAGTTACTCCAAAATATCAAGTCAATTGATGGAGGAGATTTGTCACGGATTGCTGAAATGTGGGAGGCCATTTTTGTGGTCGATTAGGGAAGGACAAGATGGAGAAAAGATGGAGGACAAGTTGAGTTGCAAAGACGAACCTGAAAAGTAAGGGAAGATAGTGAATTGGTGCTCGCAAGTGGAAGTTCTTAAACACCCTTCTGTTGGTTGTTTTCTGACTCACTATGGATGGAATTCAACTTTGGAGAGCATAGATTCTTAGGTACCTATCGTGGCATGCCCACTTTAGAATGACGAAGTTTGTAATGCAAAACTCATTAGAGATATCAGGAAGAATGGTGTTAGAGTTAATGTTAGTGAAGGTGGTGTTCTAGAAAGAGATGAGTTCAATAGATGTATCACGATCCTGATGGAAAGTGGCGAAGAAGGGGAAGAATTGAGAAGAAATGCCAAGAAATGGAGTGATTTAGCTAAGGAAGCTATGAAGGAAAATGGTACATCAAGTGTGAATCTCAAGGCTTTTGCTTATGAGTTTTTACTTGGTCATAATGAGTACTAAATTACTCCTGAACAGATGATTTTAATAAAATAGCTAGTAATCAATTAATTTATTAAGAGCTTGTTCTCCGTTTCAGAAAAAAATGTGAATTTGTTTGAAATTATTCAGAATGAAATAATTTCTTAGTTTATGAAATAATTGTTTTCATTTCTTCCTCACTTAAATTTTTTTTCTTTGATTAAGTTCTTATCTTTTCACTTTTAATTATTTTTAGAAAATTATTTTTGTTTTAAAAAAAATATAAATTAAAAGTGTCCTTCAATTTTAACGGTTTTTTAATGTTTTATTTGATTTTATTTACACATTTTAATATCTATTCGAAATTAACTTATTTTATATAAAAAACTTTTGTAATTAAATTTCAAATCAAATCAAAACGAAAGACAAAGAAAATAAAAAGAGTAAATAAAATCAATAGAAAAATAAAAGAGAAAAAACAATGAATGAAGGTAATTTTTTTTAATAAAGTATAAAATACAAAACATATATGTATTAACTTAATTTAAATACAAATAAAGAAAATAAAAATATATCAAAGAATTATTTTTAAAAAAGAATAAATAAAAATCTTTAAAAAACATTTAATTTTTTTTTAAAATTACAAAAAAAATATTTACACACGTGATAGGCACGTGTGTACAAACAGAACAAACTTATTTGGTTGAAGGTGTCACATCAGCACTAAAGGTGTAGGAATATGAAAAGTTGAGTTCGAGAGATAATAGGACCCTAATTAAATTAAGGCATGTCACTGAGATTTCGGTCATACATCATGAGGAGTACTTATTCATTATCCCTTATTTTCTTAAAAACAAAATTTATAATCAGATATATACTTATGTCATGCTTTTGTAACTCTAATATGTTAGCACACGTTATCTCTAATAATAAAACATACAATCATTATGTTTTTTTTGTTACTTATTATTGTAAAGTACTCACACATTTCCTGTGTAGTTTTTTGCTAAATAATAAATTGATTCTTGGTATAACAAAGAATTTGTAACGACCGGGTTCCGTAATTAGAGAAAATCCAACGGGGAAATTTTTTGAGCCGGAACACATTTTTGTAGTAACTTGGAATTTCCCAACCTAGTCCAGATTTGGACGAAATTGGAGTCATTAAGGTGTAGGTAAATCTGGTAGCAATCGGGTGACTTATTTATGAATTTGATTACATGAGTAGTTAGATAAGTCGTTAAGGAATCCATACGACTTTAGGTGAGTAGAATTCCCGAAATCAATCTTAGCGTGAAAGGTATTTTCTGAGCGTCGTTGATTAAAGGTGTGTTGTGAAATGGGGGACTTTGAATTATTAAAATAACTCACTTTTTCGTGCAAGCTATTTTGCCGGTGGTTTTGGTTGCTTTGGCGGTGCCTTGTAGCGGGGTGAGGGCCGTTGTGGCGGGTCATACGTGACTTAAAGTCATAAATAAACTCCAAAATGACTTTATTCTGCACTTTTCGACTTTGATAGCTAGGATATGACCCCAAAATGACTTTATTCTACACTTTTCACCGGCTAAAGGTAAGATTTTAACTCTCTAAATCCATTTTTCGATCCATAGAACGTAATCTAACGGGTAAATATCGATGGGGGAGGGTTTTGATCTAGAATCTATGGTGGAAACATCCCTATTTTAGGTACTTGGGATCATGGGTATGATATAGGGTTCATAGGATTGTTATAATTTCAGGTAATTAGTGATTGTTTATTGATTCCCGTATTATATTGATTGTTTGTAGACGAAGAACAAGCGGAATGAATCTGAAAAGGGAAGGATCAAGTTTGTTAGGGTTTCAACATTGTTTCGAGGTAGGTGATGGTTGTGATTTCATGATTGTGTGATGTATGTTTGTTCTTGCTTCATTGTGATACATGTTTGTATGCGAATGTTGTAATATTGATCACACTAATTGTAAATGAGGATATATGATTGATGAAAGCCATGAATCATGACTTGATTGTATGATTATGAAAATGTACTTGGTGATTGTGATTGTGATTTGTTTAATGGATCAGGTGTTACGTTCCGACATACTAACTTGGATCAATTGCCATGTTCCGACATAATTATGGGATCGGTTGCCACATTCAGGCATAATCATTGGATCGGGTACCACATTATGGTATGCTAACTGTTTGGGTTTGGGTTCCGTGAGAGAAACAATGATTTGATATAATTGTGTATCTTGAGAAATGTGAAATTGTTCGTTGTTCGTAAATGATGATGATATTGTATATGTTTGATATATGCATGTGATTATATTGTTGTATTGACTTATGTATGTTTTACTTAGTAGGATAGCCGTGTGATCCTACTAGTACATTATGGTTTTGTACTGATACTGCACTTGCTCTTATTTTTGTTGAGTACAGGGCATTTTTCAGCGGCTATTGACAGACCTCGTTTAGAAGATCAGTGATCATTCGAATTCAAGGGTGAGCCAATTCTTTCGGGCTTCCATGAGTTCTCTTTCATCTATGTCCACCATTTCGGACTTACACTTTTCTAGTTAGTTATTAGCTCATTAGTTTGGGGTTGTATCCCTTCTTGTTTATACTTGTTGAACTTTAGATGTTTTAGTACATGGACTTTCAGGTTCTAGGTTATTTCTTCCGCATTGTTTAGTTCGTTTTTAGACTTTTGTTGGAGTTTATGGGAACTTCAGTTTTTAGATATTATTCTTGTTTTTGTATCCTTAAATGCTTTAGTTTTTGGTTTAGTTGCTTGGTTTGGGTTGTAGTAGTGGTTTTCCCACCAGAGGGTTAATGTGGGTGCCAGTCACGATGGTCTGGGTCGTGACAAATTTTGTATCAAAGCCTAGGTTCGTTGATCTCGATGTACAAAAATAACTCTAGTAGAGTCTTGTGGAACGGTACGGGGACACCTTTACTTTTCTTCGAGAGGCTATAGTACTTTAGGAAATCTCTATGTTTTCTCTTGTCTCCTTTTATGCTATGACTTAATTTAAATTGGTATCTGGCGATTCAAATTGGTTTCTAACATCCTTCACTCTTCTGTCCAGAGATGGTTAATACTAGATTCAACGACGTCAGGCCTATAGCTCCTGTCAATGCTCCAGCTGAGAAACATGCAGCGAGAGGTCGCGGTCAAGGCAGGGGTAGAGGAAGAGCTAGGGGTAGAGGCTGTGGAAGAGTAGCGCCTACTGGGAACAGAGATCCTTTTGAGAATGCTCCTGTGAATGAGAACCCTCTTGCACATCATGAAGAGATAGAGAAAATGTTGATGTTGAGAATGTTGAGGATGTGGGACAACAGAAAGAGGTTCAGGCTGTGACTATCGATGTTCCTCCCATAGACCCAGTGTTAACTCGATAGATCATGTCATCTTGAAAGGGTTGATTGGTCCTAGAGTGCTTCCTTCTATTCAAGTAACTCAAGCTCCCGCTAATCCCCTTGTTGCTAGAACTGCTCCCCAGACGGGTGGAACGGGAGGTAACGATGCTTTCTTTCGTCCTTTGTTGGGTTCTGTTATGACTAGTAATGAGCATGAAATGTTGACTAAGTTTTTGAAGCTAAAGCTTATTCTATTTCTTGGTTCTGAGAAGGAGGATGCTTATGAGTTCATCTCAGATTGCTATGAGAGGCTTCATATGTTGGGAATTGTCCATGAGCATAGGGTAGAGTTTGTGTCCTTTCAACTTCAAGGTGAGGCTAAGCAGTGGTGGAGAGCTTATATGGAATGAAAATTTTCTACTTTACCTCCACTTACTTGAACCCAATTTCATGCTCTATTTTTGGAGAAATATATGCCTAGGACTTTGAGGGATCGCAAGAAGGATGAGTTCATGACTTTGTAGCAAGGTGGTATGACTGTGGTTGCTTATGAGGCCAAGTTCCATGCCTTTTCTAGATATGCTACTCAATTGGTGGCTCCTTATGAGGCCAAGTTCCATGTCTTGTCTAGATATGCTACTCAATTGGTGACTACTGAGGAAGAAAGAATCTAGTTATTTGTTAGGGGACTAAATTTTGAGTTGCAAGTATATGTTCATATGACTTCTGCAAGAAGGAGCTTCAATGAGGTAACAAACTATGTTAAGAAAGTGGAGAGGGTGAGGCGAGACGGTCAGGCTAAAGCATTGGCAAAAAGGGCCAAGAGTTCAGGAAACCTTCAAGGTTCTTATTACAGGGTTCAAGGAGGCCGATGCTTGTAGCCAAGCCAATTCTATCTGCTATGCCCGCCTCTACAGGTAATTACTCAAGAACTCCATCTCATAATTTGATTTAGGATAGCCAGGGAGTCACACATTTAGCGGGAAACAGACCATATTTTGATCGAACATGTTACAACTGTGGTGAACCTGGGAATATGAGGAGAGATTGTCCCTACCCACGTGTGTTAGATTCCGCGCAGCAGCAGTCTCGATCAGTGGTACCCGCAGGGAATGGTAATAATTGTAAAGGAAGTCCACAATGTGGGCGAGCAGGTAATCAGCGAGGCCATGGAGGTAGAAAAAATTGGTAGAGCAGGGTTGTTTGGCTTATTTGGCTCATATTAGGGATGTTGAGATTGAGGCTCCATCCATTGAGTCTATTCCTATGGTGTCAGAATTTAGAGAAGTGTTTCCTAATGACTTACCTGGTATGCCTCCGAATAGGGATATAGACTTCTGTATTGATTTTATAACCTGGTACTCGTTCCATTTCTATCCCTCCATATCACATGGCTCTAGCAGAATTAAGAGAGCTTAAGGTTCAAATCCAAGGGCTTTTTGATAAAGGATTTATTCATCCTAGTGCTTCCCTATAGGGTGCTCCAGTTTTTTTTTATGAAAACGATGGTAGTATGAGAATGTGTATAGATTATCGGCAATTGAATAGGGTCACTATTCGAAACAAGTATCCTCATCCTCGAATAGATGATCTTTTTGACAAATTGCAAGGGGCGTCAGTTTTCTCTAAAGATTGTTCTAAGGTCTGGCAACCATCAGTTAAAAATTAGGCCAGAGGATATGCCAACGCGCCTGTAGCTTTCATGAGCTTGATGAATGGGGTGTTCAAACCATTTCTTGATTCTTTCGTTATAGTCTTTATTGATGATAATTTGGTCTATTTGAAAAGTAAGGAAGAACATGTCGTCCATGTTCGCATTGTTTTGGGTGTTCTTGGGATAAAAAGGTTTTATGCTAAATTTTCTAAGTGTTAATTTTGGTTGACTTCGGTTGCATTTTGGGGACATGTAGTTTCAAAAGATGGAGTAACGGTAGATCCTCAAAATATTGAGGCGGTTAAGAATTGGGTTCGACCAAGTTCTGTTACTGAAGTTAGGAGTTTTGTGGGGCTTGCTAGCTATTATCGCCGATTTGTGAAGAACTTTGCTTCTATTGCCACTCACTTGACTAATTTGACCAAAAAAGAGATACCATTTGAATGGATTGAAAAATGTGAGGAGACCTTTCCAAAGCTCAAGACTCACTTGACCACTGCGCCTATTCTAACATTACCGGTTGAAGGTAAAGATTTTATTGTTTATTGTGATGCTTCACATTCTGGTTTGGGTGTTGTGTTGATGCAGGATAAAAATGTTATAGCTAATGCCTCGCGTCAATTGAAGGTACATGAGAGGAATTATCCAACACATGATTTGGAGTGGGCAGCGGTAGTGTTTGTTCTTAAGATCTGGCGACATTACCTCTATGGTGTTAAGTGTGAAGTTTTTTCTGATCATCATAGTTTGCAACATGTGTTCACTCAAAAGGATCTGAATTTGAGACAACGAAGGTGGATGGAGTTACTTAAATATTATGATGTCACCATTCAATACCATCCGGGTAAGGCTAATGTAGTAGCAGACGATTTGAGTCGAAAAACGGTGAGGATGGGTAGTTTAGCCTGCTTGAGTGTACCTAAGCGACCTTTGGCTAAGTAAATTCAGACCTTAGAATCTAAGTTCATACGGTTGGGCATCTCAAAAATAAGTTGGGTGTTAGCTAGTATTGACGTAAGGGCCATGTTCATCGAAGAGATCAAGGCCAAGCAATTTGAGGATGAGAATTTAGAGGAGCTTAGAAAGAAGACTGTGATTGGTAAGGCACAAGATACAACTCTTGATGTGGAAGATGCACTCGCTTTTAAAGGGAGGATTTGTGTTCCTCGAATTGACGATTTGATTCAAAAGTTGTTAATAGAGTTCCATGGTTCGCGATATTCTATTCATCCAGGTGTGACCAAGATTTTCCGAGATCTGAAGCGAATTTATTGGTGGCCGGGAATGAAGAAGGATATAGCAGAGTTTGTGGCTAAGTGTCAAAATTCCAACAAGTGAAATATGAACATCAAAGGCCTGCAGGTTTGCTTCAAAGAATGCCAATTCTGGAATGGAAGTGGGAAAAAATATCCATGGATTTTGTGGTTGGTCTTCCCAATACTTTGGGGAAGTTTGATTCTATTTGGGTAGTGGTTTATTTATTGACTAAACCAACCCATTTTATTCCGGTAATAATAGATTATAATGTTGAACAATTGGCTAAGGTGTATGTGAAAGAGATAGTGAGGCTGCATAGGGTGCCCATCTCTATCATCTCAGACTGCGGTACCCAATTCACATCCAAGTTTTGGAGCAAATTACATGATGAAATGGGCACACAACTCACTTTAAGTACATCCACAGACATATGGGCAATCAGAGAGGACTATTCAAGTGTTAGATGACATGTTGAGGGCATGTGTGATTGATTTTAGAGGACAGTGTGATAAGTTCTTACCTTTGTGTGAAGTCTCTTATAATAATAGTTATCACTCCAGCATAGATATGGCACCATTTGAGGCACTCTATGGGAGGGGATGTAGATCACTTATAGGATGGTTTGAGGCTGGAGATGTGAAACCATTGGGGATCGATTTAGTGAAGGATGCTCAAGATAAGGTAATGAGTATTCAAAGCAGCCCAGAGTAGATAGAAGAAGTATGTGGATCATAAGGTAAGAGACATGTCATTTCAAATCGGGGTGAATGTTCTTCTTAAGGTATCACTCATGAAAGGGGTGATCAGATTTGGCAAGAAGGACAAACTAAGTCCGTGATACATTGGTCCCTTTGAGGTTCTTGAATGTGTAGGACCGGTAGCGTATAGATTGGCTTTACCTCTTAATCTATCGAGTGTTCATTCGGTATCTCATGTGTCCATGTTGAAGAGATATCATGGTGATGGGGAATATGTCATTAAGTGGGACTCAATTTTGTTAGACAAAGACCTCCAATATGAGGAGGAATCGATTGCAATTCTTGATCATGATGTGCGCAAGTTGAGGACCAAGGAGATTAAGTCCGTGAAGGTTCAATAGAAGTATCGTTCAGTTGAGGAAGCTACTTGGGAGACCGAGAGGGACATGCGACACAACTATCCCCAATTGTTCGTCGATTCAGGTACTACTTCATTTCTTCCTTAGCCTATATTTCCTAAGTTTGTCACTCGAGGACGAGTGATGGGTAAATTGGTATCTATTGTAGCGATCGGGTTTCGTCATTAAAGAAAAGCCAACGGGGAAAATTTTTGGGCCGAATTTTTTTTTCGTAGTAACTCTGAATTTCCCAACTTAGTCCAGATTTGGAGGAAATCGAAGTCATTAAGGTATAGGAAAATCTGGTAGCAATCGGGTGACTTATTTATAAATTTGATTACATGAGTAGTTAGATAAGTCGTTAAGGAATCCGTACGACTTTACGTAAATGAAATCGGATGAGTAGAACTCCTAGAATCGATCTTAGCGTGAACGGTATTTTCTGAGCGTCATTGGTTAAAGGTGTGTTGTGAAATGGGGGTCTTGGAATTATTAAAATAGCTCATTGTTTCGTGCAAGCCACTTTTGCGGTGGTTTTGGTCGTTCTGGCAGTGACGTTATAGCGGGGAGAGTGCCGCTGTGGCGGGCCAGAAGCTACTTAAAGTCGTAAATAAACCCCAAAATGACATTACTCTGCGCTTTTTAACTTTGAGATCTAGGAGACTACCCCATACGAGTTCTGGACCATTTTTCACCATTCTTGAGGGTAAAGGTAAGATTTTAATTCCCCGAATACGTTTTCGATACATAGAAGGTCATCTAATGGGTAAATATCGATGGGGGAGGGTTTTGATCTAGAATCTATGGTGGAAACAACCTATTTTAAGTACTTGGGATCATGGGTATGATCTAGGGTTCATAGGATTGTTAGAATTTCAGGTAATTAGTGACTGTTTATTAATTCCCATATTATATTAAATGTTTGTAGACCAAGAACAAGCGGAACGAATCTGGAAAGGGAAGGATCAAGTTTCTTAGGGTTTCAAGATTGTTTCGAGGTAGGTGATGGTTGTGATTTCATTATTGTGTGATTTATGTTTGTTCTTGCTTCACTATGAAACATGTTTGTATGGGAATGTTGCATTATTGATCACATTAATTGTAAATGAGGATATATGAATAATGAATGCCATGAATCATGACTTGATTGTATGATTACGAGAATGTACTTGGTGATTGTAATTGTTGATTGTTGAATGGATCGGGTGTTGCGTTGTGACACACCACGTTTCAGCATAATTATGGGATTGGTTGCCACGTTCCGGCATAATCCTTGGATCGAGTACCACGTTCCGATATGATAACTGTTTGGGTTTGGGTTCCATGAGAGAACCAATGATTTGATATAATTGTGTATCTTGAGAAATGTGAAACAATTTGTTGTTTGTAAATGATGATGATATTGTATATGCTCGATATACGCATGTGATTATATTGTTGTATTGACTTATGTATGTTATACTTAGTGGGATAGTCATGTGATCCTACTAGTACACTATGGTTGTGTACTGATACTGCACTTGCTCTTTTTTTGTAGTACAGGGCATTTTTTGGCAGCTATTGACAGACCTCACTTAGAAGATCAGTGATCGTTCGAATTTAAGGGTGAGCCAATTCTTTCGGGTTTCCATGAGTTCTCTTTCATCTATGTCCAGCATTTCGGACTTAGACTTTTCTAGTAAGTTATTAGCTCATTAGTTTGGGGTTGTATCCCTTCTTGTTTAGATTTGTTGAACATTAGATGTTTTGGTATATTGACTTCCAGGTTCTAGGTTATTTCTTCCGCATTTTTTAGTTCATTGTTAGACTTTTGTTGGAGTTTATGGGAACTTCAGTTTTTAGATATTGTTCATGTTTTCATAACCTTAAATGCTTTAGTTTTTGTTTTGTTACTTGATTTGGGTTGTAGTAGTGGTTCTTCCACCAGAGGGTTAGTGTGGGTGCCAATCACGATGGTCTGGGTCGTGACAGAATTCCAATACTTTTGAGAACTTCAAGAAACATTGAGTAAAATGTCTTTTGATATATTTTAATTTAATAAAATTTATATAATCTCAAAACATAAATATTTAAGGTAGATGTTTAGAGAATGTGATAAATTCTTCAAATTTGTTATAGTATGAGTGACCTTAATTAGTTGTAATCAAGCCAGTTCAAAAACGCTTTTTTCCTTTACAAAGTTCTCCTTCCCAAAATCCTCATTCTCTTTCATGGATACCTCTCTTTTCACCACCCAAAGCATGAAAAAATAGAAAAATGAAGAATCTCATGTTCTTATAGCACTATTCCTAGGCAAAGGACAAATTAATCTATGTTTTAAATTTTCCAAACTCTCAATCAGTTTAGGTATTGAAGTCACTTTAACCACAAGTCTATCAGGTTTCAGTAGAATAAAAAAAGAACTCTCAAATGTTGAAGGATTAAGCTTTCTTCCTTTCTCTAATGGCTAAGATGAAGATTCTAATTAAGTTCAATTGATGAGTTCCATTTGTTCAATTCTTTTATAAAGTCACGTGAGTCAAAATTTATACTCAAGTCAATCCAATCAAATGTACATAAAGGTACCCCTTTTTCACATGTCATCACTATTATTATGGATCAGATTGGTTTAGTGGCACAAAAACAAATATCTCATCTACATTATTTTGGATCCAACCAACCACAGTTTTTAATGTCTATTATTATAGATTCACATATTATGTTGAATATTTCAAAAACTGTGATGCTAAGGATAAAATAATAAAGTTACCAAAATTATCATCACTTAGTGCAGTTGATTTTCCTTCTTTTGAGTTTGATGACATTGAGATTACCAATTGGCCAGTTAAGTCTATTAAAAGATAAATTGAAATGTTGAATATTGAAGAAGATCCAAAAGTTCTTGTGAATATTTTGATGCTTAATTTGAGAATTTTAAAGCATGGGAATATGGTTAAAATTGGGCCTTTGATTTCTTTAAAAGATTTTTATAAAAATAGTTTTCAATCTGATATCATTGAGATTAGTTCGAAGAATTATATGGATTGGTTGAACTTAAATGATAAGGACTAGTTTTATTATTAGTGGGAAGCTCCTAACGTTAAAGTTGGATTACCATTTTGCCCTTATCTTACTCCTAAAATAAATTGAATATTAATATACATTTAATTAAGTAAATATTAAGTAATAGTTATATTTAAATTCATGCATCAAAAAAGTTCTTAATGCAATCATATATTCATGTACTAATTAAATGTGAGTAATGAAGAGTCTAGCAACCTTGAATTTTAATTTATAAGATAAGTGGGGGTAGTGAAGAGTCTATCAAAGACACTCACAACCCTATTTACATCCCCTTCTTTCATTCAAGTTTGTGATCATCTTGTATTCTACATTAGGTTAGTCTACATTTGTTTCATATTCTGTAACGATCAGAGCCGTCGTTAATTAGGAAAGGAAAAACGTAGTGGAAAACTGGGCCCCTCAGCTCGCCGGAGTGGATCAGAAGCCGCTAGGGCGCAGTGCTCTAGCGGGATGGGCGAGACAGAATTTTTAACTAACACGAAGTCTGATTTTCTCCTTTTTCCAAAAAATACTAAAGAAAGGTGAAGATCACCCCAGAAACCCTCCAAAGACTACTCTAAACTTGGGATGGAAGGAGAAAGAGATTTCTAGAGTAAGGAGGTTGATAGATTGCGGATTTTCGGTCAAGATCCACCGTCTCGTCGTTCGGGAACCAAAATTTGAGATATGATCCCTCTGTGAATGCTTGGTGCCCAGGTAGGCCAGGTTTATTAATTGAGTAGTTGTAAATCTGTAATTCATTGCGTAGCATAGTGGTATTGACAATAGAATTCATGTATAGGCTTTCATGTACCAAAAAAGGGACATCCGTACGTGTATTCCTAGGTATTACATCAGATGCATACCATAGGTAAAAGCCCTATCTCGTGAACTAGGGTTTGAGGATGGTTTCATATCCTATTTGTGTGATGTATGTTGATTGATTGCTATATGGTATGCATGCGGGTATGCAAAGCATAAAAAGTGGAAACGAACCTAATGAATTGATTATGAACAATGCATGCCATGAAATTGAGTACTTGACTAGATGATGTGAGTATTTTATGTTATGGATGTGATTGTGGTTCTTGTTGTGCAGATTGGATAGGGTGGTCACGAACCGACACACTAACATGCATTGGATCAGGAGTCACGTACTGATATACTAGCATGCATTGGATCAGGTGTCACATACCGACACACATACATGCATTGGATCGACTGTCATGTACCGACACATATACATACATTGGATCGGGTGTCACATTCCAGCACACTAGTAGTTTGGGCAAGGGTTCAATGAGAGGACAATTGCATTGACATATGTATTAGTTATTGAGATTGTGGGTTGTACATTGCCCTTGAATGGATGACTAATTATTGTATCTATATATGAGTATTCTATTATGTTGTGTATACTTGTTAAATATTTTGAATGAGCCATTGATGGTCCGGCCGAAATTGGGATGTGATACGGTGAGTGGGAACCGAGGGTCCAGGTGTTCTATGTGTACCTTAGATAGGTGTTGTGTCATAATTTTTAAGTAGTGGATATTACCTTAGAAGGGGGATTCGTATTGAAATGATTAATAAGCCTTGATATAACGTACTATGGGTTAAGGGTTGAGTGGGAATGCGGAAGAAGTAAGGGTATGTCATGTATGGTTAGCCGGGTTAGTAGTGGTCTTATACAGAATTCATGAAAGTGGTAGAACGGTTAAGCTATGATCAAGAGTGAAACGAGTAAGGGGTTACAGTCAAGTGTGTTAGTATATGATTAAAGTATCCGGGAATGGTAAGGGCTGGAAAATATAAAGGTGGAGGAATGAATAGTCTTATTGCATGTTTTTGCTAGTCGATTTCCTATATTATATGGTGGGTATCGGGTTGACCGATGATGCCTAATAGTATGTGTGGTTTTGTACTGATACTACTCTTGCTATGCCTTTTTGGCGTAGTCTGGATGCAGGGTCGATGATGTCTCATAGGTGAAGACGAAGATGATCTCCAACAGCTTATATATTCCTTCCACATGGTGGAAGCTGTGTCTTTTTGTTTATACCTTGTAATCTTAGAAGCTCTTGTGCCTGTTTAGACTATATCCCTGGGGTGTTAATTACTTTACAAGTCTTAACTTCGAAACATTAAATTTAAACTATTTATTTTATAAAAATCTCCATAAACCTTCGTTTATCTTAGTTTTCTTAATCTTCCGCATGTTTTAAATTATTTAGGAATCGAGGGTTTTCCTGCTTAGGTGTTAGAGGACGTGTCTGCACAGTCCGGTAGGTTGGGTCGTAACAAATTAGTATCATAGCCCAGGTTACCGGTCTCCCCGTACAAGAGCAAATGTGGAGTAGACTCATGCGGATGGGTTTGTTGACTTCCACATATAATCTTCAGGAAGCTATGAAGCATTCTAGAAAGTTATTTTGTTTCTCCTATCCTTTCGTGCGAGCTAGCGCTTGTGGTATGGGTTGAGTCCAATTGGTATCTCCCGATTTCAATTGGTATCTCAACAAAGTGAACTGGACTGTAGTCCCGGTTGAAGGGGCACAAGAAAAGTAAAATTGTAACTAGGAAGGTTCCACTTGGTATCTAGCTTTAGGGGCTATGTAAATGCATGGACGATCAGTAATGATCATCTATGGGACGTATTAATTAATAATTTGGACTTATCTTTGAAATGTAGCTTGAAATTGTGAATGCATGATTCTTATTGTTTGAACTAACTGTTGATGTGAAAGGTGTAATTGCTTGGATGCCATGGTACAATTATGTGTACCCTAATTTCTTATTTGAACTTAGATGTGTGCAAAATGTTATCCCAAAGGTTCAAAATAGTGCGAATGGTAATCGCTTGAGTGTCGTGATCTGGTTGTCAGGGAGAGAGTCATTATGAATTTTGGTGCAAGGGTCTAGATAGACTACGATGTGATTCATAATGAAATCTGGACGTGTTTTGCGACCGATTATAACCGTGTGAGTGTACGGGCATATCCAGGGGATGTGCATGTCTGTGGTGTGGAATTAATGATAATAGATTATGGAGTGTGTACCGTGGGATTGACTCAGGATACACAATGACCATCCTAGCTATGGGAACTATCCTAAATGCCTAGTTATAGCCTGAGGGACAATGGAAAATTTTAGAAACAAGGAAAGTCCCAGAAAAATTATTGGCCGGGGTTTTGTTTCGTCTGAGCTACTGGGGCGAGATTATTCCCGCCAGGGCGAGACCGCCAAAGCGGGATTTCTCCAGCCAGAGCGGGATAGGGCGAGACAAAATCTCAGGCTTGTCTCCCCTGTTTTTCCCTAGTCACACATGTAGACCCTTTATCGTACATGGGTCAATTCTCGCAATCCTATCAGTACTCAGCAATAAGAACAAAATGTTATCAACCCTTAGCAATTAATATTACCTGTGAGAAGCAGCAGAAACCAGCATCCATGTGCTACAAAGGTAAGGAAAAGCGAAGAGATAAAATAAAGTATTGTTCAAATACAGGCCCAAGAGGGGCGAAAAACTAAATCAGGATCCTTACAACTGGGAGGTATCATCATCACAGTCTAGGTCTTCCGGGGGGTACCAAGCCAGTCACAGCCTCATCCATAAAGGTAAATTGCTGGAAGTCTCCTATCTCGACTCGGGGAACCTCCGGTCCAGGGGCAACACAAAAAAAAGATGACCTTCAAGGTCTTCCACATCTGGACCATCAGACGATCCCTCTCCAAACCCATCCTCCTCTCCTAGCGCAATTTGCGGCGGAGCATCTCAACCTCTAGAGCAGTGCTAGATGGAACCGGAGTAGTGCTAGCAAAGGAACGTCCCAACCTTCTTCGGACAGCCGCCAGGTCCTCACACTAACATTCATTGGATCGGGTGTCACTTACCGACACATATACATACATTGGATCAGGCGTCACGTACCGACACATATGCATACATTGGATCAGGTGTCAAGTTCCCACACACTAACAGTTTGGGTATGGGTTCCATGAGAGGACTATTGCGTTGACATATCTAATTGTTATTGAGATTATGGGTTGTACATTGCCCTTGAATGGATGACTGATTATTGTATCTATATATGAGTATTCTACTATGTTGTGTATACTTGTGAAATATTTCGTTATTGAATGAGCCATGGATGGTCCGTCAAAAATTGGGATGTGATACGGTGAGTGAGGACCGAGGGTCCAGGTGTTCTATATGTACCTTAGATAGGTGGTCATATGTATCATTGTTGATAAATTGGGGGTGGTGTTATGTCATAATTGTTAAGTAGTGGTTATTATCTTGGAAGGGTGACTCATATTGAAACTATTAATAAACCTTGATATAACGTAATATGGGTCAAGGGTCGAGTGGGAATGTGGAAAAACTAAGAGTATGTCGTGTTTGGTTGGCCGGGTTAGTAGTGGTCTTATTCGGAATTCATCAAAGTGGTAGAATGATTAAGCTATGATCAAGAGCGGAACGAGTAAGGGTTTACAGTCAAGTGTGTTACTATATGATTAAAGTATTTGGGAATGGTAAGGGCAGGAAAATATAAAGGTGGAGGAATGAATAGGTTTATTGCTTGTTTTTGCTAGTCAATTTCCTATATTATGCCGTGTGTATTGGGTTGATCAATGATGCGTACCAGTATGTGTGGTTTTGTACTGATACTACTCTTGCTATGCCTTTTTGGCATAGTCTGGATGTAGGGTCGGTGATGTCTCATAGGTGAAGACGAAGATGATCTCCAACAGCTTATATATTCCTTCCGCATAGTGGAAGCTATGTCTTTTTGTTTATACCTTGTAATCTTAGAAACTCTTGTGCCTGTTTAAACTAGATCCCTGGGTGTGTTAATTACTTTACAAGTCTTAACTTTGAAACGTTTTAAACTATTTATTTTATAAAAATCTCCATAAACCTTCTTTTATCTTAGTTTTCTTAATCTTCCGCATTTTTAAATAGTTTGGGAATTCAGTGTTCGCCTACCTAGGTATTAGAGTAGGTGCCCGCACGGCCCGGTGGGTCGGGTCGTGACATATTCATCTTCTTTTGGTTGAGAAATATGTAAATTATCATAGTTACAAGATGAATGTTCTCCAATATGAAGTTGTAAGTGAATATTTATGTTTCATATCTCCATCTTTTTGAGTTTTTAAATATAACTTCGTAATTGATTTCTATATTTTTGTATGCTTCCTTTCTTCTATCTTTAAGATATAAATATAATAAAGCTAATCCCAATTTATATTTATAATTAATTGTTTTGAGGGTAAGTATGTTAGATTCCATAGAATATTTTCACAACTAGACCCGTAAAAGAGAAAGTCTTTGATAAATGTTAATAGTTATGTCTTCTTTGTTGTGTTTGTACTTTTTCCTTTTTATATGTAGTCTCAAATGTTTAGAAAATTCATCTACTTAACTATTACAGAGAGGTAAAAAAAATTAGTGCAAAAGTATAAATAAAACAAAAAATAATATAAGTAAAAAGATGACTAAATGTTGCATTGAATTTTACTGTATTAGAATTCATATTTAATTTTTTATATACAGATCATTTAATATGTAGTTCAAGAAATATAGTGTATCTATATTTTTAACATATTCATGCTTTCTTTTTTTTTTTTTTTATAATTTTAGTTTTATATACATACGAAACATTTTGTTTATAACAAGTCGACTTCTAACAAAATTTTATTGTATTAGCATTTCCGTGGAGTAACATGATTTCATTCTCAACATTATTCTGCACAAAGCACTTTCCAAGATCACTGCTCAAACTGGAGACGACTTGTAAACTAGTATTTTGACACTGATCTTTTGAGTCCTAAGGTAAATCCTCGAGAAGATCATCAGACTTGATGCAATATAATCTTTGTTGATCCCTTGTAGCATGGGAAGGTCGTATCCCTTCTGAGTATATTATTTTAGTCCTATTAATTTTACGTCTTATAATTTCAGAAGCTTGTCAAGCTTAAATGCTTGTGCACCACCAGGAAACTTTCCATCGTTTATGCGATTGCTAGTTTTCAATTAACTTTTTACAAGGAAAACAACTAGATGATCCATTCATTTATTCTTCGAACTTTAGCCCATGAAATGGATCAAAAGCATCACCGAATAACTCAGATAACCATCAAATAACTTCAAATTTTAACCACAACTTCAAAATAACATCTTCAACGAACCCCAAACATTTGTATATGAGCTTGGGCCAAGTTATATTGTCACACCCTAAAGCTATCCCCAGGCCACAAACACGGGACCTAGAATCACGAGTGACCCCAAGCTAACCCTGAGTTGGTATATCATAAGAAAAAAATATAAACTAGAATATGAAGTATTGAGCGGAAGCATAAGACATAAGATAAACTGAAAATGATGGGGAATATCCATAAACTATCTTAATATATAAGAATTGAGAGTTTAACAACAACTGAAGAGTCAAACTCAAGATGCTACTGCTGAATCTAACTATGCCTAAAAATAGCCTGTAACTGACTAGAAATGTTGGGACATGCCTCAACTAAATCTAGGAAAACTGAAACTACGACTAAAGGCAAAGAAATCATGTTTTCGTCCTCGGAGAATGAAGAGTCACCACGGATACTACTGAGCTGAAGATCGGGAACCGATCTATATATGATCTGGAAGCTGATGAACTGAACCTACATCACGAGAAGATGTAGCGCAGAGTATGCGTCAGTACATGAAGGTACTGAGCATGCAGGATGGAATAAAAATGAACAATAAACATAACTGAACCAAAGTATATATCTGATTAATGATAAGAAATAAGCATGATATTATACTAGAATCTTGAACATGAACTAACTGAATGTAATGACCAAGTTTATAACATGCTGAAACTGAATACTGAACTGTGACTGATAACATGGTCAATACAATAGAATCTGACTGTGAGGGAGCTATTAATAACGGACATAAAACCACATGAGCTAAAAGTGGAGTCTGATGTATACGCCCCATTGAGAGGACCCGATATACCCTTCCAGAGGTATAGAGTCATGACTAGCGTGATCACTAAATTAATGCCCACAAAGGGGACTTACAACCTACGAGGCATGTAGTTCTGGGACTTGAGGGTGACTGACCCTAGTCCACTTTGTATGAAGCTATTCCCACTTGATTATGTAATTAACAATTTATGACTGAATTTTTGAAATACTAGATAGCTCAATGTACTGACATGCTAACTGAAAATGCAACATTAATGTACTGACAATAAAACATTCAAATCTAATGCATGTATATCTAAAATAACTGACTAAGCATGTGTAATTCATCAACTAAAAGAACTACATATCTAGGGTTCTGAATTTCATGCAAGGAACTAAGCAATAACATGATAATCTGATTTGGATCATTCTAACTGCTAAAACCCAACAATTTCTAACATTCAAGAAACCCTAGGTCTAGATAATATCAAGGGAATCAAGAATCAGACTGAAATCTAGGGACCTAATGGGCGAAAAGAATCCACTAGTGAAATTCCACATACCTAGTGACGAAATTCATGGAGAATTTTTTTGATTTTTGGGCTGGAACTGAGGAAAACCTTGATGCATGTTCTTGAGAAGCTATTGCCTGAATTCTCTTCTTTTGCTCTATGTTTCACTTGATTTAGGTGAATGATTGATTAGGGTGAGTTCTAATGAAGTTGTTCGGCTTAAACTAACCAAAACTACGTAGTTTAGAGGTTAAACGACGTAGTTTAGGTGTCCAACACATAGGGGAAAAGACCAAAATGACCCTACTTAAAATCTGAAGTAGTTGACCATGGCCCCTCTAACGGACCGTCGAAGGGACCACGGACCATGAAGCTGGTCGTGGTCCTGGTCCAATAGTTGCTGGTTCTTGGGTGGCCTTCCACGGGCACCACCACGGCCCGTCGTCAGGACTACGACCTGTGAAGGGTCTTGTGGTCTTACGTCTGGGCGTGGTGGACTCTGCCTGGCTCCTACAGGTGCCTGTACGGCCCGTGAGGTGGTCCACAGCCAGTCAAGGGCACCATGGTCCACCTCTACTGGAAAGGTGTTGGGTTCACGGGCAGGTCAATGGACCATGGTCCTTCTCACGGTCAATGAACCCTGTTGTGGTTCAATGTTTCTGGTGTGTTTCTGCTGCACTTTCTAAGTATGATTTCTGAGGTGCTACAATATCTCCCCCTTGGGAACACTCCTCCTTGAATGAAATCTTAAACTAGATGGATGGGGAGGGAAAGAGTTGCCAACCCTATCATTAGGTACTAGAAACTGATTTCTGACTAAACTAAGTTCCAGGGACATGCAAATACACTGAAAATGCAAGTACAAATTGAAGGAACATGATAGTAAGATTGAATATGCGCATGAATGACTGGAAAACTAAAGAGGAACTACTACCACAAGCTGGAATGGAATCGAAAGGAAAGAGATGAGGATACTTGGCCTTCATGGTTGCTTCTGCTTCCCAAGTAGCTCCCTCTACAGACTGACTCCTCCATAAAACCTTAACTGAAGCGACTTATTTATTTATCAACCTTCAAACCTGACGATCAAGGATTTCAACTGGTACCTTCTCATAAGTGAGACTATCATTCACAGTCATACTTTCTAAACGTACTATAAATGTTGGATCACCCACACACTTCTTCAACAACGAAATGTGAAAAACTAGATGCACTGCTGCTAGTTCTGCTGGTAGCTCTAACTCATAAGCCACTTTACCAATTCTTCTCAAGAGCTTGTAAGGGCCTACATATCTAGGACTGAGCTTTCTTTTCCTACCAAATCTCATCACCCCCTTCATAGGTGACACTTTCAAGAAAACCCACTCATCAACTTGGAACTTCAAGTCCCATCTCCTTACATCTACATAGGACTTCTGGCGACTCTGGGCAATTTTAAGTCTATCTATGATGAGCTGAACTATTTCCATACAATCATGGACCGAATATAGCCCTATCAAGGCTGCTTCACCTACTTCAAACCAACAAACTGGAGATTTGCATCTACACCCATATAATGCCTCATAAGGGGCCATCTGAATGCTGGAATGGTAACTATTATTATAGGTGAACTCTATAAGAGAAAGGTGATCATCCCAACTACCCTTGTAGTCGATCACACAAGCTCTCAACATGTCCTTTAAGGTCTGAATGGTATGCTTTGCCTGGCCATCTGTCTGCGGATGAAATGTTGTGCTAAGATTAACCTGAGTACCAAGACCTTTCTGAAATGACTTCCAGAAATGAGAGGTAAACTGAGGACCTCTATTTGAAATGATAGACAAAGGAAACCCATGCAACATAAATATATCATTAATGTAAAGCTTGGCGTAGCCCTCCACCGAATCTGTAGTCTTAACAGCCAAAAAACGCGCAAGACTTAGTAACTCTGTCAACAATCACCCAAATGGAGCCATGTTGTCTGCGAGCACGAGGTAAACCCTGTAATGAAGTCCATGTTGATCATTTCCCACTTCCAAATAGGAATGTTGATCTCTTGAGTCATACCTCCTGGTTTCTGATGTTCTACCTTCACTTGCTAGCAATTAGTGCACTTAGCCACAAAATCCGCTATATCCCTTTTCATGCCATTCTACCAAAAGACTTCCTGCAGATCACGGTACATCTTTGTGGCACCTGAATGAATAGAATACTTGGACTTATGGGCTTCTGCAAGAATTACTGTCTCAACTCACCTACCTTAGGAACACATAAACGTCCCTGATAGCGAAGCATAATATCTCCCCCTTGGGAGAAAACCTCAACTCTCTACCGATGAACTACACCCTTTAGTTGAAGCAATATCGAATCACTGTCTTGTTTTTCCTTAACTTCCGCTACCAATGAAGATTCTGACCCATTCTGAACTGTTACACAACCATCTGATATGCTCATAAGGTGAACTCCCAAGCGAGCAGTGAACATCCTTTGCTAGCTCCTTTCTTTCTTCCTCAACATGTGCTACACTACCCATAGATAGTCTACTAAGGGAATCTGCTACTACATTGGCCTTACCAGGATGGTAATGCACACTCATATCATAATCCTTGAGGAACTCAAGCCATCTCCTCTAGCGAAGATTCAACTCTTTCTGGGTGAATACATACTGAAGAATTTTATGGTCTGTGAACACATCTGCATGAACACCATACAAGTAATGTCTCCAAATCTTAAGTGCAAACACCACTGCTACAAGCTCAAGGTCATGAGTTGGATAATTCTTCTCATGCACCTTAGCTGCCTAGAAGCATAAGATATAACCTTACCTCGCTGCATCAACACACAACCTTGACAACTCTGGATGCATCACAATAGATCACATAATTGTCCTAACCCTTTAGTAGAATAAAAATAGGAGTTGTAGTCAACCTAGTTTTCAGTTTTGCGAAGCTCTTCTCACAATCATCTAACCACTAAAACTTGACCTTTTTCTAAGTTAACTTAGTCAATGGAGAAGCTATGGATGAAAATCCTTCCACAAACCTTCTGTAATAACCAGCCAAACCCAAGAAACTTTTGCTATCTGTAGGAGAGGTAGGTTTGGGCCATTGTTTCACTGCTTTTATTTTTTGAGAATCCACTCGGATCCCTTTGCTAAATACTATATGGCCGAGGAAAGCTACTGATTGCAACCAAAACTCACATTTGTTAAAATTAGTGAATAATTGGCGATCTTTGAGAGTTTGTAGAACAACTCTCAAATGAGTCGCATGTTCTTCCTCATTCTTAAAGTAAATGAGGATATCATCAAAAAAGACGATAACAAACAAGTCAAAATACTTCTTGAACACCATGTTCATCAAATCCATGAAAGCTGTAGGATTATTGGTTAGTTCAAATGACATAACTACAAATTCATAATGACCATACCGAGTTCTGAAGGTTATTTTCTGAATGTCACTATCTCTGACTCTGAGCTGATGATAGCCAGATCTGAGGTCTATCTTCGAGAAATTACAAGCACCTTGAAGTTGGTCAAACAAGTCATCAATCTTGGGGATGGGATACTTATTCTTGATTGTGACTTTGTTCAACAGCCGACAGTCAATGCACATCCTGAGAGAACCATCTTTCCTTTTCACAAACAACACTCGTGCACCCCATGGGGAAATACTAGGTCTGATGAAGCCCTTATCTAGAAGGTCTTTCAACTGCTCTTTCAATTCCTTAAGCTCAAATAGCCATTCTATAAGGAGGAATAGAAATAAGTTGGGTATCTGGAAGGAGATCAATTCAGAAGTCAATTGCCCTTTCGGGAGAAACTCCAAGAAGATCTTCTGGAAACACTTCTGGGAACTCATTGACTACTGGAACTGACTCAAGAGTTGGGGTTTTGGAGCTTTAATCCTTAACCCTAACTAGATGATAGATATACCCCTTTGACATCATTTTTCTGGCCTTAAGGTAAGAATTCAATTGACCCATAAGCTCTAAGCTACTACCTTTCCATTCTAAGATTGGTTCATCTGGAAACTGGAAATGAACGATCCTAATTCTACAATCGACTGAGGCATAACATGAATATAACCAATCCATGCCTATAATGATGTCAAAGTCTACCATTTCTAACTCTACAAGATCAGCTGAGGTCACTTTCTAAGAGACTGTGACAGGGCAATTTCTGTATACCCGGCTAGCTATAAATGGGTCACCAACTGGAGTAGAGACTAACAAGGGTTTTGAGAGAGTTTCTGGACTAACATCAAATTTGACTACTTTATAAGGAGGTACAAAGGAAATAGTAGCCGTGGATATAACAAAGCATAAACATCTAAGTTAAAGACTCGTAACATACCAGTGACCACATCAGGAGAATCTTCCTGATCCTGGTGAGCCTGAAGAGCATACAACCTGTTTTGGCGCTGACTGCCACTTGTACCAGATGAGTTACCCTGCTGGTGCTGCTGAAGTTGTAGACTGAGCTCTACCACTATTACCTCTTTGACCCTGTTTAGAAGGACAATCTCTCAACCTGTTACCAGACAGACCACACCGAAAGCATCTTTGCTTTCCTGCAAGACACTTGCCCGGATGGTTCTTAATACAATTAGGATAAGTTGGGTAGGTCCTAGTACCTGAAACACTCCCCTGAGACTTATAACCTGATGCCCTACCTTTTTGATCCTGTCAGAACCTTGAGGATGGAACACTAGTTGATGAAGGTGCTGGGGCTGAAGATTTCTGCTAAACCTGTGAGCGATTTCCAGCAAATGTGAGCCACATCCTTAAGCGGGTAAGATGCCAACTCAACCCTATCATTCCCAGTTACCTGCATCACTTCAAAGATCTTGACCTCATCTATGAAGTTTTGGGGATCTTCTCCAACTTGCGACCCTAAAAACACCGGAGAATTCATTCTAACAAAATCACAGACCCTGGCTGCAGTCGACCAATGATTAGCATTTGCAGGATCTAGAACCTGCTGGTTGTTCTAGTTGGTCACACTCTGAACCAAAAGTTGCATAATGTTTCAAAACTCTACATTCAAAACTTCCTGGACTGGGACTGGAGGAGATGCAATAGCATTTCCGGTGTTAGCATTTCTTTGGTAAGCTCTACGAGGAGGCATGATCTGAAATGCATAACAACGAGTTAGAAAGTAGATTATACCCACGCACGTTAAGAATATCAAGAAAGTGAAGTTTTCCTAAAACACTTCGTAGCCTCCTTCTTGTTAGATGTGGTGCACTTCCCACCCATGAAAAGGACTCTACTTAGTGCGCCTTCATACATCCTAGGACAGTTAAACCTAATGCTCTGGTACCAAGTTTGAAACACCCCAAAGCTACCCCGTAGGGCACAAACACGGGACCTAGGATTATGAGTAACCCCAAGCTAACCAAAAGCTGGCATATAATAAGCAACTAATATAAACTGGAATATGACATACTGAGCGGAAGCATAAGACATGAGATAAACTGAAAATGATGGGGAATATCCATAAACTATCTAAATATATAAAAACTAAGATTTTAACAACAACTGAAAAGTCAAACTAAAGATTCTAAAGTTGAATTTAACTATATCTAAAAATAGCCTCTAACTTACTAGAAATGTTGGGACATGCCCCAGCTAAATCTAGATAAATAGAAAATAAGACTAAAAGCAATAGAAACATGTTTGTTATCCTCGGAGAATGAGGACTCACCACTGATACTGCTGAGCTAAAGATCGGGAATCGATCTATGCGTGATGTGGAAGCTGAGGACCTGAACCTCCATCACGAGAAAATGTAGTGCAAAGTATGCTTCAGTACTGGAAGGTAGTGAGCATGCAGGATGGAATAAAACTGAACAATAAACATAACTGAACCAAAGCATACATCTGAGCAATGATAAGAGATAAGCATGATACTATACTGGCTATACTGAATATGAACTAATTGAATGCAATAACCAAGTTCGTAACATGTTGAAACTGAATACTGAATTGTGACTTATAACATGGTCAATGCAATAAAATCTTATTGTAAGGGAGCTATTAATAACCGACATAAAACCACATGAGCTAAATATGGAGTCCGATGTATACGCCCCATCGAGAGGACCCAATATACCCTGTCAGAGGTATAGAGGCATGACTGGCGTGATCACTAAATTAATGCCCACAGAAGGGACTTACAACCCACGGGGCATGTAGTCCAGGGACTTGAGGGTGACTGACCCTACTCCACTTGGTAATAAGCTACGCCCAATTGATTATGTAACTAACAATTTATGACTGAATTTATGAAATACTAGATTGCTCAAAGTATTGACATGCTAACTGAAAATGCAACATTAATGTACTGACAATGAAGCATTCAAATCTCAGTCATGTTTATCTGAAATAGCTGACTTAGCATGTTTAATTCATGAACTAAAAGGACTACATAACTAGGGTTCTGAATTTCATGCATGGAACTAAGCAATAACATGATAATCTGATCTAGATCATTCTAACAGCTAAAACCCAACAATTTCTAACATTCAAGAAACCCTCGATCTAGATAATATCAAGGGAATTAAGAATCTGATAGAAATCTAGGGACCTAATGGGTGAAAGGAACCCATTAGTGAAATCCCACATACCTGGTGACGAAATTCATGGAGAAATCTTTCGATTTTATGGTGGGACTAAGGAAAACCTTGATGTGTGTTCTTGAGAAGCTATCGCCTGAATTCTCTTTTTTTGCTCTATGTTTTGCTTGATTTAGGTAAACGATTGATGAGGGTAAGTTCTAATTAATTTGTTGGGCTAAAACTGACCAAAACTACGTAGTTTAGGGGTTAAACGACTTAGTTTAGGTGTCCAACGCATAGGGAAAATGGCCAAAACGACCATACTTAAAAATTTGACACAGCTGACCACAGCCCTTCTGACAGACCGTCAAAGGGACCACGGACCGTGAAGTTGGTCGTGGTCCTGGGGTTCTTGGGTGGCCTTCCACGGGCACCACCACGGCCCGTCGTCAGGACCACGGCCCGTGAAGGGTCCCATGGCCTGACGTCTGGGCCTGGTGGACTCTTCCTGGCTCTCATGAGTGCTAGTACGGCCCTTGAGGTGGTCCACCGCCCGTGAAGGGCTCTGTGGTCCACCTCTACTGGAAAGGTGTTGAATTCACGGGCAGGTTAATGGACCATGGTCCTTCTGACGGTCCGTGAACCCTGCAGTGGTTCACTGGTTCTGGTGTTTTTCTGCTGCACTTTCTAAGTTTGATTGTCGAGGTGTTAATAATAGTAAAAATGTGCAAGTAAATTACACATTTATAGAAAACAGAGGAGAGTATATTAGTGAAAATCAATTGTTATTTATGACCTATTTTTCTCTCTTAAGCAATGGCATTCTATAGTTATATTTTTCCTTCCTTGAAAAAAAGGATTAAAAATTTCATATCAAAATAACCCTTCATGATCTCAGATGCCACAATAAATTGCAAGCAAACCAATATTCAAATAAATAATCCATGTAATAAATAGATTTATTTTAGTGAAAGAAAAAATGGGGACTTTAAACAAATGTTCAACGAAATTAAAAAATCGTGCTCTTTGCTTACATAAGCATTGTCAACTGTCAAAAATTTTGCGATAAACAAGGTGGACTATTTCAGGGTAATACCCTCCAGGCATTTATCCTAAACAATTGAGAAATGGTGCTATAAAGTTAAGATCTTAGTCGCCATTGCCAGTCCACGAAAGTTCAAGATTTGAAAATGCATGCTCCGAGAATGTTTTTTACTTGAAGTGAAGTGAGAATGACGAGACATCATTTCCCTGATTTAATTATAATATCAATTAAATGAGGGTACACGTGTCACTTGAAGTGAAGTGAGAATAAGCTCACGGCTCTTCCTAGATTCACATACCATTAAAATTATTGAGTACATGTGTCACCGAAAGTATACAGTGAATTAATGACTTCTTTGCATTTTACACCCTAAATGGGTGTTTTTATTTGTGATTTGCACCATATACTTTATAAGGGAAAAAGAGTCAAAAATACGTCACAATTTTTATTTAATAGCTGACTTTACTCTTATAGTATTACTATTAAAATGAAGTTACCCCCGTTATTAATAAACTTATCTTTTGTATCCCATTTTGAACGGAAATCTCCAAATCAACCAAAATTTAACGGATTTCTTAAACATGACTCATTACTATTTTAAATCCATATTTGACCCATCTATATATCTTTATCAAAAATAAATCTATGCAAAATAATTCTTGATTTTGAACCAAAAAAACAAAACCCACAATTCATGAAAGCAATGTGGTGACTAAAAATCTATGTAAAAATTCACATTTTCTGTTCATTCTATACCATTATTATCAAGAATCTTGAGACCCCATCCAACCAACCATCACCATTATTAATCAATTCCACTATCATAATCATATAAGGAGGCATATAGGGGATTGTGGGGGTGGGGTGGATTGGGATGAAATGATAAGAATGTCAGTTGTTTCAATGGGAAATGGGAAATGGTAATGACGTATGGAGAGCTCATGGAACAATGGTGACAACACAACTTCTGTATGGTGGGTACCATGTGATTACAAAAGTTGAACTCAATGTGGGATTGATCAAATTGTGTTATGTTTCTATAGGGAATAGGGATCTTCTTGCTCTATTTATTCTTGCACTGGTGGCTTATGTTCACAAAAATTCTTAATATGATTTAAATATAATTAAAAATATCAAGAAAAATAAATTTAAAAGAAGACGTGTTTTCTTATTTTCAAAGAATGTCTCCAACACTGGATATATCAAAGATAAAATGGAAAAGGAAAATAAAACTACTAACTATGGCAGCCTTGGTAATGAATCTAATGCTTCACATTTCATAGCGTTTATAAAGTTTCGTTAGCGTTATATTTGGTGTGCCAACTTTTCATATATTTTTTAATAACGTTGGCTACAAGACAAACTTAGCACACCTCAATTAATTCATTGTATATTTGCTACTCCCACTTATACATGTACCCAATAAGTCTATATATCCATTGATATTTTCACCAATGAAAAAAGAAATCTTAACACTATAATCCTCTTTGAACATTTTGTCTCGGTATAAGCTTAGTCCAACTTCATTGACCACAAGTTACATCTTGACTTAACCATAGTCTCATCAAAAATTTATATTTAATAATAATCCAATAACATTAAAAGATTTAGACATCTTGTACATAAAAATTAGTCACCCATTTTTAAAAAGATAATAACATATAATTTTATCTTATTTTCTAAATGTGAATTAATATTTTTTGGTAATATAATTAAAATATTTCTTTATTAGCTACAACATTTTATTTATTTTTACTTTCTTTCTTTATGAGCTTCAACATTTTCATAAAGAATCACCATATCCAAAATGTTCCTCAATAAAGAGATAAATGGAGAGAATAGTGAAGGCAAGGAAGAAAATTCAAAATCTAATACAGAAGAAATCTTGGTTTTCTTTGATCTCATTATTGAAATCCTCTTAAGGCTACCAGTGAAATATCTCTTGCAGGTCTGTTTTGAAAACTTGGTTTGCTTTGATTTGTAGCTCTAAGAGTATCAAGTCTTATATGAGTTTATCATCTAATAAAAAAGACTACACCAATCATAGGCTTATGTTAAGGGTTGTTGTAAAGACCCAAACCGTCGTTATTTAGGAGAAACAAAAATCCAAAAAAAAAATCTGGGCCATTGTCCAGCCAGAGCGGGCTTGTAGCCGCTAGGGCGGGGTAAGTTGGCACCAGAGCGGTATAGGCGAGGTAGAATGCAAATAACGTGAAATCCTATTTTCCCCTTCTTCCTAAAATACCTAATTTAGTCGTAAAACACCTTAGAAACCCCCAAAAGCTGCTGCAAGCTTGGAAAGATGGGAGAGAGATTTCTAGGGCGAAGATATCGATGGATTGCGAATTTCTGGTCCAGATCACCATCACGAATTCTGGAAACAAGAATCAAAGACCAAACCTCTGTGCAGCTGCTTGGCGCCCAGGTAGGCTAGGTTTTATGAATTGAGTAGTTTAAATATGTGCTCACTACATAATATATGTAAATCAATGGTAGGATTTATACGTAGGCCTTCGTGCACCGAATGATTTATGATTTAAACCCTAGAAAGAAGCCTTAGACGACGAAGTAGGGTTGAGTATGGTCGAATTAGGGTTTGCATGATGAGCATTGATGAATAATCCATTGTAGGTGATGGTTGTGATTTTATGATGTGTGATGCATGTTTGTTCTTGATTCATTGTGATACATGTAGGCGTATGAATGTTGCCTTATTGATCACACGTGTTGTAAATGAGATGGATGAATTATGAATGCCATGAAATCATGACCTAAATATATGATTTTGAGAATATACTTGTGATTGTGATTGTGGTGTGTTGAATGGATCGGTTGCCACGTTCCGGCATATCTATAGGATCAATTGTCACGTTCCGGCATAAACATTGGATCGGATACCACATTCTGATATGCTTACTATTTGGGTTTGGGTTCCATGAGAGGACCAATGATTTGCATAATCGTGTAGCTTAAGAAATATGAAGATGTTCGTTGTTCGTAAATGGTGATAATAATGTACATCTTCGATATATGTATGTGATTATATGGTGGTGTTGACTTATATATGTTGCACTTAGTGGGTATAGGTTATGGCGGCTTATATTTGATTGTTCTGTGTGTTAGGCGAACCTGTTGGGTATAGTGGAAGGGTAAAGTGTTCAAGGGGCAAGAGATGGACAGTAAGAGTTGTTCATGTGTCGTAATGGTGGGAAGTAGAGGTAGTGTATGTGATGAAATATGCATAGGTGGACTTCACCTTGGGAAAAGAGATTGGATTTAGTGGTAAGGAAGTTTGATGTAGTGTATGTGATGAAATATGCATAGGTGGACTTCACCTTGGGGAAAGATTTTGGGTTTAGTGGTAAGGAAGTTTGATTTAGTGTACTATGTGACCATGGTTAAGTAATGTGACGAGGAAGTAAGGGTGCAATGTGAGCAGTTAGTTGGAATGCTTGTGGGTGTAATTGGGGATTTGCTAATATGTTAGAACGATTAGGCTATTATCAAGGACTTGGTAAATAAGTTGATTGAGAAGGTGGTTAGTAATCAGAGAACTGGTGTAAATTGGAAGTATTTTAACAGAGGGCAAAGGTGGAGAAGCGAGTGGTTTTATTGCATGACCTTACTAGTTGGGTTCTTATATTATGTGGTGGACATCGGGTTGACCGATGATGCCTACCAGTACGTGTGTTTGTAATGATGCTACTCTTGCTATGTCTTTTGACATAGTCTGGTTGCAGGATCGGTAAGGTATCATAAGTTGAAGATGAAGAAAATCTCCAGCAGCTTCTATTCTTCCTTCCGCATGGTGGGAGCTGTGTCTTTTATTTATCATGTCCAGTTGTACTCGTAGTAGCTCTTGTACCTGTTTAGACTAGATCGTTGGGAGTTGTTAAATTACTTTACAAGTTTTAATTAAAAGACTGTCTAAGGATACTATTTTTAAAATAATATTATTATATTTATCTCTTTTTTCCTTAAATTTTCCGCATGTTTAACTATTGGGATATAAGGGTTCTCCTACTTAGGTGTTAGAGTGGGTACCCGCACGGTTCGGTGGGTTGGGTCATGACAAATTGGTATCAGAGCCTAAGTTACCGGTCTCCCCGTACAAGAGCAAAATGAGGACTAGACTCCTACGGATTGATGTGTTGACGTCCACACCTAATCTTCAGGAAGCTAGGAGGCATTCTAGGGAGTTGTTCCACTTATTCTCTCCTCTCGTGCGAGTATCGCTTGTGGTATGAGTTGAGTCCAATTGGTATCTCTCGATTCCAATTGGTATCTCAACGAAGTGAACTAAACGTCATTGATACGATTGAAGGGACACCAACAAGTTAATTGGAACTAGGAAGGTTCTAATTGGTATCTAGCCTTAGGGGATGTAAAAGGCATGTATGACTAGTAATGGTCATCTATGGAACGAACTAACTAATAAATTGAATTTGTTTGTGCATCGTGTCTTGGAATCTGTGAATGCGTGCTTCTTGTTGATTGAATTAACTGTGAATGTAAAGTTGAACGTGTTGAATGTGATGATGCGATTACGTGTATTGTAAATGGGTGTGTTTAAACTTGGTTATGTGCGAAGTGTTGACTAAGTTGTTAAAATCATTTAAGTGTAACCACTCGAGTATCGTGAAAACCATTGAGGGAAGAAGTCATAATTAAATTGGTGCGAGGGTCTAGATAAATTATAGGATGATTCGTAAGACGGAAACCTGGACGTGTGTCGTAACCATCAGTTAGTCGTGTGAACGTTAGGGTGTATCCTGAGGATGTGAGGGTGTAACATTTAATTAATGAGAACGAGTTGTATGCCGTGTCGTTGAGATCTACTCGGATCAGCTAATGTTTTTCCTAACTTTGAGATTTAACTTAAATTGTTTGGTTAAGCTGGAAACCTTAAAGAAATTCTAGAAAAACAAAAAAAATCCAGAAATTATTAGCCTGGGTTCTGGTTCTATCGAAGCCGCTGGGGCGGGATTATTCCCGCCATAGCGAGACCGCCAGAGCGGGACACGGCGAGATAGAACCTCAGCCCTGGCTTCCCCGTTTTCCCTAGTTACAAATTACCAACCCCAAATGGGATCCAGAAAAATCCCCGCAATCCATCAATGTTCAGCAATCGAGTATAGATTATAAAACTTAGCAATAAATTATTATCTAGGTAAAACAGCTAGAAAACCAGCATCCATGTGCTAAAAAACATAGGGAAGTGAAAAAAAAATAGAGTTGTCCAAAAAATTACAAGCCCAAGAAGGGCGAAAAGCCAATCAGGAACCCTCGGACTGGGTGGTGTCAACGTCAGAGTCGAGGTCCTTTAGGGGTATCACGCCAGCCCAGGCCTCATTCAGTATAGGGAACTCCGTGTAGTCCTTTGGATTGAGTTGGGGAATCTTTTTGACAGGGGCAACACAAGAAAAGATGGCCTTAATAGTCTTCCACATCCGGGCCATCAGATGATCCCTCTCCAGACCCCTCCTTCTCTCCTGGTGCAGTTGGCGACGAAGCATCTCGACCTCTAGGGCAGTGTTGGGTGGAACCGGGGTGAAGTTGGCATAGTCACTCCCCATCCTCTTTCGGACAGCCTCCAGATCCTCATCGACCTGTGCACCTGAGAGTGGGTCCTCTTCCTCCGAATCCACGGCTGTCATACAACTACTAGCCTTGCCCGTCCTCCTTCTCTTACTCCTAGAAGTAGAACTAGACTTGACCAAAAGAGGGTGAAAAGATGGATCCATAGGAAGTACCTCATCGGTATCAAAAAGTGGAACTCCTGCCCTCTTGCACAGCGCAGTAATGAGTCCCAGTAGGAAGAAGGCCTTCTTTTAACCCTGGTAGAACATCTTTCACTCTGAAATGATTTGCGCCCCCACATTTAACTGGATGCCCTGTATAGCACACGTCACCACCAAGGCTCGTGGAAAGGTTACGTCGGTGTGGTTGCCCAATGGGCGGATCCTCCTAGTCAGCAAGTGTATCCACCTCTTAGCATCGGGCGACCAATCTATGCTAGTAACGCCCTTTGCGGTAGCCCAATAAACCTAGTCCCGTTTGGCTGGCTCGATCAGTGTATCCCTTAACCAACCTAGATCCATCTCCTGTAACTTGGCCTCGAACTCTACATTTCAGACCTCGGTTAATTCTAGTACTTCATTGATGGTGATGGCATTTAATGGAAAGTCAACTCCACGGACACGGATGACAGGGTAAGAGTAATCCCAGTGGATGGTAGGGAGGATGGCATAGAAGTCCCTCACCCAGGTAGAGCGTGTATATGGAGAAGCCTCAGTCAGTGGAGACCATCCGAACTCCATCAGGCGAGCATGAAATGCAGGCGCTTTCTCCTCTATCTTGTGCAACACGAAACCTCTCTCACAACAGAACCCCATGTTCCTATTATCATGATGCCTTTCCCAACTCGCAGCATCGGAAAACCGGATGAAGGGTGAGTTTCCTTTATTTTGACCTGTCATTAGAGAGCCTGCAATAAGTTGAAAGTGAGTTAGAACACGATAGGTATAGATAGGTTAAGGCTAAAATGAGAGAGGGAAAATTTCTGAGCTAAGGGTGCAAGCCACTGGTCTAGCGTATCCCACCACAGCGGCCATAATCCCACCCTGGTGGGATTAGGAAGGCCACCATAACGAGATGAAGGCCGCCATAGCGGGATGAAGGCCGCCACAATGACCTTCATCTGGGACGATCACCAAGTGTGATAATGGTGACTTTTCATCCCATAACCTCCTATTTCGACAGAATTTCAGCAGATCAGAGTATATGAGCTACCCTAGAACGTAAATAAGCAATTATTTCGAAAAATAACTCCTAAATAAGGCCTAAAATGCAGTTTTATACCAAAGGATCCATCAACTTCCTCTATCCATTTTTGTATCCATTTAACCATTTTTTTTACGAAATCCTTACGCCCAAGATATTGTGAATACATTGGGGACGTAAGGCAAGTACCCATGCTACATTTTTCTAGCAAATCAAGCAACCTAGTTTATTTCAAAAAACTGCCCCAAAAACCGACTATTCTCTATCAGTTAATCGTCATGCAATTATCATTAGATTAGTAATGAAGTAAAGAGTGTAAGAGATGAGAAATTACCTTGTTTTCGACGTTCTGAAGTAAAGTGGTCGAGAGGTTTTGGGGAGAATTAAGTAAGGGAGAAATGAGGAAAATCATTCCTCATCTCCCCTTTACTGTTCCCGATCTCCCACCTCAGCAGGAGATGTCTCACCACAAATCCCGCCCTGGCGGGCCAGACTGTGTAGTTGAAACACTTCAGTTTCTTCGTGTGTTGTCTCAATTTTGTTCTGGTCTTTGGGTATATTACCTTACTTGTATCAACTAGTTGAAAAGTCACCATTTATGGTCATGGTTCCGTGATGGCCCTATTCATTAGTTGGGCTGAGTACTCAGTAACATGAAAAAATCATAAATAAAATGACAAACTCCCACGAAAGCGACTCATCCTCAAATCTAACAGCACTCATATGAGTCACATGCCCATGAAACACTTTAGGAGGCAAACCTTTCGTGAGTAGATCTGTACTCATTGAATTTGTACTAATATGATCAATTGACATAAAACGACACTGAACTCTTCATTTCACAAGTAGAAATTCAATGTCAATCTAGAGAAATACTACAACTTTCATTTCGAATAGAATAAGTATATCCAGATTTTTCCAAACATGAAATAGAAATTAAGTTCCGTCTAAATAACGGTACAACAAAAATTTTCTCTAATTGCAAATAAAAATCAGTATCTAATAAAATTCCAAAGACATCAATAGCCTCCATAGCTGCCTTATTTCCATTGCCCACATAGATGTATCTTTCAACATCAATTAGCACTCGACTCCTTAGGCAATCCTCTCTTTTCACGCCAAGCAGCGTACTTGGAACACTCTTTCTTCATGTCACCGAGTTTCTTACAGAAGAAATAGGGCTTTTGATCCTTAGGCTCCAATGTTCCTTTGTCTGCAGTTTCTTTAAAGTTCAATTTCCTAAAGTTCAATCTAGGAATCAAAGGAAAATAATACATTTTCTTATAAGGGACCAATTTCCTCTTACGAGAGCCTACACGACGTTTATACCTCTGATTGCCACAAAATTTACAAGATGTAAGGTTCTCATCATCACCCCAATATAACATACATCCTGGTTCACAACAATCAATCTTTTCAACTGGCAAACCCAAGGTACGCACCAACTTCTTTGTTTGATAATAGTTATCAAGCACTATGTTATCTTCAGG
The DNA here is from genome assembly GCA_036553675.1 of Solanum okadae. Lineage (NCBI taxonomy): Eukaryota > Viridiplantae > Streptophyta > Magnoliopsida > Solanales > Solanaceae > Solanum > Solanum okadae. Next base: position 35,371,359 of record CM071682.1, on the reverse strand, counting down.
TAAAGAATCTTTCAACAATTGCATCATTTGGTTGTAACCTCTCTGTGACATGTTGTTCTCCATTTTAATGTTTAACATCCTAGAGACAACTTCAAGTTGAGAGACGGAGGAACCGGGATACAATTTTGCATCAGCAGCATGTAGTAAATCATAAAATCTTTGAGACTCAGGATTAGGCTCCTCCTCCATTGGAAGATCAGACGTCTCCTCTATTAAATGATTAATCTCCTCCTCCATTGAAGTTTCATAAGTATGAGATGACGCATGTTCAATATTGCTATGAAATTGTCGACTCAAACCTTGATCAAAGTTTGAACCAGCTACATCCAAAACCATTTGTCCATACGGATTATCATATCCCAATTCAAGTTGAGTGCCACCATGCAAATCATTAACAGAATACATCTCATCAATAACATCTTCTTCCCCTTGATATTTCCAAACAAAATAGTTCTCAACAAATCCGTATTGAAAAAGGTGATATTTAACCATATCAACATCCATGTATTTAAGGTTATAACATTTTTTACAAGGACATTTAATGTTGTCACCACTCATACGATTTTTTTGTGAACATGCATACTGAATAAAGTTATTCACACCGATTATAAAACTGGAGAGTATACCCCCTCGTCCATCCAACCTCTCATACATCCAACCACGCTTCAAATTACTCATGTTCCTATAAATTTTAGAACAATCAAGACAATCAGAAATTTATCTTTTATAAGTTATACAATCTGGATGTCCTCCAAAGAAAAGATCAGATTAAAATACCTTTATGAAAAAGAGTATATCTTTGCACTTTTTAAATCATTCACCACCTTTTCTATTAATATAAGTGTTCTTGATCACTGTCCAGTTATCTTAAAATATATTATTCTATTAATCCTAAGTTACAAAAAGTGCAATAACAAGAAAATGATAAGTTGCAGGAAGTGCAATGACAAGGAAAGGATCATACTGAAATACATTTATTAGTGCTCCTTTATGTTATTTTATCACTGTCCAGTTAGTTTAGTATGATTTCACCCAACTATAATGTTATTTTAAAATAGTGTACTCTCTTAAATCCCTACACATAAATGATATAATGACTTGTTCTACTAATAATTCTAGTTTAGGCTAATTAAATGTCAAGTCATTTGATAATTATAAGCCTAAAGTTAGATCATAAAATAAGGACTACACTTGTTGTATCGTACTCTAATTATTGTAAAGTTACAAAAAATGTGATGCCACTAAGATAAATACAAAAATTACAGCAAACAATCAAGAAAGTGGTTTGAATTTCATTTCTCTTGCTAGTAACTAATTTCTAGTGTTACGATTGTAAATATAATGGAGTACCAAATAAAAATCATACCGAGGAACTGAAAAGTTGAGAAAGGGTGGATGAAAAGAGAAGGATGCAGGGCGAGTGAAATTAGTGAAACAAGACGAGATTTGAGAGCCTCGAAAGATTGCAATGTCAGCAAAATCTGTGCATAACATTTGAAATGTTAACCACCATATGCATAATTATCCCATGTCTGCTCACAATCAATACACTTCTGAAAGTTTCATCAAGCATAAAGCTGGACAACCCGAAAAATTAAACAGACTAAGAGAGATAAGTAGAACTTACGTAAACTTGAAATAGTTATTCTTAAGATAAATAAGTAGCAAACACGTTCACGAAGAAGCAAAGGTCCACATATTCTCCACAAACTATAATAACACCTTGTGGAAAAGAAAAAAATACAAACTTAAATATCATTGTATGTTGATCAGGTGAATTTCATAAATAGAGGAGCACCAAGAAAAGAAACTAAGAAGTAAAGCAGAGAAAGCAAGCAGTTACTTAATAGATATAAAAAATTGAACTTTGCATACTTTACATTAAATCTACAATTTGTGAAAGATTAACCATCAGAGATCTCAATCACTTGTATCTAATCCAGCAGAGTATGACAACAAGAACTAAAGAAGAATCTTTCACTTGATATGGAGCAAGGAAAAAATCTTTCGATACACCAAAATTTGATTGACTTACTGCAAAAACTTAGCTACAGATAAAAATATTGGATGAAAATTTTGCTAGTCTCTTCTTGATTTACTTCCTTGTGTGTGACAGAAAAAAGTTGATGGCAATAGATGTCATTTTTTGTTTGTTTGTTAGTCATTTCTTTAATTATGTGTATGAATAGAAAATCATTTTTTGTTTAGTTTATGAACAACTTCTTTAAGTTGATAATGTTAATGCTTATATAAAACTCTCTTTCTTGAACCATTTTCATTAACTTGTATCTAATTCGACAATGTTTGGCAATACGTAAAATTATAATTGAATCAGCTACCAAATACATATCAAAATTGCTAATCGACTATCACAAATAAACATTTTTTCTATAAGTCATGACTTTGACAAACCAAGAAAAATGAAATAGAATAAGATAGAGAAGGACAGCTTACTTGGTTATCTGTTCTTAGGACAAACAAGCAGCAAACACGTTCACGAAGAAACAAAACTCCACATATTTTTCATAAGCTGCAATAAGGCCTTCTAAAATAGAAAAAAATAATTTAAACACCACTATATATTCTCATAAAATGAGTTATACGATGCCTAAACTAAACTTTTCAAATTAAAAATTTCAAAATAGAAAAATACAAACAGAAGTTAAAAATAGAACTCAAAGACCCAACAAGCATAGCAAAATGTATTCCTGATAATGCTCAGAATCTTGTTGTTGTTCAAGCAAAACCCAGATAGAAAAAGTGACTACTAACAACAAAAAAGTAGTCTTATTCACAGCTGATTACTAACAATAAAAAGTGATTATGTTAAGATCTGATTTTGACATCATTTATAATATCACTAATCTCTTAAAACAAACCCTAATTGCAAAGTGTAACTCGATTATGGCAAAATCATTCTTCCTAGTAGAACCCTTGTCTCATATTTCAAGATTACCAATTATTTGTAGTATTTGAAGAATGGGGGAGAGGAATAGTTGAAGAGCAGAAGAGAGAGAGAGTGGGAGAGCTCAAATCTTTTGTTAGTAGAACTGAGAGGGAAATTTTGTGTGCCCTAACTTATCTCTAAATTTTTATTTTATTTTGCGACGGATTTAACGACACATATAAATTCTGTCGCTAACAAACATCTTTGATTTATTTAGAATAGAAACTAACGACGGATTTTTCTATCGCTACAAAATATAAAATTTATAAATAAATACTAAAAGTCGTAACGACGAATTTTCCGTTGCTAATCCATCGCTCAAAATTAATTCAATTTGTGGCTGCCCTTCCATTGTTAAATTCGTAGGAAATATTAAGGCGCCAACTTTTCGCGCTAATAAATAGTGACGGAATATGCAATCCGTCTCCATTCCGTCGCTATAGAATAAATAAAAAAATTGCTTATTATTATTGCGACAAAATATTTAATCTGTAGTCAATACGTCATTATATAGCGACAGAATATATTCCGTCGCTAAACGCTGTTTTTTAGTAGTGTATGAGGCAAATACACTAAACACCCCTGCCCCACCAGTTTCCTAGCCTGCACGAAAGATATGACCTTAGCAAGATTAGGCTTGTACACCCATTCCTACTCTAATCTTTCCCTACCCGGGATCTCAAGAGTTACTGACTTAGCATCACAATTAAGCACAACATAATAAGGAGACAACCAAGTCATGCCTAAGATTATATCAAAGTCAGTCATATCCACAATAACCAAATCACCCCAAGTCTGAAAACCCATAAACATACAGGACAAGCTCGATATACATTGGTGACTATAACTAACTCTCCAACTGGGGTACAAACATGGATGGGGGCATCAAGTACATCACAAACTGCATCAAATCCCAAGGCAAACTGAACTGACACATATGAAAAAGTAGAACCGGATCAAACAACACATTAGATATCCAGTCATAGACAAGAATAGTACATGTGATCACTACATCAGATGTCTCCACCTCGGTCTTGCCCGGAAGGCATAAAAATGAGCCTAGTCATCTTAACAGACAATCTCCTTACCTGGCTGCACTGCCCCTCTACCTGTATTACCATTTCCCCGACCTCATCAGCCTCGTTGATTCCCTCCTCGCTCACCTTGTGGACGTCCTCTACCATTATTATCATTGCCCACGGGTACCACTACTCTAGTATGATGTTGTGTGGGGCAACATGCGCAACTTTGGACAATCTCTCCTCATATGTCCAGGATCTCCACCATTCTAACACACTTAATAACTTAACCAAGTAAGCATCGCTGCTATTGGAGCAGTCGTATCATGACCCTCTTTGATATACACTCAATCTAGGAAATCGTAGTAGAGATTCTAACCTCAATCGTCGCAACATAATTCCATCATTTACTAAGCGACCCATACATGTTATGAAACCAATACTTAATGCATTTTCCAAAGTAATGGTGTTCATTATCTAGCCATCCTTTACAAAACGTTTTGAATGTTGTCACCTATAAGCTTGAATCTGCAAATCTTACCTTAATCCCATCACAGAGCAACGAATTTTCTCTTTTAGACTGAAGTAAGGTGGAGTACCATATTTGGAATAAAACATGAAATTTGGCCTTATAGGCTGCAACAAATCTATTATGTTGCTCTGTATTGAGGAACTCATCTCTCCTCCTATTTTTCAAAGCTCAGGGTATATACTTCTCCATAAAGAAAGCTATATAATATTTCCCAAATCATGAGTAGTGTATTTACTAGTCGGCACTCAACATGAGACCACCACCACATTTCGGCGTCTCCCTTGAACTGGTATATCATAAACTCAACACCAAATAACTCTACCTTATCCATCTTATGAAGCATCTCATGACAATAAACAAAAAAATCATAAGAATCTTCAGATTCAGTACCCATGAAGAATAAAGGAGGAAAGATACCAATTAGGATCACCAGATACCAATTGGAATCAAGTCATAGCACGAAAAGAGAAGAAGACACAAAGATTTCCTAAAGTCCTATAGCCTCTCGAAGAAAAGTACAGATGTCTTTGTACCGTTCCGTAAGACTCTACTAGACTCATTTTGGTACAATGAGTTCAACGAACCTAGGTCTCTGATACCAACTTTTTCAAGACCCGGACCGTTATGAGTGGCACCCACACTAACCCTCCGATGGGAGAACCATAACTATAACCCAACTGAGTAACTTAACCAAAACTAAATATTTAAAGCTAGGGAAGTAGGTTTAAATAACTAAATAATTAATATGGAGTTCACATAAACTCCGAAAGTCATAACAAACAACTAATGAACTATTACAAAAAACAACCCCTCCTAGAACCTGAAAGTCATTGTACCAAAACATCTAAAGTTCAACAAGTCTAAGGAAAAGGGGTACAACCCCAACCAAACATAAGCAAACTACTAGAACATGTCTTAGTCCGAAAAGAATAGACTAAGCAAAATGAAGGACTCCATGGCAGCCTGAAAGAACTGGCTCACCCTTGAAATCAGGTCACGATCATTGATCTCCTAGCTGAGGTCTATCAATAGCCACTTGAAGATGTCTTGTACTTAACCAAGAACGAGCAAGTGCAGTATCAGTACACAACCACAGTGTACTAATAGGATCACGCGGCTATTCCAGTATGCACAATATATATAAGTAGTCACAACATAGTAAACACGCATATACAGAATATATATACAGTTATCATTTCAGGAGCAATGTACAGTTCCACATTCTCAATAACAATTAGATATGACAACACAATGGTCCTCTCATGGAACCCATACCCAAACTGTTAGTGTGCCGGAATGTGACACACGATCCCAATTAGTGTATCGAAATGTGACACTTGATCCAATGTATGTGTCAGAACGTGACACCCGATCCCAATTAATGTGTCGGAACATGACACCTGATCCAATATATGTTTCGAAACATGACACCCGATCCAATCAACATAACCATAATCAAAATTACACTCATAATGTACATTCTCATCATCATATAATCAAGTGTTGATTCATGACATTCAATGGTTGATTCATACTCATTTTACACAAGGTTTGATCAATAGTGCTTCATTCACATACATACATGCATTACAATAAAGCAATTACTAATATACATCACACAAACATGAAACCAAGCTTGAATCCCCTTAAGGCAATTGAATCTTCCCTTTCTAGATTCTTTCCGCTTGTTCGCGGTCTAGAAAAAACAATTTAATGTAAGGATCAATAAACGAGTCCTAATTACCCAGATTACAATCAACATTATCAACCCTAGGCAAAACCCATGATCCCAACACCCAACATAGGGCTTTTTCCACCATTAATTACAAATCAAACCCTTCCGCTTAGGATAATTACCCAAGAATCTACATTCTACGGATTGAAAAATGGAATAGGGGAGTAAAAACCTTACATTTAGTGCTGGAAGAGATGTAAAACCTTCAAGAAATAACCCTAGGTCGTCTCTTAGCTCACAAGAACGAAACTTGTAGAAAAATAACATTTTTGGGTTTTAATCTCAACTTGATTCGCAACTGGACTGCTACGGCAGACCCCATCCTGCCACAGCGGCCCTGCCCTGGTGGGATTAATCCCGCCCTGGCAGCTTGCACGGAGACAGAACCTCATAATTTGAGTTCAAAGCCCCCATTTCACAACACATTCTCAACTATTGACGTTCAAAAACTACCTTTTCATGCTAAGATTAGTTTTGGGAGTTCTTTTCTCCCAAATTCGATTCCATAAAGTCGTACGGGCACCCTAACGTCTTAACTATCCACTCATGTAATCAAATTCATTATTAGATCTCTCATTCATTAGATTTGCCTATACTTCACGTGACTCAGATTTCGTCCAAATCTGGACTAGGCTAGGAATTCCCAAGTCACTACTCAAAAGTTTTCTGGCCCAAATTATTTCCCCATTGGCTGTTCCATATTGACGGGAACAGGTCGTTACAGTCTAATTATTATAAATAGTGGGAAATATATTTAAAACGATACAAGGAAAATAAGATTGATTATTCTAAGTGAATGGACGTTGTCATTTTATTATTTTTTTACAGGATTTTGTTTTTGTTATTTATTAAGGTTGGTGAAAAGGTTATGCTAACTATAAGAGCATTCATGTCTATTTTGTCAAATGAAATTATTTCAACAGATATTTTTTGAATGTATTTATATCTTTTCTTTTCTCGAACTAAGCAATATCAGAACTTATAATTAAGTAAATAAAGGTATGTCTTCTCTAAAAGTTAATATTTTTAGATGAGATATACAATCACATATTTCAACATCAGAGCAGACAAAAATACTATGCTTGAGTACTCTCACACTAAATTATAATTTCATGTATTTGGAACAAGCAAAGAATCAAACATATGAGAGTCCAAGAAATTATAGAAATTTTTAAAACTTTTGAATACATATAAAAGTTTTGTGAAACATCAATATGACTCATCGCATGAAATTTTTTGATTCCTTAGGTTGCATAGGAAAAATGAATAGTACCAACATTTCCTTGTTTGATTATTTAAAATTGTTGAACCCTTAGAGGCAATAAAAAAATTACACTCTTTGTAGAAAAATTATAATGTAGATAGGTAATATATATGTATTATATGTTGAATTTTTTATATTTTTTTTCATGTGCTTGCTTCTTTATATTCTAATTTTAAATCACGTTATTATGTTTCTGATTATCTTTTCTTTTTTAAAAATAATGTATAATCGAATATGTACATATGTCATGCTTTTTTATCTTAAATTTGATAACACGCGATATATCTGATAATAAGACATACTAATTATTATTGTATTTTTTGTTTTTCTTAGTCTAAATTACTATACATTCTATCACGACCCCAACCCACCGGGCCGTGTGGGGACCTACTCTAACACCTAAGTAGGAGAACCCTCTATTCCCAATGATTTAAAACATGTGAAGGATTAAAGAAAAACTGTGATAAATGAAATTTCATGATTTTATAAAGCAAGGACCGCTAAATACATTTCAAAGTTAAGACTTGTCAAGTAATTAACACCCCAGGGATCTAGTCTAAACAGGCACAAGAGCTTATAAGATTACAATATACGAACGCAATAACAAAAGACACAACTCCCGTCATGCGAAAGGAAAAATAGAAATTGATGGAGATTATCTTCGTCTTCACCTATGAAACATAACCGACCTTGCATCTAGACTATGAGAAAAAGGCATAGCAAGAGTAGTATCAGTACAAACCACACGTACTGGTAGGCATCATCGGTCAACCCAACGGCCACCGCATAATATAAGATATCAACTAGCAAGAACATGCAATAAAACCATTCGTTCCTCCACCCTTACTATTCCCGGACACCTCAAATCACCTAGTACCCTCAACTCTAACTTCCGTCTCCATCAACCTACTCACTTGGTTCTTGATAATAGTGTAATCACTCCAACTCAAAGAAGAGTCCCTGAATACCACTATAAGCACTCCGACTAACCACTCACAACATACCCTTGCTTCTTCCACATGCCACTCAACCCTTGACCCATAGTACATTATATCAAGGCTTATTAACAGTTAATTACTAATCCTTTTCCCAAGGTAGGATCTACCTAGTTATTTACATCACGAACACTACCCCAACTTCTCAACCTCTAAGAACACGGACAGCCCTCTACCTAACCAGTAGGAACTCTTGGACCCTTGGTCCCCATTCACCGTATCACATCCCAACTTGGGCTTGATCCTCCCCGGTTCATTCAACAACGAGATACAACCAGTTTAGTCAACATAGTAGAACAATCATATATAGGATATCATAATCAATTATCGTTTAAGTAGCAACGTATCATTCCACATTCTCATTAACAAGTAAATACGACAATTCAATGTATGTGTATGTAACAATCACAACGGTCATCTCATGGAACTCATACCCAAACTTTTAGTGTGTCGGAACGTGACACCCGATCCAATGCAAGTATGTGTGTTGATACATGACACCCAATCCAATGTATGTTTGTGTGTCGATACGTGACACCCGATCCAATGCATGTTAGTGTGTCGGTATGTGACACCCGATCCCATCAGCGCAATCACATTCACAACCACATCCATAACGAACATACTTACAATCACACAATTAGGTTCATGGCATGCAATTGTACAAATTTTAGTCTTTTCCTTAGGCTCGACTAATAAATCTCAATTCCATATATGTATACATATAATGAAGCCATTAACAAGTTTAGATCACACAAACAGGGTTCAACCATCGCCTAACCCTAACTCACAGAGCGGGGCTTCCCTATACGATACACATCCTACATAACAACTAGGATCACAGGTATAATCATCCATTATTCTATGCACGAAAGCCTACACATGAAATCTACCATCGATTAACAATATACCATGTAGTGAGCACACATTTATAACTACTCAATTAATAAAACCTAGCCTACCTGGGTGCCAAGCAGTTGTAGAGATATTATAGCTCTAATCCAGGCTTCCGAACGATGAGGCGGTGATTTTTTACCAAAATTTGCAATCTATCGACATCCCTACGCTAGAAATCTCTTTCTCCTTCCTTCCCAAGTTTAGAACAGTCTTTGGAGGGTTTATGGGGTGGTCCTCGCTTCTTTTTGGTGTTTTTGGAAAAAGGAGAAAATAAGACTTCGCATTATTTAAGTTATGTCCCGTCATTCCCGCTCTGGCACACCCCATCCTGCTGCAGCGCTGCTACCTTAGCAGCATCTGGCTCGCTCTGGCGGGACAGTGGCCCCAGTATTTTCCTGACGTTTTGATTTTCCTAAATAACAATGGTTCGGGTCGTTATACAATCGTGCATTTTTCGCGTCATTTTTTACTGAATGATAAAGATGATTCTTGGAACAACAAAAAATTTCATGCTTTTGTATCTCTAATTTGTTAGCACATGATATATTTGATAATAAAACATACTACCATTATATTTTTGTTTCGTTTCTTAGACTAAAGTATTCATGCATTTCTTGTGTTTTTTTACTGAAAAATAATGATAATCACTAAACAACAAATATGTTATGCATTGTATCTCTAATTTGTTAGCACAGATTATATCTGATAATAAAACATATTACTTGCTATCATTATGGGTTTTTTTCTTATATTAAAGTATACATGCATTTCTTGTGTTTTTTTTCACTAAATAATAATAATGAATCTTGGAAAAATAAAAATCTCATGCTTTTGTAGCTCTAAATCGTCAGCACACATTATATTTGATAATAAAACATACTACTTGCTACCATTATGTTTTATTTTTTACTAAATAATTAAATTTATTATTAGAATAACAATAAATTCAGATACTTCTTGGAGCTTCTAGAAAGTTTGAGTAATATATCTTTTGATACATTTTTATTAAATAAATATTTATATAATATCAAAATTTAACAGTTAAGGTGAATATTTAAAGAATATAATGAATTTTCTAGATTTATTTTGTATCTAGAACCATCTATTTACTATTATATATATTTGTCACCCTAATTAGTTGTAACCAAGTCAGGTCAAAAAGCAAAGTTCTCCTGCCCAAAACCCTCATTCTCCTTCATGAATACTTCTCTTCTCACCACCAAAAACATGAAAATTTTGAAAAATGAAAAGCCTCATGTTCTTATAGCACTATTCCCAGACCAAGGCCAAATTAATTCATGTCTTCAATTTTCCATACAATTAATCAATCTAGGCATCCAAGCCACTTTAACCACAAGCCTATCAGCTTTCAGTAAGATAAAAATACTTCCAAACGTTGAAGGATTAAGCTTTGCTCCTTTCTCTGATGGCTACGATGGCAAATTCCAGTTAAGTTCAATTGATGAGTTTCATTTGTTCTATTCTTCGATAAAGTCTCGCGGGTCAAAATTCATTTTCAATTTGATCCAATCAATTGCGAAAAATGGTACCCCTTGTTCACATGTCATCTATACAATCATCATGGAATGGGTTGGTTTAGTGGCCAAAAAAATTAATGTCCCATCTACATTATTTTGGATCCAACCTGCCACAGTTTTTGATGTTTACTATTATAGATTGACAAACTATTCTGATTACTTCAAAAACTATAATGCTAAGGATAAAATGATAGAGTTACCAGAATTGCCACCACTTAGTCCAATTGATTTTCCGTTTTTTGTGTTTGATGACGTGGAAAGTACCAACTGGGCAGTTAAGTCTATTAAAAGGCAAATTGAAATGTTGAATAGTGAAGAAAATCCAAGAGTTCTTGTGAACACTTTTGAAGCTTTGGAGTTTGATGCTTTGAGAATTTTAAAGCATGTGATTATGGTGGGAATTGGGCCTTCAATTCCTTCAATATTTCTTGATGATGATACTTTTCGAGCTGATATGATTGAGATTAATTCGAAGAATTAGATGGATTGGTTGAACTCAAAGGATAAGGGATTGGTTATTTACATAGCATTTGGTAGTTACTCCGAAATATCAAGTCAATTAATGGAGAAGATTGGTCACGGATTGCTGAAATGTGGGAGGCCATTTTTGTGGCGATTAAGGAAGGACAAGACGGAGAAAAGATGGAGGACAAGTTGAGTTGCAAAGACGAACTTGAAAAGAAGGGGAAGATAGTGAATTGGTGCTCGCAAGTGGAAGTCCTTAAACACCCTATCGTGGATGGAATTCAACTTTGGAGAGCATAGCATCTGAGGTACCTATTATGGCGTGCCCACTCTGGAACGATCAAGTTTGTAATGCAAAACTCATTCAAGATATCTAGAAGAATGGTGTTAGAGTTAATGCCAGTAAAGGTGGTGTCGTGGAAAGAGATGAGTTCAATAGATGTATCACGATCGCGATGGGAAGCGGCAAAGAAGGGGAAGAATTGAGAAGAAATTCCAAGAAATAGAGTGATTTAGCTAAGAAAGCTATGAAGGAAAATGGTAATGAGTTTTTACTTGGTCATAATGAGTATTAAATTACTCCTGAATAGATGATTTTAATAAAATAGCTAGTAATCAATTAGTTTTTTAAGAGCTTGTTCTCCGTTTCAGAAAATATAGTGAATTTGTTTGAAATTATTCATAATGAAATAATTTTCTTAGTTTTGAAATAATTATTTTAATTTCTTCCTCACTTAAAACTTTATTGTTTTTCTTTCATTAATTTCTTATATTTTCACTTTAAATTATTTTTGTTTTTTTAAAAAATATAAATAAAAAGTGTCGTTAAATTTTAACGAGTTTTATTTGATTTCATTTACTCATTTTAACATCTATTCGAAATTAACTTATTTTATATATAAGACTTTTGTAATTAAATTTCAATTAAAATCAAAAGAAAATAAAAAGAGTAAATAAAATCAATAGAAAAATAAAAGAGAAAAAGACAATGAATGAAGGTAAAAAAAAAATTAAAAAAGTATAAAATACAAAGCATACGTATATTAACTTAATTTAAATACAAGATAAAGAAAATAAAAAGCTATCAAAGAATTATTTTTAAAAAAAATAAGTAAAATTCTTTAAAAACATTTAATTATTTTAAAAAAAAATTAAAAACATTATTTACACACGTTACAGGCACGTGTGTACAAACATAACAAACTTATTTGATTGAAGATTTCACATTAACACAAAAGATGCAGGAATATGAAAAATTGAGTTTGAGAGATAATAGGACCCTAATTAAATTAAGGCATGTCGGTACTTATGCATTATCCCTTATTTTCTTAAAAAACAAAATTTATAATCAAATATATACTTATGTCATGCTTTTGTAACTCTAATTTGTTAGCACACGTTAACTCTAATAATAAAACATACTACTTGCTATCATTATTATTTTTTTTGGTTAATTATTACTCTAAAGTACTAACACATATCCTGTGTTATTTTTTGCTAAATACTAAATTTGATTCTTGGTATAACAAAGAATTCCAAATACTTTTTAGAACTTCAAGAAAATTTGAGTAAAATGTCTTTTGATATATTTTTATTTAATAAAATTTATATAATCTCAAAACATAAATAATTAAGGTAGATGTTTAGAGAATATGATAAATTCTCTAGATTTTTTATAGTATGAGTGACCTTAAATAGTTGTAATCAAGCTAGTTCAAAAACGCTTTCTTCCTTTACAAGTTCTCCTTCCCAAAATCCTCATTTTCTTTCATGGATACCTCTCTTTTCACCACCCAAAACATGAAAAATTTGAAAAATGAAGAATCTCATGTTCTTATAGCACTATTCCCATGCAAAGGACAAATTAATCTATGTTTTCAATTTTCCAAACTATCAATCAATTTAGGTATTGAAGTCACTTTAACCATAAGTCTATCAGGTTTAAGTAGAATAAAAAAAAGTTTCAAATGTTGAAGGATTAAGCTTTCTTCCTTTCTCTGATGGCTAAGATGAAGATTCTAATTAAGTTCAATTGATGAGTTCCATTTGTTCAATTCTTTCATAAAGTCACGTGAGTAAAAATTTATAGTCAAGTTAATCCAATTAAATGTAAATAAAGGTACCCTTTTTCACATGTCATCACTATTATTATGGATCTTAGTGGTTTAGTGGCACAAAAAAAATCAATATCCCATCAACATTATTTTGGATCCAACCAACCACAGTTTTTAATGTTTACTATTGTAGATTCACAGATTATGTTGAATATTTCAAAAACTGTGATACTAAGGATAAAATAATTAAGTTACCAGGATTGTCATCACTTAGTCCAGTTGATTTTCCTTCTTTTGTGTTTGATGACATTGAGATTACCAATTGGCCAGTTAAGTCTATTAAAAGATAAATTGAAATGTTGAATCTTGAAGAACATCCAAAAGTTCTTGTGAACATTTTGATACTTAATTTGAGAATTTTAAACCATTGGACTATGGTAAAAATTGGGCCTTCGATTTCTTTAATTTTTTTTTATAAAATAGTTTTCAATCTAATATGATTGAGATTAGTTCGAAGAATTATATGGATTGGTTGAACTTAAAATATTAGAACTAGTATTATTATTAGTGGGAAGCTCCAAACGTCAAAGTTGGATTGCCATTTTTCCCTTATCTTACTCCTAAAATAAATTGAATATTAATATATATTTAATTAATTAAATATTAAATGTAATGACCCTCCAGGTCATTTTTAAATTAAAGCATTCATTGCATCGTTTAGAGCGTTCCTGTAGTGACCCCAAGTCATTTATGACTTGCTGGCACTGACTGTTCGGTCGCCTGGTCGTTCGTTTGGGTTTTAGGCCCGTTTTCCTGTTTTGGAGATTTTATAACTTGAAAAGTTGACTTTGGTCAACCTTCTTGGAAGTCGTGCTCAGATGAAAATTTTGACAGCTAGGTTAGCTTCGGAATATCGATTTTGGTCTAGAACGACCCTTTGTTCACTTCCCGAGGCTTTAGATGGCAGTTGTGGAATATGGCTCAAAACGATACTGGGTGTGGGACCCACTTTTCATCGAAGAGATCTCCAAATGGAAATTCCGCCTTCACCGTTGAGTCCGAAATATCATTTCCAATCAGATTCCATATATGGTTTGTATATTTCCGACTCCGAACGAGTCCGAAACATCGAAATTTAAGTTTGGAAGGTTGTAGAATTTTTACGCGACGCCACGTGGCAGCGGATGGAAATCTGGAAATTTCCAGATTTTAGGACGAATTTCGTCCATTATTTTCTCTCAACTTCAACATAAGATTTCTCCTTCAATTTAAGTTCAAATTAGGTGCTTCAAAGGGCTATATTCAAGAGAATTTTGTGGGGAATCTAGAGGTGATCTCAGAAACGCGAGGGGAGGCTTCGTTTGAGGTAAGGAATCGAATTTAGCTACTGCTAGGGTGATGTTCGGAATGATTTGTTGTTGAATTTTGAAATGTGAGATCTTGATCATCTTAGGTCCATTTTGAGTCATTCTTGAGGCTAACTTGTAGAGTTTTTCGCAAGGATCATCGTGGTATAATCTGTTTGGGTTGGAAGGGTCTCGTTTTTCCAGAAATTGGTGATCAAGGGGCTGCCAATTTTAATTGTTGTGGCTGATTTGCTATGTTTTAAGCATCTGTTTGTACTAAAATTTTGGGGTATTAGTTTAGTAAGGTATTTGGGATGTTTTTACGGATTCGTTTTCGGGATTCTAATTGTGGGTCCCACAATCCCGTTTTAGACCCGATTTTGGGTCCGTCTCTGAAAAATATAATTTTAGTGTCAACATATTCGTAATGACGAGGTGATTAACCTTTTGTTAGTGGGGAAGCATTTGGAGACCGTTCGGAGGGGAAAAGATCCGGTACCGTGAGTTGGAGCACGCATGGTCGGCTTTCAGGTAGGCTATGGCTTTCTCTCATGAGATTGAGCATGTTTAGGCATTTGTTTATTGATTTGCTTGAGTATGGAGGGGTTCGGGTGTCGAGCATGCTAAATTTCTATAATTCCTGCCTTAGACCTTATTTCGGGAAAGTGTTGGATTATGACAGCATGTCTTTTGATATTATTGAACATCCATACTTTGTGGTGTATATGATAATATTGATTTGAAGTATGTGTGGCCTTAGTCTAGGCTTAGACTAGTGTGGCCATAGACTTGCGAGGTTTCGGATGTCGTTGGGTAGTAGAACTTTATCCGACGTCGATTCGGACGGTCAGCTCCTTGTAGACTGATATAGCAGACTTGAGTCTGATAGTCTGAGCCTTAGCTAGGCGGTAACTCAGCTTATGACCTTGTATTCATAATGCCCTGCTTTTCTATCGGCTACAGTACCCGGTTAAAGTCTGTGGTCTAGCTTACTCACTTTTGGATACTTCCTCCGTGATTTGGGGTATATGAGGGTCGTACTGAATTGATTATTTATGGTAATTGGTTTGGTGATATTTCCCGCGACGTATGGTTGGATATTGATTCTTAGCTACAGCACCCGGTTAAAGTCCGTGGTCCAGCTTACTTATGTCCAGGCTTAGCTATAGTACCCGGTTAGAGTCTGTGGTCCAGCTTACCTGTGATCTGGTTTTGGCTACAGTACCCGGTTAGAGTCCGTGGTCCAGCCCACCCGTGCCCGACCTTTGGCTACAGCACCCGGTTCGAGTCCGTGGTCCAGCCCATATAGGTTGACTCATTAGCTATAGTACCCGGTTTGAGTCCGTGGTCCAGCTTGCACGTGGTGTCTTCCCAATTCCTCACTAAAGCTTCAGTTTAGTCTTGATTACTCTCATCTGTAAGTTGAGGTTTTGGAGGTTGGAGAGATTCTGATTAAAGTCCGGGACGTAATGAAATCCTGGAATATAATTGGGAATGGTTCAGTTAAAAGTCCGGAAATTGGTAATATTGTGATAGACCTTCTAGCTCCATTATTTTACTTCAACTGCCGGTGCATCTGCCGGGCTTATGGGGGTCCGTGCAGGTGGTTTCTTTTATTGTGCATGAGCGTACCCGTCGGGTTTATGGGAGCCCGGCGGAGTTAGTTAGATTACTTGTCTTTGTTGCCTGTACGCTCGTGTACATACCCACATTTACTACTCTTTGCACTTGATGTGACCCTTTATTTGCATTTCAGTTCACTTTTGCTTATCTTGCTCTGTCGGCCTATGATGCTTACTGGGTACCTGTTGTTTTGGTACTCATGCTACGCTCTGCATCTATTTTGTGATGCAGGTCCGAGCACTAGTAGCCAGCGTTGATCGAGCTTGGAGTAGACTTATCTGGAGACGGGGGTGAGCACACGGCGTTTTGTACTATTTCAGTCTCCATCTGTACATATAGACTTGTCTTCTTCCTTTCGAGACAGTCCAGTCTCTGTTGTCCACTTTTGGGACTTGTACTCATTTTGTAGTAGCTCTGTACTAGTGACTTCCAGGTTCTGGGAGGGATCTTTATTTGTATATATATTTTTGGTTTGCTTCCGCCTATTTATATTGTTATTTGCCTACTCTTGTTTAATTTCTACCCTCAGACCCATTACTTGTTGTTCCGGGTTACGGGTTGGCTTACCTGCTGGTGGGTTATAGTAGGTGCCATCATGACTTGATAAATTGGGTCGTGACATTAAATAATAGTTATATTTAAATTCATGCATCAAACAAGTTCTTAATGCAATCATATATTCATGTAATAATTAAATGTGGGTAATGAAGGTCTAATAACCTTGAATTTTAATTTGTAAGATAAGTGGGGGTAGTGAAGAGTCTATCAAAGAGTCTATCACACAACATTATTTATATTCCCTTCTTTCATGCATGTTTGTGATCATCTTGCATTTTACATTATGTTAGTCTACATCAGTTGTAAAATTTTCATTACTATTTATTTATAAGTATTATTTAAAATTTCATGCATATTCATCTTCTTTTTGTTGAGAAATATGTAAACTATCATAGTTACAAGATGAATATTCTCCAATATGATGTTGTAAGTGAATTTTTATTTTTAATAACTCCATGTTTTTGAGTTTTTAAATATAACTTCGTAATTGATTTCTATATGTTTGTATTCTTCCGTTCTTCTATCTTTAGGATATAAATATAATACAGCTAATCCCAATTTATATTTATAATTAATTACTTTGAGGGTAAGCATGATAAATCCCATAGAATATTTTCACAACTAGACCCGTAAAAGAGAAAGTCTTTGATAAACATTAATAGTTATGTCTTCTTTTAAGTTTGATAATCATTTATCTTTTTAAAATAACATGTTTGTACTTTTTCCTTTTTATATGTAATCTCAAATGTTTAGAAAATTCATATTGTACTTAACTATTACAGAGAGGTACAAAAATTAGTGCAAAAGTATAAATAAAATAAAAAATAATGTAAAGTAAAAAGATGACTAAATGTTACATTGAATTTTAATGTATTAGAATTCATATTTAATTTTTTATATACAAATCCTTTAATATATAGTTCAAGAAATATAGTGTATCTGTATTTTCAACATATTCATGCTTTCTTTTCTTTTCTTTTTTATAATTTTAGTTTTTTAATACAAATGAAACATTTTGTCTATAGCAAGTTGACTTCTAACAAAATATAATTCAATCAGTATGACAATATTTTTATCTATATATTTTAATGTGATGTCTTTTCTTATGGATGACATGTATTTATTTACTTTTCTTTCTTTTCCGTTTGAACTTGTAATTTTTTCTATAAATTTAATGTCACACGACCTAGACATTTTGTAATATTTTTCTTTATACGTATCTTTTTTATAGACAATTTCTTTTTTGATTATTAAAACTTACGTTTAGTGATTAAAATATATTAATTCCACTGATATAATAAAAGGTTTATTTTTCATGAAGCATTCAAAATATCAAACCTCCAACATCTGATACAAGATTTTCATGTTATATTATGTGAAGAGATATGTTCTTATGTTAAATTTACATACAAAAGGACTTAGCTTTGAACTTAGGAATGAATTTATGTACGCTCCACTATGATAATATATAAATTAACTTTTCTAATGTCAATTAGGGGATAAACGTGCAACGCACGTTCCCGAGACTAGTATATTAATATGTGAGTCTACAAAATAGAAATTACTAACATAACCTTCTTTGGTACTAGCAAGTAGTGCCACCCTTTCCCCATGCCTCGTAATTTACATATGTGTGTAATTACTCTTTTTCCTTATATATTTTTAAGAAAAGAAGAACACAGACTATTGCGCCTAGTTTTTCTACAACTATTAATATCTTGAAAGATCAAACAAAATCTATAACAATTATGTGGATATTAAAGTTAACTCTGATAAATATATGACAAAAAATAGAAATATCTATTACAAGAATTTGCACTTTAATGGGCTTCAATTCATATAATTCAAACTTGGGACATTTTCCTTTTTCTTCAACTTTTTGAAACACACACTTCAATGCAAATGCTTGAAGTTTTCTTTTTTCTGTTGCTTTTTGGTCCTCTGTTTCATTTACCTGAACAAAAAGGTCCCAAGCTACCAAAAGCAATAAGAGACATTTCAATAGTAAAACTAAATCCAGGATAGAAATTAACTTCATTGATTCTCCTTTCCACTTTAGGTCTCAGTGAATACCGATTAATCATTGAAGACAGTTCATTCATCTATTCTCTAAACTTCAGCCAACGAAACTCCATCCGAAATGGATAAAAAATATCACTGAATAGCTCAGATAACCACAGCTTCAAAATAACATCTCCAACAAACACCCAACATCAATTTATCAGCTTAGGCCAAGTGATATAAATGGTAAAAATCTGTAAGTAAACTACACATTTATTGAAAAGAGATGAGAGTAAATTAGTCAAAATCAATTGTTATTTCATATCAAAATAACCTTTCATGATCTCTAATGCCACAATAAATTGCGAGCAAACCAATATCCTAATTAATAATCCTTGTAATAACTAGATTCAATTTAGTGAAATAAAATTGGGGTCTTTAATTTACAGATGTTTCACGAAATTAAAAAATCGTGCTCTTTGCATGCATAACCGTTGTCAACTTGATAATAGTCTTAGAAATACTCAAGCCATAAACTCATAGACAAGTCAAAAAATTTGTGATAAACGAGTGGACTATTTCAGGGTAATACCTTCCAGCCATTTCACTGTCAGTTGAGAAATGGTGTTGTGAAGTTAAGATCTTAGTCGCCAGTGTCACTCCACGAAATTTCAAGTTTGGGATTAAATCGTTGATGTAATTAATTAGTTTCTGTGATATTGGATATGGAATTACACCATGATTGAAGTAGTAATGATACATGGACTTCAATATTTCTAAATATTAATCAATATCACACTCATAATCTTCTTCTTTCAACTTATTTTCAAACGTTCCTCTTTGTTCGGGATTGCAAAATGAAGGCTCCAAGAAAGTTTTTACTTGAAGTGAGGTGAGAATAAGGAGACATCATGTTCCTGATTTAATTATAATATCAATTGAATGAGGGTACACATGTCAATAGAAGTGAAGTGAGAATAAGTCAACGGTTCTTCCTAGATTCATATACCATTAAAATCATTGTGTACATGTGTCACCGAAAGTATACAGTGAATTAATGCGTTTTTGCATTTTACACCGTAAATGTGTGCTTTTATTTGCGATTTGCATCATATTCTTATAATGATTTGCACCGTAACCTATTTATTTCCTTGTAAATGTTGGAGATGATAAATAAAGAAAGCATTGGAGATGATAAATGAAGAAAGCAAAAATAAAGAAAATGCTGGGAGCTGATAAAGAAAGAAAGTCCTTTGTATTACAAAATACTGTACTATATCTCTCTTTAGATTATCACCAATAATACTCCCTCTATTTCAAAAAGAATGACCTGGTTTCCTTTTTAGTCTGTTTCAAAAAGAATGATCCCTTTCCTTTTTTGGCAACAATTTAACTTCAACTTTCCACGTGGTATGTTTAAGGCCACAAGATTAAAGGATGTTTTTGTACATTTGACATAACTTTAAATTTGAACCACAAGATTAAAAAGTCCTCTTTCTTTTCTTAAAATTTGTTCCAAGTCAAACTAGGTCATTCTTTTTTAAAACGGAGGGAGTAGTTCACTTTGGAAAGAAATTATATGTTATTATCTTTGTTTTTGGAGTACGATAACAGCATAACCTTTTGTTAATCCCCGAGCCTACACCCTGGACGTGGCCGGCACTTGAGAACCTTTGTTGGCCCCAAGCGAACCCTTAGACTGGCTCAACTCTCAGCAGAAGACTTACTCAGCATAAGATAAACTTTACTCAACTGTCTCAAAATATAAAGTAACAATGTTTTGGAAATAAACATTCAACTAGCCAAAGAGGCAACTCAAGTCTCAACATGAACAACTGAAAATGAAAAGACTCATGAACTAGTGTTTATCTATCTATGAAGACTCTACCGATTAAGAAGGACGTCAGGACAAGACCCACGACATCCTAATAACAAAATAAAATGACTAAAAGTAAACAAGGGATCCTTCGGGAGTAAGGAGGCTCACCAACAACTCTGGAACTCAACTGGATCAACGAAGCGCTAGATGATGATCCTGATTACCTGTATCTACATCATAAAAGATGCAGGCCAAATGGCGTCAGTACATGGAATGTACGACTATGTGAGGGGAAATCTAAAACAAGACATAACCTTGAACTGGAACTGAAGAAACAACTTACCTCGTCTCAACTCAACTCAACTCATTTCAATATAAAGTAGTGATAAAGATGCAATATAAAGAAATGCTCTTAAAACAGTAGATAAGAACTCAATGTATTGAATATACAATAATAACTTAGTTTGTATGCAAAAATACAAAATAACTATGTCTGGAAGATTCTCTAACTGACAACCATCACTATGAGTTATGTGATGATACAACGTCTAGCCCACCAGAACTGTCATATACTTTGCCGGGGTATAGAACTCCTTAACTAAGTGGATCCACTAGTCTATGCTAAAAGACAATAAGGAATAATCTAAAAAGTATGACCATTTCTACCCATGTTGGCTACATGGTTTATGGGGGCTGTGAGTTTTTAGAACTCTCCCCCATATCGGTGCTCAATACTACTCCCAAAATATACTTAGCTCATTATGTTTTAAAGAAAACATTTCTTCCTCCTCGACTTTGAGATTATTACTCAAAAGATTTCTCTAAAAAGAGATAGTACTGAAAGTGTCATCAACTTTTTGGAAATCGGTGTTTCCTCTCATCTTAAATGTAAAAACATTTGCTCTTGGGAATACTTAGTTCCCATATATCATTTAAAGAAATGAACTCAGCTCTACACTTCCTCAACTCAGTACTCAAGTAATTTGAAACAAGTTATAAAACAATTTGTAAAAGACTTCTTAAAATGACTCGAAGAACTCTCAACACTTGACGCTTAGCTCTACCTTGAATTTGCATTTATTGATTCAAGGTTATAATTCATATTATGAATTATTTCTATATGTTTATAAGTAGTTTAGAGTAGTTAGAATCAATAGGGAGTGAAGGTACAATTTAAGAGAACTCAGGCGTGTAAAACAACGAAAAAAAGGGTGGGGCAGGCGACCCTGGCGCCAACCCTTAAAGTTCAGAGAGCCCAAAATGGCGCATTGCTGGCGCGCTTCCCCAAACCCTTTAGTACATCTGGGGAGTGCTGGCCAACCCTCCTCCAGAACTATCCGACGAATTTTTCTTCTCATTTTCTAACCCTAATTCGTCTATAATCGATTTATTTTCTCAAATTCTCCTTAGATTCAACTACCCCAATACAAGAATACGAGAGTCTACTCAAAAAAACTCTTAAAATCAATACGATTATCTCAAGAACTCATCAAAACCTCAACAATCAAGATTACGAATGAAACTTCAAGAAAACTCATCAAGAACTCAAATCCATCAACTTTCAAGAATGAAATTACAATGAAAATAACATGATTGGTGTGTGGGTGAATGAACCCAAAACTATGAGAACTCACATACCTCTTATGGATTAAACCCTTACGAAACAACCTTTAATTCGCAAGAAAACTTGAAGAACGCCTTGACTTTTCTCCTTTTCGCCTCTTCTTGAACTCCTCTCAAAACCCTAGCATAAATTAGGATTTGTGTAACACCTTGAAATCTATTAGGCTAAATTATGGCTAAGTGAGAAGGCTAGGGTAGCACTCCGTATCCAAAAAGGGGGAAATTAAGCAAATTTCAGCAAGCCCCAGGTGCCACCCACGGCGCCACCTACGGTCCGTAGGTAGGACCACACTCGTGGGTCAGGAAACATCGATGGGAGAAAATCTATTTCAAGACCATGCCCGACCAGGACGGACCGTAGGTACATCCACAGTCCGTCGGCGGTGTCTCGTGGTTGTGCCTTCTTGGACAGTTGAGGCGGTTAAGTTTAGGGGCATAAGTTTTTCAGGTTTTAATTAGAATTAAGTGGTGTCATTTTACCCAAGTTTAGGCCACCAATATAAGTACTTTAAACCCCTAAATTCATTCATTCTAAGTCATTATTTAAAAACCCCAAAAGAAACTCGATTCTCTCCCAAATATTCTCTAAGAAGAAGAAAAAGGAGGAGGAGGAGGAGGAGGAGAAGGAGGAGGAGGAGAAGAAAAATAAGAAAATGAGGAGTAGGAGGAGGAGAAGGAGAAGGACGAGGAGAAGAAGAAGAAGAAGAAGAATAAGAAGAAGAAGAAGAAGAATAAGAAGAAGAAGGAGAAGGAGAAGGAGAAGGAGAAGAAGGAGAAGTAGTAGAAGAAGAAGAACAAGAAGAAGGAGGAGGAGGAGGAGAAGGAGTAGAAGAAGGAGAAGAAGAAGAAGAAGAAGAAGAAGAAAAAGAAAAAGAAGGAGAAGAAGAAGGAGAAGAAAAAGGGGAAGAAGAAGGAGAAGAAGAAGAAGGAGAAGAAGGAGAAGGACGAGAAGAAGAAGGAAGAGAATAAGGAGAAAAAGAAGAAAAAGAAGAAGAAGAAGAAGAAGAAGAAGAAGAAGAAGAAGAAGAAGGAGAAGAACAAGAACAAGAAGAAGAAGAAGAAGAAGAAGAAGAAGGAGGAGGAGGAGGAGGAGGAGGAGAAGGAGGAGGAGGAGAAGGAGGAGGAGGAGAAGAAGGAGGAGGAGAAGAAGAAGAAGGACACAAAGACGAAGACGAAGAGGAAGACGGAGAGGAAGAAGAAGAGGAAAAAGACGAAGAAGAGGAAAGAGACGAAGAAGAGGAAGAGGAGGAAGAGGAGGAAGAGGATGAGGAGGAGGAAGAAGAGGAGGAAGTGGAAGAAGAAGAGGAAGAACAAGAAGAGGGTTGAAGCTAGATCAAGTCCTCTAATCTTCAAGTTTTTGAGGGCATTGTGACTAAGGTATGATAGCTTTTCATCCATGGAGTTCCCAAGTTTTCCCCAATTGTGAAGATGAAATCCCCAATTTGCGTTAGGGTTCCTTCCAATATTGTGGGTATTGGTGAATGTTGATCCAATTGAGTAGATAATGATTGTTTATGATTGAATTGTTAGTAAATCATGTTTTTAGGATGAAATTACATGTGTCCATGCCTAACCCATGTCTAGAAAGATGAAATTGAAGTAAGTGGTTTTGGGCCTTGAAAGAGGAAAATTGAGGATTTAGAGATAATTTTCTAGGATTGATGATATGTATAGTAGATTGCTTGAGAGTAAAGCATGTAGACATGAATTGAATTATATTAAGGTATGCATGTTGAATCATGATGAGTATTGCTTGAGATTAAGCCTATATGATGATATATGATTAGAATTACTTAAGAATGAAGCATATGATTAGAATGTCTTGAGATCTAGGCATATGTGATGATTGTAAGAAGTGTTGCTTTGAGAGTAAGGCTTGTAGTTATGAATTTTAATTGTTAGGGCTTTTAGAGTAAAGCTAATATAATATTATGAATCTTAAGGCTTTGAGAGTGAAGCTCGAAGGATAATGGTAGACTATTAGATAGAATTGTTGTGGAAGGACTTTACCCACATAATCTACCTTATGAATGTTTGAATATATGAATGCATGAATGTGAAAGGTTTTATCACATAGAATGATTCTAGGTTGAAAGGTTTGATCACCTAAAATGAATCAAAGCATATTGAACTATGATATCTTGAAGTAGTGGTATGATATCCCTTCATGAATTGCTTTGGATTGAGAAATTGTACCCTTCCTAAGGTTAGCTTGAACTAGAATGAGAGTATGCTTGCATGATAGCATGACTTGGTAAGGACAAACCATTTCATTGGTAGCTTGGATTGAGCAATAGTACCCTTCCTTGAGAAGCTTAGACTTGCATGAGAGTGTGTTTTCCATGATAGATTGTTCTAGCATAATAAGGTGTTTTTCCTTGATAGCCTTGAATTGGTAAATCATAACCATTCATGAGTAATGCTTTGTATTGGACTAGTAAAGAAGTACTTCTCCATAAATAGTAGCATGAGCTACAGAGGGACTAGTACCTAATCAAAGTAGCATGTTTATGATGAATCAAGGTTACTTCAAGGAAGTATCGTAAGTATGTTTTAATATGAGATTTGCTTGTATGATGTATGATTAGCTTGGATTGTTGCTAGAGTTGCCTTCCTTGATATGTATGACTAGAGGTGGATTATCCAAGTCTTAGATAAGGATAGGTTGAGGTTACTTGAGAAGTGTTCCTCTTACATTATGATGATCTAGATGCATTGATTATGCCTATGACTGTGTTGTTATCTCTTATGCTTATGGCTTATGTCCTATGTTGACTAATGCTTATGTTATGCTCTTGATGATGTTATGCTAGCTATCATATTTAGTACATTTTGTACTAACGCATACTCTTGCCTACATTCTTATCAAATGTAGGGTCCGAAGATATTGACTTTCATCCCCGTGGCTAGGATCTTAGTAGAAGCAAAGATCGAAGATTGGTGAGTCCTCATAGCATTCGAGGATATAGCCAACATTTATTTTATGTTCTTTCCTGTTATGTTTTGAACTATTATATGGGCTACGTCCCAAAGATATTTATGTATTAGATGGTTTGAGACAAAGTGTTATAGACTTCCGCTCATTTTATAAAAAAGACTTTGATTGTATGGAAAATGTTTTAAATTTTTGCATCATTTCTATTATCTTGTGTTATGAAAGCTAAGTGGCTAGTATGAGGTCCTTCGGGGTCTTGTACACCATGTTACGTCTAGGGGTTACCCCTGGTTCATGACAATTTGTAAAACTGAAACAAATCGGTTTAGACCCCTAAGTATTACCAAAATTCGTTTTAAGCTGATTGGGTAAGGAAAAGACCAAAATACCTCTCATATTTTTGGGTAACTTTCTTTAAATGGACAACCTGACTTTAAATAGGCATATATCCCTCATACGAGCTTGAAAATTAGCAAACTTGGTGGCGTTGGAAAGAGGATTCCAAGACCTTTCATTTGATATCTTATTGGCCACCTAATTCGTCCTGTAATGAAAGTTATGGTCGTTTGAAGTTGACCCAAAACTCATAACCTATGCCTAACTTGCAAAATTTCAGATTTTGCTATTTCCAATTTAGTTCTTTCTATTTTAGCTCTTTCAAATACCGAGGTGTTACACCTTTGAGGAAGCTGGTCTTGCAAATTGATTATGTAACTTAATGTAGGGTTTTATTTATATTTTCACTAGTTAATCACTTCAACAAGA
Source organism: Solanum okadae (assembly GCA_036553675.1). Taxonomy (NCBI): domain Eukaryota; kingdom Viridiplantae; phylum Streptophyta; class Magnoliopsida; order Solanales; family Solanaceae; genus Solanum; species Solanum okadae. The sequence continues at coordinate 35,345,243 of CM071682.1, read as the reverse complement.
AAGTGGAATTATTAATCTCCTGACCTAGGATTTTAGTTATGCATGGGATAAACCAATAGCTAAACAACGTAATTGGTGAGTTGAATTTTATACATAGAAATTAAAATGCTACCAAATGTGGTCCTAGTTTTGCTTGTTTCAATACATGAATAACTCACTTCTAACCAAGAATCAAACGACACAGAACTGTACCCTCCCTATGAAAAACTTGTTCAATTGTCAGTTTATCATTTGGAGACTTTAAAGACTTCTCATTGTGTAATTTATTTAATTCAGAAGATATATTGATTTTTGTGACAATTTTTGTTTACAAAATGATAATTTTAGTAGAGTTTTTTGTTTTAAATTAGAACAATCTTCTGCATTGGTGTTGTTCCTCGGTGGATCATAAATTGAAGCACGATTGTATGTTGTTTTCTAGTATTGAAGAATTTAAGTGATACTTCTCCATATATATATATGGACAATGTATCTTTTCTAGATTTACACATAGCTACTAATTCCCTCATTCGGGAAAAATGATGGTGTTCTCTTGATTTCACTAATCTTCCTATTTATTTAGGGGAATGATGTTACTCTTCATTTCTAAGATTTCACAATACAATTGGGTTTTAGTATTTACTGATTTTGTGAAATTATATCATTCCATCGTTATTCTTTTCCTTCCTTGAAAGAAGAGATGAATAATTGACATATCTGATTCTATAGCTAAACACAAGATATCAAACATAGAAAAAGAAAACATTTTCATATCAAATCAAAATAACCTTTCACGATCTCTAATCCCACAATAAATTTTCAGCTGAACTGGAAATTTGAAGTAAAAGAATAAGCAATTCAAAATGCTTCTATGAAGACTTGGACCTAAAAAATAATGAATGGACCGACAACTCCAGTTTCTCAAATTGTCATGAGTTTTCTCTATCGCTTTGTCAACTTGTTAATAGAATGTGAAATTAACCCCACTAAACCATAGACAAGTAAAATTTCACAATAAATAGGGTAGATTATAATAGGGTCATATCTTGTCAATTTCAAAACAATTAAGAAATGTTTCTCTAATATAATGATCTTAGCCTTCAATGCTTGGCCACGAAAATTCGAGTTGTGAATTGAAGACTCGATGTAATAGATTAAATTCTCTGAATAAGCATATGGAATTACCACATAATTGATGAAGTAATGATAGATACACATCAAGATAGTTAAATCATGATAATAATCATAGTTATCTTCTTTTTTCATCTTTTTTCGGAGGTTCCTCCTTCTTCAAGATTGGAAAATGTAGGCATATTGATGGGCTTCATTTCATATAAGGAATTTTTACTTAGATAATATATTTTATTTGATTAGTTACCCTTTTTAATGTTACATATATTTATTACCGTTTATGATATAACTTTAGATTTAATAGTCATTTGATATCATCAGAGTATATATATACTCTGGTTGTATCAAGGAAGAAAAATCACTTCAGTGAAAACACTACTAAGTTACTCCTTTATACAATCAAAGTATATTGTTACACTCCGAAAATTTCTAAGTTAGGACCCGAACTATTCTTCATTCATGTATAAGGTCGTTCAAGTGATTCCTAATTGCTCTTAGGTACTAAGGTCAATTCTTTAGTGTGGGAATGATTATCAATTAGGTCACTAGTATCTCCTAGCACAAAGTTGAGTTGAAAGTTTTCTTACCGATTGAGTTTCTATATAAGATTTTACTTGAGCCAACTTCAAACAACAATATTTATTAGAATATAATGATTTAGGTGACCCATAACCTATCAAATTATAGGTATTTGAATCTTCTTTTCAACGCCACTACCCGAGTTCCGAGTAAATGGTTATGATCATTTTAGTATCTAATACAGTGCAGTGACGAATTAGACAACGGGAAAGCATTAAAAAAGATTCTTTTTGTTTTTTACCTCTATGAAAACCCTAAAATAATTTATTGATTGATAAAAGGCCCAAATAAATCAAACTTTTATCTTTTAATCCATCATTCTCTTCTCTCTCAAACCCTAAGTAAAATCAAATCATAAGACTTCCATTCAAGATGCTTTCAATCTTTTTTCAAAATTCTTCTTCAAGGTAAGCCCTTTTTTCCAAGAAATTCATTCTTTATAACTCAAATTCCTTCGTACAATTATGAATCAATAATGAAAACTTAATTCATGGCCATTTAGTTATTAAGAAACTGATTCAAGAATCTCAAAAATGATTTTCTTGATCGTTCTTCTTCAAGCTAGGATTTCGCGTCTACCAATCAATTTCTTGGAAAACTTTGTTCATCCAAATGTGTAAGGACATCATAGTGTTGGAATAGTTTATCCTCACGCCCTACATGTACTTTCAAAATAGTAAAAGAGTGACATATGGTTCTATCCTTAAATTTGAGTAATCTTGAGATGAACATATATTTGAGTTCTGAGTTCTTGAGTTCCTGATCTTTGAATTTCTACTCTTAATTATTGAATTGTAGTGTATTGAGATTATTGAGTTGATCGTTCATGTCTATCTTCAACATGAGCCCTACTCTTGAGTATTCATTGAGTTGTTATTGTGAATTTTTTAAAGAAAGCATAATTGTTTTAAACTGAGTATTTGAGAAAGTAAACAGGAGTTTGTGAAAGAGTTTTAACCAACATTTTAGCAAGAGTATAAGCGAACTAAGTATTTCTAAATGAATCGTATATTTTTTACATTGAGTAAATAGAAACCTTGTTTTCTAAATGAGCAATGAGTTCAGAGATAATTCAGAGTAGTTACCACTTTTAAGAGGATAGTTTGAGAAATTATCTCAAATTAGAGAAAGAATATTTTTATACATTTAAGCATGAATATATGTATTATTGGGAGTACTATTGAGCACCGATATGGGGATGAGTTCAGACAACTCAAAATTCTCATAAATCATGTCTTGCCAACATGGGTACAAGATCACACTTTTTAGACGAATCCATATTGGTTAGTAGATCCACTTAGTCTAGAGATTATATACCCTAGCATTGTATAGGAAAGTTCTAATAGGGGTGGGCGAGACGTTGTATCATTACGTAGCTCATAGTTATGGTTGTCGGTTACAGAATCTCCCAATCAGAGTTAAAGTTTATTTTAATATATCACTTACTATGTTTAGTTCAGAGATGAGTTAGTATTTTGTAAATATTTAAATGATTTAACTCCTTTATTTCATTACATTGAGCTTGAGTATATTTTATCTATTGTAGTCCTTTCATTAAGTTATTTTGCTTTAGCTATATTACATACTTGTACATTGAATCTACTGATGTCATTCGACCTGCATATTTTTATGATGCAGATATATGTGTTCATGATCATCAACATGCACTCTCTTGAGATCACTCTACACTTCAGCTGGCTTTTGGTGAGCATCCTTGCATTTCGGAGGACTTCACATTTACTTTTTAATTAGTAGTTTTGAGATGTCGTGGGTCTTTTCTCGACATCCTTCCTCAATAGTAGAGGCTTCATAGATAGACAAAGTCAAGGTGTCTCTCTGTATTTACTTTCTTTTGAATTATTTTACAAACTATAAGTATTGTTATATATTAGGTATTTTCTAGACTTTATGAGTTGAGTAATTGACTTTAACAAATTTAATTCTATTTTGAGCCTATCATTGTGTCACACCTCGAGCCTACACTCTAGATGTGGGTAGCACTCGAGAATCATTGTTGGTCCCCAAGAAAATCCTTAGCCTGACTAACTACTTAGCGGAAGACTTACTCAAGCAATAATAGGCTCAAAATAGAACTGAACTCGTTAAACTCAAATACTCATCTCATAAAATTTGAAAAATACTCAAAAGCAATACTTATAGTTTGTAAAACAACTCAAAAGAAAGTAAATATCGAGAGACACCTCACCTCTGTCTATCTATGAAGCTTATACTATCAAAGAAGGACGTCGGGACATGACCCACTACAACTCAAAACTACTAACTAGAAAGTAAATGTGAAGCTCTCCGGAATGTAATGAGGCTCACCAACGTTAGCTGAAGTGTAGAGTGATCTCAATGAAGCGTCTGTTGATGATCCTAAACACTTATATATGTATCATAAAAAGATGTAGGTTGAATAACATTAGTACATTGAATGTAAGAGTATGTAATATAGCTGAAGCAAAATAACTAAATGAAAGGACTGCAATAGATAAAATATACTCAAGCTGAGTGTAATGAAATAAAGGAGTTAAATCATTTAAAGCTTTACAAAATACTTACTCATCTCTGAACTTAACATACTAAGTGATATATTAAAATACACTTTAACACTATTAGGAGATTCCCTAATCAACAACCATTACTATGAGCTATGTTATGATACAACATCTTGCACATGCTGCCAAAATTGTCCTATACGATTCTGAGGTATAGAACATCTAAACTAAGTGGATCCACTAAGTAAATAAGGATTCATCTAAAAAGTATGATCCTTTACCTATGTTGGCATACATGGTTTATGAGGATTTTGAGTTGTCTGAACTCGTCACCATATCGGTGGGTTTTGAGGTAATTACTCAAAATACCCTCTTAAAAGAGGTAATGTTCTGAAGTATCTTTGAAATCATAAACTCATTTAGAAATCTAAATTTCTCTTTCAACTCTACTCAAACTCTGGTTTACTTTCTAAATAAATCGTTTAAAACAAATGAACCTCTAAAGCCAAAGGTCTCTCCCATGCCTTAGGAAAGGCTAAGCTACCCATACTAGATGCCTTCCGACTCAAAGCATTCGCTACCACGTTTTCCTTGCCCGGATAATAAAGAATGGTAATGACATAATCTTTCCACAATTCCAACCATCTACACTGTCTCATTTTAAGATTTGGTAGAGAAAAGTGACATTTCAGGCTACGATGATTGATAATGATCTCATAATGCACACCATAGAGATAATGCTTCCATAACTTCAAGATGAAGACCCCTACCACTAAATCTAAATCAAGAGTAGGGTATTTCTTCTCAAGTACCTTCAATTGTTGAGAAGAATAGTCTATGACTCTCTGTATTTTCATCAAGAGTAGCTCACCCTTGGATTCAAAGTTATATGTCTCTTTATGGGGTTGATATTTTTTTTATCTGTATTGTTCTATGTTACTACTTGTGGTGAATAGTTTAATTCATATCTTGGGCTGGCCATGTGATCCTTGATGAGTCCGAGATTTGGACTCATTTAGGGATTTATTTACAATGATTTAGTGTTCTCAAATGCTTATTTTGTGTCAATAACTGATGTAAAATCCTTGACTTTCAGGATTATGGTTTAAGGAGTAAAGCAAGGACACTAAGTTGCGAAAAGGAACAAAGTGAACTAAAAGAATGAAGAAAAGAGAACATGGTGATCGCCAAGTCCATTTAGCGAGTCGCTGAGTGGCTATTTGACCTCCTAAAGTTCTAGTGTGCCAAGTTTTGAAGATGAAAACCAAGTTGGCGAAAGAAAGGAGCACTCGGTGGATTGCCGAGTGGTTTCGCGATGCAATGTTGGATCGCCCAAAGTTACAGACCCTGAGGTTGTTGACGGCCAAGGTAGAAGGGCGATGGAATGGACAAAAGGGTGGATCGGCGATCCCGACTTACCGCGTCGAATGGCCCTTCGTAACATATTTTTGGTGACTATATATACAATTTTGAACATTTAGTTTAGTAACAAATTATTATTGAATTTTCAGTTCTAAGTTTTTGGTTTTGAATTCTCAGTATTGAGACAAGTTTCTCTCTAGTTTTTCCTAAACTTTGGAGAATTAAAGTTTTTCACTTTCGAGAAATTGGAAGTGGGTCTTTGAGATTCTTCGAATTGGAACATTGTAAAGACGAAATCAATCTTACCTAGTTGATGAAAACTCAATTTGGTAACGATTTTTATCTTTTTATGATGTCTAGCTAAAACCCCAATTCTTGGGGTGTGACTACGTGATTATGGGCTGATTTAGTTTATGGGTATTGCAAATTGTTAGTTTAAATGTTATTTAGAAGTGATTTTAATCAGTATTTATTGTTTAATTTAAGAATTGTAGTTGCAAATACAGTTCTACCTTCGTGTTTTTGGCTTGCTCGAGAAGTAGTTTTAAAACTAAGATTATTGATTGATGGTCTGTGTGTATTGGGTTGTTATGGGTTCAGCTCAAGAGAGTGAATCCTAAACTATTTTCCACGCATTCAACTCGAGAGAGTGAATGGACTAAGGTGTGGGCTGGTCTTATTTTACGTGCTTTTCAATGTTCGAGAGAAATCGACTTGATTCGGGGTAAATTGTTCGAGAGAAAATTTATTCCCTCTATGGCTTAGCTTACTCACTAATATACAACTATTCCCTAATAGTTGCAATTACCCATTTGTCTATATTAGCCTATAACCGAATCATATCCCAAGAACCCGTCTCATTATTATTATTTCGTATTGTTTGTTGTTATTGTAGTTGATAATTAAAACCTAAACCCCCTTATTTGACATTCGTGTCACCCCCTAATTTGAATGGTGTTTTTTTCCAATAGCTTTTATTCCTATGACTGATTTGATCATGTTCATACTTCTCAATTGAATCATAAACATGTACCGCTCCCTATGGGATTCGACCCCAACTCATTTAGTTGGGTTTTATACTAACTAGCGATCGTTGACACTTAGAATTGGATGAAGTGTCCTTGAAACGTTGAATCAAAATGGCGTCATTGCCGGGGAGTGGTGTTGGTTAAGATTATTTTGGTTAAGTTGAATTTTGTTCTTTTTAGTCATAGTTGAATCTACTTATTTTTAGTTTTGGTTTGTGTGTTACTGTTTTAAACAGAGGAAATGAGTGTCAACGAAAGCAATGGTAGCCAAGTGGGCCACCAAGATGACATCAGTAACCTTAACGATGTCTATGAGCAGAATGTTAATGACCCTCATCTGATGGGAGGAATTGGTGATATTCGCTTGTCTTCGGCTGAAGGGAACGTTATGTTCCACATTACAAGTACCATGTTGCAGCTTTTGCAATTCAAAGGGTTGTTCGGTGGGTTGGCTGATGAGGATCCCCATGAGCATATAAGAAATTTTGTTGATGTTTGCGGGCCATTCTCCTTCAAGAACATATCCCAAGAGTCGGTCCGATTGAGATTGTTCCCATTTTCTTTAATGGGAGAAGCATGTAAGTGGTTGGCTGAATTGCCAAGAGACTCCATCACTTCGTGGGAAGAGCTTGTCACCGCATTTCAAGTGCGATTTTTCCCTCCTTCGAAGATGATGACACTAAGGGACAGCATTCAGAGCTTCAAGCATCTGGAGGGCGAGCCAATCCATGAGACTTGGTTACGATTCAAGAAGTTGGTGCTTCAATACCAAACTCATGGTTTGCCTGACAACATTTTACTGCAATACTTTTACCGAAGCCTTGATTTGGTTAACAAGGGAGTAGATGACTAACTTTCTCCGAGAGGTTTGATGCAACAACCTTACATTATAACAGCCCAACTCTTGGATAGTATGACCAAAATTAACCGGGTGTGGTACACCCATGAGGATCAGGTCTCCCCTCTCACTTTTAAATTGACCAAGGAGCAGCTTGAGAAAGACCAAAACAAGGCAAAGATCATGACCCAACATGACATTTTGTCCAAAAATGTCATGGGAGCTGGTGCTAGAAGTGTTAATGTTGTGCGTGTCGGGTGTGCAAACCCCAAAGAGGCCAAGTTTAACGCATTGTATAACGAGGAGGTGAAGTTCCTAGCCAACCAAGGAGGTGATTATCGTGCAAACTATCTGAGGCAGGGTGGTAACCAAGGTTGGAACAGGGATTATGACTAGATAGATCATGATAGAGAGTGAAGGGATCGTAACCCTACTTGGAAGGAAAGGGATGGAGAGAAGGACAGGTACATTCCTCCCCATGAGCGTCAAAAACCCAAAGATTCTGAGGGTGGCCGGTTTGAGGATATGTTTTCTCGTATTCTTAACAAGGTTGAGGGGTCCGATAAAATTTTGAAAGAGATGAACGAAGATGTATCGACCCTTAGCCAGACGGTTACTTCTCATTCCGTCTCTATCAAGCAGTTGGAGACCTAAATGGGTCAGATTTCCTCTCTTTTAAACTCAAGACAACAAGGGCGATTGCCTAGTGACACTATGGCTAACCCCAAGAATGAAGTTTGAGTGAGGACTTGTGTCGTGCCACGACGTTAACTCAGGCGCTGCTTGGGAGGCAACCCAAGTTTATATTTGCTTTCTTTTGTATTTTGAAATAATGGTGTGTTGATTGTGCAAGTGAAAAAGTGGAATGTGTTTGAAAAGTGCAGGTTGGCGAGCAAAAATCCCAATCGAAGACTCATCAAAAAAGATGGCGAGCCCGACTTGGACCGCCGTTGGACTCAAGAACTTCTATGGTTGGAGTTTGTAAAACTTGGCGAGCCCAGGAGTAAATCGACGTGCCGCCAAACAGGTCGGTGATCACGACTTTGTCCATCGTTTGGACCCCCACATTAACTGGAGGTCCTGTAAAACTCGGCGAGGTAAGTACCCACCCTGCATGTCGCCGAATGGTTCGATGAGCAAGACTAATGTCTCTGAAAGGGCGAGAACTGGATGGATTTAAAGGCCAAAGGTTTAAACTTTCAAACTATTTCACATTCCCTCACTTTTTAACTTCCCAAACTCACACCCGCACTATATTTTTTTATATTTTTGCATTATTACTACTCTCTAGTCGTCAATTGTGTGTTCGGAGTTGGAAATATTTTCCGCCTAGCATTTCAACTTATATATTCGGCATTAAAGGTTGGTTTTTCGAACCCCAAACTCGTATTTAGTTGTTATACTCATTTGCAAATTGTTTTGATCTTAGTGATGTGTGCTAGGCCTCTCTGAATCGTAAATGTGTGCTTGTTCTCTTGTTTTAATTTAAATATCATGCCTAAAATGCCTAAGTTGTCGATTTCCCAAATTTTGTGCTTTAAAATTGTTTTAAATTATTGGGTTGTGCTAAATTGTTGTTGGTTCTAGTCGGGTGAAGTCTGAGTAACCCAAATTTGTTCCAAGCTTTGACCAATGATAGAGCGGTTGACGTCATTCTTAAGGGCTAAAGTCGTCAAATAGCCAAATTTGGCAAAACCGGGACAAGTCTGAGTATCCCGGGGGCATGGGTCTTATGGGTCTAAGTTTAATTATTCTAGTGTATGGTTTGATTTAGTATTCGAGGGCTGTGGGGTTGATTTTGGGAGTCGGGGTGAAAATAGGCACGTTGGGCACTTTGGCGAGGTGGGTCGAGCTCACCAAACCACTCGGCGGTTCGCCGAAATCCCTTAGATTGCCTTTATTTTCATGCTAATTTTGAGTTTAGGTTCTGTAACTTTCGGCGAGAAGCCTGAGTTCGCCGAGTGCACTCGACCACTCGCAGAAAGTCTTCTTTGATCGCCCTTTATGCGCCCCTGACCCTTAAAATACACTGTAACTTTTGGCGGGCAAGTCCTTGCTCGCTGAATGCTATCGGTGATTCACCGAAAGTCTCTTCCATCACAGACATACCAATTTTTCTGGGAATTTTTTAGCCAATCCTTTCGGTGAGCCCGATCTGGCTCGCCAAAGTGTTTTGGTGACTCTCCGATCGATTCGGCGAGTCTGTCTGCAACTGTTTTTCTGTAGCTTTTCCTGAAACGAATCTAACTCATTTTGATGTTTTTGCAGATATGGCTAGAACCAACCTCGACATGCCGCCCTGTAAAAGAGCACGGGGAATAGTAATCAATGAAGGGGCAGCAAATCCCCCTAAAAAGGGAAGAAAATAGCCTCCAAAGGGAGGCAAGGGCAAAGGCAAGAATCCAGCCTCTAACGTTTCGGAGCACAACTCCGGCAGTGAGGGAGAGTCCTTTGACTCCCAAGTTGCATTCTCTGAGCCCAATGATGACAAGCCTCTATAGTCCATGCGAGGGAAGATTTGTGCTAGGTCTCACCCAAACCCATCAAGATCTCCAGAGGCCGCCCCTCCTGCAGCAGATACAGTGCCAGCTCCGGCACTGTCTGTGGCCCAGTGCCCCAATACAGGTCCCTCCTCCCAGGCTACTCAATAGATTAAAAGCTGATAGGTTGCGGACTATTCTTAAGGAGAAGCTACTTTCCACTGAGGGCCTAGATGGAAAATACTCTAGGGTGAGGGAGACACTCCAATACCATCGCTTCAAGCAGTTTACCAGGCCCTAAGGCCCATACATTCCTACATGGGTCCAGGAGTTCTACACAGCATACGACGACTTGGTACCAAAGGGCAAGAAGAAGACCAGTCCCTTTAGACCGGTGAAGTCTGTCATAGTCCGAGGGAAGAAAGTAGGGTGCGATCATATTAATATTGTACTCGATAGGGCTACAAGTTCTACATATGCATATGAGGGCTTGGCTACTACTCAGTCCCTGGATGACGTAAAAGGCTGTCTTGCCCCTCTTATTTCTGATACCACCCCGAGGTGGATTGAGGCAGGAGCTCCCATCGAGAAGAAGGACCCAAATGTAGCTGCACAATATTGGTTCGAGTTCATCAGCAACTCCATCATGCCTTCCCAAAATGAGTCCATCATCCTCCATCCCAAGGCAGCTTACCTTGGGTCGATCATATCCAGGAGGAGGATTAACATGGGACTCATCATAGAGCAGGATATGGCCATGAGGTCCAAGAAGAGACAGACATCCCTTCTCTTCCCGGTTTTGATTACGATGCTGTGCCGGCGTGCTGGAGTTCCTCGTGATGAGACGAGAGATTTTGAGGTCACTCCTACATCCTCCACTGATATCTGGCGTATAGAGGCTGAGTACACTCGGGAGGAGGCAGACAAGAGGAGAGCGGCTTCGGTGGATATATCCCTAGAGATTGATGTAGAGACGATTCCTGTAGAGGCATATTTGCCTACTACATCCTCTGGGCATTCGAGTACACCTTCTCCCATTTCTTCCTCCCAGGCTCCTGGTACTTCTGTCACTTCCCAGCCCGCTAGGATTACTCAGGCTATGATCCTGAAGATGTGAGGGTGACTCGATTAGAGGTTGCGGTACCATGGATGATCGAGAGTGATATCCTTGCTGCATTGACACCCCTCCGGACTTCTATTGATGATTTGACGGTGAGAGCCGCAACTTGTGAGCATCAACAGGGGGAGTCTTCTTAGGTGATGACTTTGAAAGCTGAGGTTCTAGATCTGAGGAAGGATATGGACTACTTGAAGTCCGTTGACTTCACTTCATTATTGGAGGCAACAGATAATGTGGATGCCTCGACCAGTTCTGAGATTCCTCCAGTCACCACTGGAGATGTGTCGATGGATGATGTGGCAGCTAATGAGTCAGAGGCAGAGATCGACGAGGAGCAGATTGAGGTGAGAGAGGAGAGCATCTATAGAAACCTTCTAGATCTGGAGGAGATGATTGTTTAGTCAGTGATTAAACCATCGCTGACCGAGACGTCCATGGCAGGCCCTAGTGGTTCGAGTGTTGCTGCTACTACAGCCGGAACTGATGCCCCGACAGATGTGGCGACTATTTAGACAAGACCTTTATTTACCTCCCTCTCTGTCATTTCTATTGATTTTTAGAGTTTGTATTGGATTTGAGGAGAAATTGCGTTTTATTTGTGGTAGGGTGAGGTATTTCCATACATACCTCTTGTGATTATTGTTTTTGTTTATACAGTGGGTTTTGTGCTGTAAATTGTGTTTTGGTACTGTTTTGTGGATGTTTGAGCTTGTAGCTCCTTATTTTAATTGCAAATGATTTTTAGGCCCTTCTGAAAAAATTTGCCACCTCTTGGTTGTGTTCAATTGTGGTTGTTCTTATACAAATTTGAGTGTCGGTCATGATCAATACCGATGACTTAAATAGTGTTTTTAATCAAACAAAAATGAATGTGCGTCTATGATGAGGCCAAATGAAGTTGCATAGACAATATGTGAACTTTTTGCATCTCGTTGTGACTAGCCGATTATCGAATTGAGTCTCTTGTGATGAACATTGCACACTAGCGAAAGTGTGGAGTCTTGTTTGATATTGGTGCCAATGCCATGTGTGATGAGCTTATCGTGAACCTTGTGTGATGACGCCTAGAATTTGCTTCGTTGGTCCGGTTGACTAAGTGATGCAAGCTCTTGAAATGATCATAGGCAACAATTATAAAGAGTGAAATAATTTGACATTATACCTCTTTTGTGGCCAACCTTGTAAGTGTGTGAACTTTGCTTGAATCCCCTTTGAGCCTTATTCTTTTCTTGGAAGAAACTTGAGCAAATGAGACCTCTCTTTATCCATTCACCTATAATCCTCATGGAATGTGGTTTGTTTGAATAGCCAACTTAGGCTTAACTTAGGCCAAAAGCCTAAGTTGGGGGTGTGGTGAAAAGAGAAGGAAAATCAAAAAATGTGAAGAAGTCCCCCTTGATCCATGGACTTGAAAAATATGGAACCCCTTCATAATAAAAAAAAAGAGAATGAAAAGAAGAAAGACGAAGAAAAAGAATGAAAAAGTTGTGAAATAAAGTAGTGAAAGTTGCAATAGAAAATGGGGTGTTCGGTAGTCCATGAGAATTGAATAATGGGGTGAATTTTTAGCATGAATGAAAATGCTGAAAAAAAGAAAGGAAAGTTGTTCATACCACATTTCATGAGGATAGCAGTCACTGAGCCTAAATGACCATATCTTTGCACTCAGCCCCGTTACAAGCCTTGAAAAGACCTTTTTAATCTTGAGTGAGCTGAAACAAATATTAGCTGGAAAATAAGGGCAAGCCTATGGTGAAGTCATGAATGTGTTCACCTTTTTGAGTGTGAGAGTTGTTTGGGATTTCGGAACTATAATGTGTTGAACAATTGTGTGTAAATATGGAATCATTCTTTGTGTGAGGGCAATTGAGTACCTTTGTTGAGCTTAAACTTGAATTTGAAGCAAGTATTGTGAACTTGAGAATCTTCAATAAAGGTGAGTCACAACTTGAATCTTTGAGTGCACAATTGATCCTTGCATGAGTAAGTTGAGTCTTGTTGTGAGCATTCATGATTGAGTCTTGTGTAGCACTATTTGAGACATCCTTTTTGAACAGCTGAACTTGAGTTTTACTTGAGGACAAGCAAAAGTTTAAGTTGGGGGTGTTGATGAGTCCGAGATTTGGACTCATTTAGGGCTTTATTTACAATGATTTAGTGTCCTCAAATGCTTATTTTGTACCAATAACTAAAGTAAAATCCTTGACTTTCAGGATTATGGTTTGAGGAGCAAAGCAAGGACACTAAGTTGCAAAAAGGAACAAAGCGAGCTGAAAGAATGAAGAAAAGAGACCCTGGTGATCGCCAAGTCCATTTGGCGAGTCGCCGAGTGGCTACTTGACCGCCTAAAGTTCCAATGTGCCAAGCTTTGAAAAAGAAAACCAAGTTGGCGAGAGAAAAGAGCAGTCGGCGGATCTCCGAGTGGTTCCGCAATGCAGTGTTGGATCGCCCAAAGTTACAAACCGTGAGGTTGCTGACGGATAATGCAGAAGGGTGATGAAATGGACCAAAGGGCGGATCACCGAGTGGATTGGTGATCCCGACTTACTGCACCGAATGGCCCTTCGCAGCATATTTTTGGCGACTATAAATACAATTTTGAACATTTAGTTTAGTATCAAATTATTATTGAATTTTCATTTCTAAGTTTTTGGTATTGAATTCTCAGTATTGAGACAAGTTTCTCTCTAGTTTTTCCTAAGCTTTGGAGAATTGAAGTTTTTCACTTTCAAGAAATTGGAAGTGGGTCTTTGAGATTCTTCGAATTGGAACATTGTAAAGACGAAATTAATCTTACCCAGTTAATGGAAACTCAATATGGTAACAATTTTTATCTTTTTATGATGTCTAGCTAAAACCCCAATTCTTGGGGTGTCATTATGTGATTATGGGCTGATTTAATTTATGGCTATTGCTAATTTTTAGTTTAAATGATGTTTAGAAGTGAGTTTAATTAGTAATTATAGTTTAATTTAAGAATTGTAGTTGCAAATGCAATTCTACCTTCATGTTTTTGGCTTGCGAGAGAGAGAGAAGTTTCAAAACTAAGATTATTGATTGATGGTCTGTAGGTATTGGGTTGTCATGGGTTCAGCTCGAGAGAGTGAATCCTAAACCCTTTTCCACACATTTAGCTCGAGAGAGTGAATGGAATAAGTTGTGGGCTGGTCTTATTTTGCGTGCTTGTCGATTTTCAAGAGAAATCGACTTGATTTGAAGTAAATTGTTCGAGAGAAAATTTATTCCATCTATGGCTTAGCTTACTCACTAATATACGGCTATTCCCTAACAGTTGCAATTACCCATTTGTCTATATTAGCCTATAATCGAATCACATTCCAAAAACCTGTCTCATTATTGTTATTTCGTATTGTTTGCTGATGTTGTAGTTGATAGTTAAAACAAAAACCCCCTATTTGACATTCGTGTCACCCCCTGATTTGAATGATGTTTTTATTCGATAACTTTTATTCCTATGACTGATTTGACCATGTTCATACTTCTCAATTGAATCTTAAACACGTACCGCTCCCTGTGGGATTTGACCCCAACTCATTTAGTTGGGTTTTATACTGACTAGCGATCGTTGACACTTAGAGCTGGATGAAGTGTCCTTGAAACGTTAAATCAATCTGACCAGTGCAGTGGAGCTTGAGTACATGCATGTTTAAGCGGCTGATACAACACCTCAATTAAGAGACATCTCACTTTTAATCCAAGGGTAAACTACTCTTTTAGGCTGTCATAGGTTCTTCTGCATCTTCTTGTCCTTCTTTTCGGACAGATACATTCTAGGTTTTGGTTTATGTTTTAGTTTGGGGGTTGCATCCCCACAGTTGACTATTTAGAGTTTCGGTATGACGACTTTCAATTCTTAGGGATTGTTTTCCATATTAAATATTTTTTCTATTGATTTAGTTATGGGGACTCAATCCTTAGTTATCAAAACTTTTTGATTTCTTTATTCTAATGAACTTGGTTTATAAATGGTGTTGGGTTGGTTTTTGGGTTAGCCTTTTATTCTCCCACCATGTGGTTAGAGTGTGTGTCACTTACAATGTTTGGAGTCACGACAATATTTGACTACATATACGTACATCATCTTCTTATTTTGTATAATCAATCCAATACAAAACAAAACTAACATTAGTGAATACTTTTTACTATTTTTGTGTTGTTGAATTTGATTTTGTTCATTTTGATATTTTTCACCCTCATCTAAACAAATATGAATAATAATAATGTCTATTGAATTGAATTTGGTAGGAAAAAATATTTTTTTACAGTCATGGAGAATTACAACTTGACCTTATGATGAAAAAATAAGTTATACTTTGTGTGTATGATTTTCTTTAGAATTTCCTCTTCTTCCCACCCTCCGCGTCTCTTTATATTTATCAATTTTCATGCAATACATGTTTCTTTAGAAGAGACATATTAATAGAAGGTTAAGAAAAATAAAAAGAAAATTAAACAAATTATATCCAGAATATAAACAACTCAATATCACAAAAACTGATAACGACAAATTAGATCAATTAATAGATAACATATCTAAAGTAGAATATAAATATATTCAATACTTAAGGATACAATGAATAACGAGAATAACGAATATAGACAAAAACTCTCTGAAATAATTATAGCAAAAAGACAAGAATTAAGACATATGCAAAATAGACTTAACAGCAATATATTTGCAGGAATTTGTAAAAAATCTATAGTAGCACAGAGAAAAACTATTTTATATCTACAAATACAAATAGAAATCTTAGAATATAAACTACAACACAATTTATAAATGAATAAAGAAGAATATGCAATAGATGAAAAAACATATGAAAACTATGACGGATTAAAAATAAAAATAATATTTTCTAATCTAGGAAGAAGATATAAGAAAATAGGTGACAATCTAAGTTTAATGTTAGAAAAAAAATGGTAAAATTAGAAGATAGTTTAACTGCTATGATAAGAATAACAAAAGAAAATGAAGAAATAGATAGAAAAACGGAGATTGAAAAAATAAAACAACAAGCAAAAAAGTAAGTACAACAATTGAAAGAAGTAAAAAATTCTAAAATAATAGAACTAGAAATAGAGCTGGCAATGTTAAAAGAAATGTATGAAATTAAACAAAAAGAAAAAGAACAAAAAACAAAATTAGCAAATGAGATAATTAAATTTAAAGAAAAATTACAATTAGAAGATGAATTAAAAGAAAAAGAAGAAAATAACCAAGATAATCTACCTGAAATAAGAATTGATGAAATAAATGACGATGATCTATATGAACAACATTCGGAAACAAGCGAAACATATACGGAACTTTTAACAAACATAGATAATACAAAGAATTTAGAAGTAAATGCAGGAGACATAGACATGGATGAAAAACCTAGTACACCAGGAATAAAAAATCCAAAATATTTAAAATATTATAATACAAACTACGTACAATATGATAAAGAAAAAACTATATGGGATAAAAGATTGAATAAAAACTGGACATCTAAATCAATAACTGAACAACATAATTTTTAAGATTTAGACTGTGTAGCAGATATAAATAAAACAATCCAATTATGGATGGGATATATATCTAAACAATTAATAGATAACAAAATAGGATTGACAGAAATACCAGGATATATAGAAAGAACATTTATAGGAACAGTAAAATTATGGTTACAAAATCTATCATATGAAAGTTTAAAAACTTTAAGAAGTAATAAACAATTGATGGTGAATTAGCTACTACAACTATGGAGATATTATATAAATACGAAATAGCTATAAGAAATGAATTTAGTTGTATGACAACAGAAGTAGAAGAACAAAATAAAGAAAAAATCATAAACCGGAATCTAATTACAAAATTAGCAATATGTAATATGTGTTATATAGATGAATATACATGTGCATTTAGAGAATACTATTATAAAGGAACATATAGCACAAAAGAAAGTAAAGAAATAAGAAAATTATATTTTACAAAATTACCAGAACATTTTAATTCAAAAGTAATAAAAAGTTGGAATGAAGCAGGATTAACAGATACCTTAGGAGCTAGAATGAAATTCTTACAACGATGGTTTATAGAACTGTGTGAAAAACATAAGGAAGAAATAAAAATGGAAAAGATATTAGTAAAAAACCTAGCATGTTGCAAAAATAAAACAGCACCCCAATTTGGTTGTACGGATAGGTATTATACAAGTTAAAAAAAAAAACTATAAAAGATATAGATCAAAATATAAGTATAAAAGACTAAGGAGAAACTACTATGTAAAAAACTACAAAACCAAAAGACCATATAGACCAAAGAGAAAACTAACGGAATGTACTTGTTATAATTGTGGAAACTTAGGACACATAGCTAAAGATTGCAAATTACCTAAAAATCCAAAGAAAAAACAAATATCAGAAATACTAGTGGACAATGAAAAATATACACAAATAGAGTACGTAGATTATGAATTAGAAAGTAAAGATAGTATATATGAATTATCAGAAAACAAAACAGACGAAATGGAAAATAATCCAGTAATAGAACCAGATAATGAATACTATATAAATGACTGAAACCGATATACAAATAATAAATAAAGAAAATTATCAAGATGAAGAATCGGCAGAACAAAAAATAATATTTGATAATAATATATTTGAACAAATAAAAGGAAAGGAATTAGACCTAAGCGTAGAAAAAAAAATTGAAATACCAACAACAAGAAATTGGTATAAACGACAAAAAGAAGAATATTATGTAGTAAGTCAAAGAGAACATATCATAGATTGTAAATACACCAAAGGAAAGGCTAAAATACCAATAATAAACAAACGAATAATCAATAAAGAAATACAAGATATTAAGGCTAAACACCCAATTAAATATGTACATTTAGGAGGAACAGAAATACTAATAAAAGCATGTTTTAGAGAAGGAATAGATACACCCATATAAATATACTTAGCGGATGATAGAATTATACAACCCATAGAAAAAAGTATAATAAGTGCAGTAAAAGTTAACCTCATATACCAAAAATTTAAATTTATAATAAGTGATAACTACTCAGTAGCAATAAATGACAGAAACATAGATAAATCAGTAGTATTATATTGGAAAATGTCAGGGATAGAACTAGCCCCAGGAAGTAAAATATTTACAGCTAGATGTAAAAACTTATATGTTTTAACAACAAAACATAAAATAACAGCAAAAAATAAAATAAAAAAAATAAAAATAGAAGATCCTTTTGAAAGTATAGTTACAGTCATAGATAATAATGATTATAGTTATAATGAGATTGATATAGAAGAAGATTTAGAAATAGTAAAAGAAAGATTAAGCACATTAAAAAGAATAAACTATGAAATACCCCAAATATCATCAAAAATGAGTACCTCGAGAAGAATAGATAAAACTCCACAAAAATCAATAGAAGAAGAAATAAAACCACATCATTACTACATAACTGGAGTAATGGAACAACGAAAATATTTAATATTAATAAATACAGGACAAGAAGAAAACTATATTACAAGAGAATTAGTAACAGAAGATGAGATAATTACTACTGAACAATTATTCCCTGAACTACCAAAGACATTAATATATACCGAAGAAACTACAGAAAAGGAGATAATCATTGGAGGAGTGCCAATAGTAATAAAGTTTAAACAATATCAAGGAGATAAAAGTATCACTTTAGGAATAAAATGGCTAGAATAAGTAAAACCATATAATCTAGAAGACAAACAGTTGACAATAAATTATGAAAATAAAAGAGTAATAATAAAAAGAACTTTAATATGATAAAAATATGAAAATATATATACTTGCAAAGATAATAATAGAGGGATATTACAACAGATATTATACGCCAATGATAGATATAGGAGCAGAAGCTAATATATGTAAATACAATTGATTACCAGAAGAAAAATGGGAAAAATTAAAAACACCAATAGTAGTAACAGGATTTAATAATGAAGGGAGCATGATCACATATAAGGCAAAAAATATGAAAATACAAATATGGGATAAGATATTAACTATAGAAGAAATGTATAACTTCGAACTTACAACAAAAGATATGCTATTAGGAATGCCATTTTTAGAAAAATTATACCCACATATAATAACAAAAACACATTGGTGGTTCACAACACCATGTAAACAAAAAATAGGAGCGAAAAGAGTAAATAACAAAAAAACAAAAAACAACAGAATAGATAAAAGGAAGTGAAAAGATTGCACAAAAATTAGAAAATATAAAAGAAGAAGACCCTAAAATAGAATTAATTATATTCTCTATAGATAAAGTAAAAATAATCCAAGATAAGTTAGAATTATTATATAGTGAAGATCTTTTACAAGGATGGGAGAAACATAAAACAAAAGTAAATATTGAGCTAATTGATAATAAGAGTATAATAACCTAAAAACCATTAAAATATAATTTTAATGATTTAACAGAATTTAAGATACATATAAGTGAATTACTAGAAAAAGGTATATACAAGAAAGCAATAGCAAGCATACAAGCCCAGCATTTATAGTAAATAAACATAGTGAGCAAAAAAGAGGAAAAAATAGAATGGTTATTGATTATAGAAATTTAAATGCAAAAACTAAAACATATAATTACCCAATACCAAATAAAATATTAAAAATAAGAAAAATACAAGGATATAATTACTTTATTAAATTTGACTGCAAATCAGGATTTTACCAGTTAAAGTTAGAAGAAAAATCTAAAAAACTTACAGCATTTACAGTACCACAAGGATTTTATGAATGGAATGTATTACCATTTGGATATAAAAACGCACCAGGTTGATATCAACACTTCATGGATAATTACTTTAAACAACTA
The DNA here is from genome assembly GCA_036553675.1 of Solanum okadae. Classification (NCBI taxonomy): domain Eukaryota; kingdom Viridiplantae; phylum Streptophyta; class Magnoliopsida; order Solanales; family Solanaceae; genus Solanum; species Solanum okadae. The sequence continues at coordinate 35,325,343 of CM071682.1, read as the reverse complement.
GAAAATTGTGTAGTATATATTGATGATATATTAGTATATTCTAAAACCCAAGATAAACACATAAGATAGTTAGAAAAATTCATACATATTACAGAATATTCAGGCATAAGCCTCAGTTAAAAGAAAGCAGACCTAATGAAAAGCCAAATAGAATTCTTAGGAATACAGATAGATAAAAATGGAATAAAAATGCAAACGCATATAGTACAAAAAATAATTAACTCAAATGAATAGCTAGATACAAAAAAGAAATTACAATCATTCTTAGGACTAGTAAATCAAGTAAGAGAATACATACCAAAATTAGCAGAAAATTTAAAACCATTACAACAAAATTTAAAGAAAGATGTAGAATACCAGTTCGATAAAAAAGACCAAACACAAATACAAAAAGTAAAATTATTATGTAAGAACCTACCTAAACTATATTTTCCGGTTGAAAACAAAAAAATTTCTTATATAGTAGAACAAGAAAAATACAGGACTCAGTAACTACAAAAGAAATGAGAAGATTGGTATTAAATATATTAAATTTTAGATTTACTATTGAAGTAATAAAAACTGACAAGAATGTTATTGTAGATTACTTATCAAGACAAAGCTACTCAAACTGAGAAAGAAAATACAATTAAAGATAAACTCAAAGCCATTACTACACTTTGTATCAAAGTGGACAGTATGGACAATGAGATACAAAAGCTAAAGACTAGTGAAGATAATCTGAAGTCTAAAGCTAGTACAAGTCAGCAGCATGACTATTAAAATACGGAGCTAAGTCGACCGAAAGACTTTAAAAATCGAGAGCTAAGAGGTGACGTTGGGAAACACCTTAAAACCCATAATGTTTGCTTAAAGACAGCTGTAGGTACAAGTAAACAAATTAGTGAAAAATAGCATAAGAATGCAAACTTAAACCAACTATTTGAAAAACCATTTACCCCAAAAACGTCAAGAAACACATTGACTATGGAACCACAAACCTCTACATATGCAGATAGTCTACAGAACGAGAAAAAATTATATAACCATGTTACGAGAACCTATATTGAAAATATATACAAAATCCAAACTTATTTGAACCTTAACCCTAAATCCACTACAACCAAAGAACCAAATCAAGACTACCTAACCCAAAAATTACAAGGTTATAACAAGTTAATCGTATAACCAAAAACTAATGCCAATTTAGTAAGAACATGTTACAATTATGGACTATTAAATATCGTACATACATACGATGGAGAAGAGATAAGTGGAATACCAGAACTACACAAAGCATTCGTCACATATAAAAGAGTTACCAAAGGAAACTTATTTTATATAAAGTTTTATACAGCACCAGCGGAGATATTATATGAAGAGATAAAACCTCTGATTCAAGTTATTAAGATCGGACTAACCAAAGACATGATTATACCTGAAGATATTGGACAACAGGAAGAAATACGAAAAATAGAGATACCAAGTTTTTATGCCAATAAAAGAATAATTGGTATATCAACTATTATACAAGAGTTAGCAAACAATTATTTAAACGGAAATGCTATATGGAGTTACTACTCTAGAGACCAGTTAATGATATATTCAAATTCAAGAAAACTAAGGAAAGAAGATATGGATGAAGTCCAGAGATGGATTTTATCACTATTAAAACTAGAAGAAAGACCTACGACAAGAGCACTCAAAGCAAGATTTATTTCGCCATAACTATTAACCAGATATTGCAAGCTAATTGGACACAAATACCCTGATCATCTATGTACAAAATGTAATGGAGAAGACAACGTGATTCCAGATGTCCAGCTATAATAAAGTCTAAAGAGATAAGAAGATAAAGAAGAAAGTCGTAGATAAAGAGATAAGGCAAAGAAGACATATTTAGTTTTTAAAAAAAAGCCAAAAGCAAATAGTATAAAGTAAATAGTACCATGTAAAAAAGTCATAAAGTAAATAGTACTATGTAATAAAGTCATGAAATAGGTACATTATTGTGCAATATAGGTGTATTATTAATAGGACAAGTGTAAAAGTAGAAGGTATGCATTATTGTGCAGTAAGTAGTATAATACGTGCATTATTGTGTATTACTATAGACATTAGACAGAAATTCCTTTCTAAATAAAGGAAGGTACATGTAAATGAATAAGCAGGCCTTGAAGCCTTCAATAAAGCTTTCTTAAAAACACACTCTCAAATATTTAAATACTTAATAGATAATGGAACAACCTTCAGATATCATGGATAAGCAAGAGGCAAAGGTATATTGTTCAAAAAATATGCAGAACTAATTTCATATATTCCTGAATATCATATATATGATTGAATAAATTTAAGTTAGTTATTATGTATTAGAATTATTTGAATCATGATTTCTAGTTTATTAGCACACTGGAAACAGGAAGAAAACTTCTATACTATGCCATCCTAATGTTGAAACAGGTAGGCAAGGAAAGCCGTTTAGGAAAGTAAACAAAGTTGAGGCACTGATAAGAAGGAAGTATCCGCTAAAGTACGATGCTAGTAGAGACAGGAGAACATGATAAATAGATAATCTAGTTCATAATGATCTAATATGGATTTAATCAATTATGGATATGATAGGAAGGAATAATTGAAAATAAAAAAAAACCTGCATAACAACGAACATGACTACATACATGCATGATGAAATAACAAAAAACTATGAAACTTTAATCCTATATATACTTAGAGGTATAGAGATAATTGAATTAAGAAGAATCATATGGAAAAAAATATTTAATGATAACGAATCAGAAGATATATTAAACCAACAATGGTATGAAATAGACCTACATGATTTAGACCCCGAAAGAATAGAATGGTATGATTTAGAAATAAATTCAAATTAAAATGAACTACTAATATTCACAATATTGGATAGAAGCTATGGAAAATATAAAACTATTGGAACAATTAATGGAAAATAATTTATATATATACCTAAGAACCCAAGATATGATATATCTAGAATATATCATAAATAATATTAAAGAGATATCAAGATTAAGACACTTAGCAAAAGAATATTATAATAAAATCTTTAAAGTAAATTCCTCACCTACCAAAAATGATACACCTACCAAAAATGTCATGAATTCCACACCTACCACACTACCAAAAATATCATGAATCCCTCACCTACCAAAAAGATGAATTTCGCACCGAAAGCAGGGAATTTAAAACTATTACAACAAAAATTAAAGAAAGATGAAGAATACCAGTTTGATAAACGTATCAGAGCTATGGATGAAAAGAAATATAAGAAGAGATATACTAAGTAGAAAGTTAAGAAAAATAAGAAGAAAATTAAACAAATTATATCCAAAATATAAACAACTCAATATCACAAAAACTGATAACGACAAATTAGATCAATTAATAGATAACATATCTAAAGTAGAATATAAATATATTCAATACTTAAAGATACAATGAATAACGAGAATAACGAATATAGACAAAAACTTACTGAAATAATTATAGCAAAAAGACAAAAATTAAGACATAGACAAAATAGACTTAACAGTAATATATTTGCAGGAACTTTTAAAATATCTATAATAGTACGGAGAAAAACTATTTTATATCTACAGATACATATAGAAAGTTTAGAATATAAACTTCAACACAATCTATAAATGAATAAGGAAGAATATGTCATAGACGAAAAAACATATGAAAACTATGACGGATTAAAAATAAAAATAATATTTCCTAATCTAGGAAGAAGATATAAGAAAATAGGTAACAATCTAAGTTTAATGTTAGAACAAGAAACGGTAAAACTAGAAGATAGTTTAACTGCAATGATAAGAATAACAAAAGAAAATGAAGAAATAGATAGAAAAACGGAAATTGAAAAAATAAAACAACAAGCAAAAAAGGAAGTACAACAATTTGAAGAAGTAAAAAATACTAAAATAATAGAACTAGAAAAACAACTGGCAATATTAAAAGAAATGTATGAAATTAAACAAAAAGAAAAAGAACAAAAAACAAAATTAGCAAGTGAGAGAAATAAATTTAAAGAAAAATTGCAATTAGTAGATGAATTAGAAGAAAAAGAAGAAAATAACCAAGATAATCTACCTGAAATAAGAATTGATGATATAAATGACAATGATCTAGATGAACAACATTCAGAAACAAGCGAAACATATACAGAACTTTTAGCAAACATAGATAATACAAACAATTTAGAAGTAAATATGGGAGACATAGACATGGATGAAAAACCTAGTACATCAGGAATAAAAACCCAAAAAACTTAAAATATTATAATGAAAACTATGGACAATATGATAAAGAAAAAACTATATGGGATAAAAGATTAAATAAAAAATGGACACCTAAACCAATAACTGAACAACATGATTTTTTAGATTTGGACTGTGTAGCAGATATAAATAAAACAATCCAATTATGGATGGGATATATATCAAAATAATTAATAGATAACAAAATAGGAATGATACAAAACACTAGGATATATAGAAAGAACACTTTTAGGAACAGTAAAACTATGGCTACAAAATTTATCAGATAAAAGTTTAAAAACTCTAAGAAGTAATAAAAAATCTAATGGTGAATTAGCTACTACAACTATGGAAATATTATATAAGTACGAAATAGCTATAAGAAATGAATTTAGTAGTATGACAACAGAAGTAGAAGAACAAAATAAAGAAAAAATCATAAATTGGAATCTAATGACAAAATTAGCAATATGTAATATGTGTTATATAGATGAATATACATGTGCATTTAGAGAATATTATTATAAAGGAACATATAGCATAGAAGAAAGTAAGGAAAAAAGAAAATTATATTTTACAAAATTACCAGAACCTTTTAATTCAAAAGTAACAAAAAGTTGGAATAAAGCAGGATTAACAGATACCTTAGGAGCTAGAATAAAATTCTTACAATGATGGTTTATAGAACTATGTGAAAAGCATAAAGAAGAAATAAAAATGGAAAAAATATTGGTAAAAAACTTAGCATGTTGCAAAAATAAAATAGTACCCCAATTCGGTTGTACAGACAGATACTATAAAAATAAATATAATAAAAAATACAGATCAAAATATAAATATAAAAAACCAAGAAGAAGATACTATGGAAAAAACTATAAAACCAAAAGACCATATAGACCAAAGAGAAAACTAACGGAATGTACTTGTTATAATTGTGAAAAATTAGGACACATAGCTAAAGATTCTAAATTACCTAAAAATCCAAAGAAAAAACAAATATCAGAAATAATAATAGACGATGAAAAATATATGCAGATAGAATACATAGATTATGAATTAGAAAGTGAAGATAGCATATACGAAATATCAGAAAATGAAATGGATAACGATATAGAAGTGGAATCAGACAATGAATTCTATAATATAACGAATGACTGAAAAAGATATACAAATAATAACTAAAGAATAATACCAAAATGAAGAATCTTCAGAACAAAAGATAATATTTGATAATAATACAAATAAAAGGAAAAGAATTAGACCTAAGCGTAGAAATAATATTCAAAATACCAACAATAAGAAACTGGTTTAAATGACAAAAACAAGAATATTATGTAGTAAGTCAAAGAGAACATATCATAGATTGCAAATATACCAAAGGAAATGCTAAAATACCAATAATAAGCAAACGGATAATCAATAAAGAAATACAAGATATTAAGGCTAAAAATCCAGTTAAATATGTACATTTAGGAGGAACAAAAATACTAATAAAAGAATGTTTTAGAGAAGGAATAGATACACCCATAGAACTAGCCTCAGGAAGTAAAATATTTACAGCTAGATGTAAAAACTTACATGTTTTAACAACAAAACATAAAATAACAGCAAAAAATAAAATAAAAAAAATAAAAATAGAAGATCCTTTTGAAAGGATAGTTACAGTCATAGATAATAATGATTATAGTTATAATGAGATTGATATAGAAGAAGATTTAGAAATAGTAAAAGAAAGATTAAGCATATCAAAAAGAATAAACTATGAAATACCCCAAATATCATCAAAAATGAGTACCTCGAGAAGAATAGATAAAATTCCACAAAAATCAATAGAAGAAAAAATAAAACCACATCATTACTACATAACGGGAGTAATGGAACAATGAAAATATCTAAAATTAATAAATACAGGACAAGAAGAAAATTATATTACAAGAGAATTAGTAACAGAAGATGAGATAATTACTACTGAACAATTATGCCTTGAACTACCAAAGACATTAATATATACCGAAGAAACTACAGAAAAAGAGATAATCATTGGAGGAGTACCAATAGTAATAAAGTTTAAAATATATCAAAGATATAAAAATATTACTTTAGGAATAAAATGGCTAGAACAAGTAAAACCATATAATCTAGAAGACAAACAGTTGACAATAAATTATGAAAGTAAAAGAGTAATAATAAAAAGAATTTTAATATGATAAAATGAAAATATATATACTTGCAAAGATAATAATAGAAGGATATTATAACAGATATTATACACCAATGATAGATACAAGAGCAGAAGCTAATATATGTAAATATAATTGCTATTAGAAGATAAATGGGAAAAATTAAAAACACCGATAGTAGTAACAGGATTTAATAATGAAGGAAGCATGATCACATATAAGGCAAAAAATCTAAAAATACAAATATGGGATAAGATATTAACTATAGAAGAAATATGTAACTTCGAGCTTACAACAAAAGATATGCTATTAGGAATGTCATTTTTAGAAAAATTATACCCACATATAATAACGAAAACACACTGGTGGTTCACAACACCATGTAAACAAAAATAGGAGCAAAAAGAGTGAATAATAAAAAACGGAAAACAACAGAATGGATAAAAGGAAGTGAAAAAATTACACAAAAAGTAGAAAATCTAAAAGAAGAAGACCCTAAAATAGAATTAATTATATTCTCTATAGATAAAGTAAAAATAATCTATGATAAGTTAGAATTGTTATATAGTGATGATCCTTTACAAGGATGGGAAAAACATAAAACAAAAGTAAAAATTGAGCTAATCGATAATAATAGCATAATAACCCAAAAACCATTAAAATATAATTTTAATGATTTAACAGAATTTAAGATACATATAAGCGAATTACTAGAAAAAGGATATATACAAGAAAGCAATAGCAAGCATACAAGCCCAGCATTTATAGTAAATAAAAATAGTGAACAAAAAAGAGGAAAAAGTAGAATGGTTATTGATTATAGAAATTTAAACACAAAAACTAAAACATATAATTACCCAATACCAAATAAAATATTAAAAATAAGACAAATACAAGGATATAATTACTTTAGTAAATTTGATTGCAAATCAGGATTGTACCACTTAAAGTTAGAAGAAGAATCTAAAAAACTTACAGCATTTACAGTATCACAAGGATTTCATGAATGGAATGTATTACCATTTGGATATAAAAATGCACCAGGTAGATATCAACACTTTATATATGGACAACTATTTTAAACAACTAGAAAATTGTGTAGTATATATTGATGATATATTACTATATTCCAAAACACAAGATGAACATATAAGATTATTAGAAAAATTTATACATATTATAGAATATTCAGGGATAAGTCTAAGCAAAAAGAAAACAGATATAATGAAAAAGAAAATAGAATTTTTAGGAATACAAATAGATAAAAATGAAATAAAAATGCAAACAAAAATAGTACAAAAAATAATTAACTCAAATGAACAACTAGATACAAAAAAGAAATTACAATCATTTCTAGGACTAGTAAATCAAATAAGAGAATACATACCAAAATTAATAGGGAATTTAAAACTATTACAACAAAAATTAAAGAAAGATGTAGAATACCAGTTTGATAAAAAATACCAAACACAAATACAAAAAGTAAAACTATTATGTAAGAACCTACCTAAACTATATTTTCCGAATGAAAACAAATAATTTACTTATATAGTAGAATCAGACGGCAGTGAAAAAAGTAATGGAGGAGTCTTAAAATACAGGTATGATGAAGAAAAATAGAACATCTTTACAGATATTATTCAGGAATACTTACTAATACGGAAATAAAATGGAAAATAAATAGGAAAGAATTATATGCAGTGTATAAATGTTTACTATCATTTGAACCATATATTGTATATAACAAATCTATTAGAAGGACAGATAACACACAAGTAAAATGGTGGCTAACAAGAAAAATACAGGATTCAGTAACTACAAAAGAAATGAAAATATTGGTATTAAATATATTAAATTTTACATTTACTATTGAAGTAATAAAAACTGATAAGAATGTTATTGCAGATTACTTATCAAGACAAAGCTACTCAGACTGAGAAAGAAAATAAAATTGAAGATATACTCAAAGCCATTACTACACTTTGTATAAAAGTGGACAGTATGGACAATGAGATACAAAAGCTAAAGACTAATGAAGATAATCTGAAGTCTAAAGCTAATAGAGGTCAGCAGCATGACTGTAAAATTGCGGAGCTAAGTCAATCGGAAGACTATAAAAATCCAGAGCTAAAAGGTGATGTTGGGAAACACCTTAAAACCCATAATATTTGTTTAAATACAGTTGCAGGTACAAGTAAACAAGTTAGTGAAAAATAGCATAAAAATACACACTTAAACCAGCTATTTGAAAAACCATTTACTCCAAAAATGTCAAGAAACACATTGACTATGGAACCACAAACCTCAACCTATGCAGATATCCTACAAAATGAGAAAAAAATATATAACCATGTCACGAGAACATATATTGAAAATATATACATAATTCAAACCTATTTAAAGCGTAATCATAGATCCACTACAACCAAAGAACCAAGTCAAGACTACCTAACCCAAAAATTACAAGGTTATAACAAGCTAATCGCACAACCAAAAACTAACGCCAATTTAGTAAGAACATGTTACAATTATGGACTATTAAATACTGTATGCACATACGACAGAGAAGAAATAAGTGGAATACCAGAACTACACAAGGCATTCATCACATATAAAAGAGTTACCAAGTGAAATTTATTTTATGTAAAGTTTTATACAGCACCAGCAGATATATTATACGAAGAGATAAAACCCCCAATTCAAGTTATTAAAATAGGACTAACCAAAGATATGATTTTACATGAAGATATTAGACAACAAGAAGAAATACAAAAAAAAGAAATACCAAGTTTTTATGCCAATAAAAGAATAATTGGTAGATCAACTATTATACAAGAGTTAGCAAACAATTATTTGAACGGAAATGCTATATGGAGTTACTATTCTATAGATCAGTTAATGATATATTCAAATTCAAGAGAACTAAGAAGAACAGATATGGATGAAGTCCAGCAATGGATTTTATCACTATTAAAACCAGAAGAAAGACCTACAACAAGAGCGCTTATAGCAGGATTTATTTCGCCAAAACTATTAACCAGATATTGCAAGCTAATTGGACACAAATATTCAGATCATATATGTTCAAAATGCAAAGGAGAAGATAATGTGATACCAGATGTCCAGCTAGAATGATACAAAAGAAAAAGCAAAAACAAGATAGAAGAAAAGACAAAAGAAGTGGCAGACAAGTTATGAAGATAAGTAGAAGAAAAAGAAGACAAGTTATGAAAAGTCCTTAAGTAAATAGTGGAAAGATAAAGTAAAGTCAAATTTTTTGACTTATTGTGTAAATTATTGTAAAGTAATGTAGTAAAGGACAATGTAAATTAAAGTAGAATAGGATAGGTGTGTAAGGATAAAGCAAAGTAGAATAGTAAGTAGACAAGTGTAAGGTAGGTAGGTGGTGTACATTATTAATAGGACAAGTGTAAACGTAGTAGGTATGCATTATTGTGCAGTAAGTAGTATAGTACGTGCATTATTGTGCATTACTATAGACATAAGATAGAAATTCCTTTCTATATAAAGGAAGGTACATGTAAATGAATAAGCAGGCCTCGAAGCCTTCAATAAAACGAAGCTTTCTTAAAAACACTCTCTTAAATATTTAAATACTTAATAGATAATGGAGAAACCCTCAGATACCATGGATAAACAGAAGGCAAAGGTATATTGTTCAAAAAATATGCAGAACTAATTTCATATATTCCTGAATATCATATATATGATTGAATAAATTTATGTTAGTTATTATGTATTAGAATTATTTGAATCATGATTTCTAGTTTATTAGCACACTGGAAACAGGGAGCAAACTTCTACACTATGCCATCCTAATGTTGAAACTGATTGGCAAGGAAAGTCATTTAGGGAGTAAACAAAGTTGAGGCGTTGATAAGAATGACGTATCCGCTAAAGTACGATGTTAGTAGTGACAGGAGAACATGATAAACAGATAATCTAGTTCATAATGATCTAATATGGATTTAATCAATTATGGATATGATAGGAAGGAATAATTGAAAATAAAAAAAAACCTGCATAACAACGAACATGCTGATGAAATAATAAAAAACTATGAAACTTTAATCCTATATATACTTAGAGGTATAGAGATAATTGAATTAAGAAGAATCTTATGGAAAAAAATATTTAATGATAACGAATCAGAAGATATATTAAACCAACAATGGTATGAAATAGACCTACATGATTTAGACCCCGAAAGAATAGAATGGTATGATTTAGAAATAAATTCAAATTAAAATGAACTACTAATATTCACAATATTGGATAGAAGCTATGGAAAATATAAAACTATTGGAACAATTAATGGAAAATAATTTATATATATACCTAAGAACCCAAGATATGATATATCTAGAATATATCATAAATAATATTAAAGAGATATCAAGATTAAGACACTTAGCAAAAGAATATTATAATAAAATCTTTAAAGTAAATTCCTCACCTACCAAAAATGATACACCTACCAAAAATGTCATGAATTCCACACCTACCACACTACCAAAAATATCATGAATCCCTCACCTACCAAAAAGATGAATTCCGCACCGAAAGCAGGGAATTTAAAACTATTACAACAAAAATTAAAGAAAGATGTAGAATACCAGTTTGATAAACGTATCAGAGCTATGGATGAAAAGAAATATAAGAAGAGATATACTAAGTAGAAAGTTAAGAAAAATAAGAAGAAAATTAAACAAATTATATCCAAAATATAAACAACTCAATATCACAAAAACTGATAACGACAAATTAGATCAATTAATAGATAACATATCTAAAGTAGAATATAAATATATTCAATACTTAAAGATACAATGAATAACGAGAATAACGAATATAGACAAAAACTTACTGAAATAATTATAGCAAAAAGACAAGAATTAAGACATAGGCAAAATAGACTTAACAGTAATATATTTGCAGGAATTTTTAAAATATCTATAATAGTACAGAGAAAAACTATTTTATATCTACAGATACAAATAGAAAGTTTAGAATATAAACTTCAACACAATCTATAAATGAATAAGGAAGAATATGTCATTGACGAAAAAACATATGAAAACTATGACGGATTAAAAATAAAGATAATATTTTCTAATCTAGGAAGAAGATATAAGAAAATAGGTGACAATCTAAGTTTAATGTTAGAAAAAGAAACGGTAAAACTAGATGATAGTTTAACTGCTATGATAAGAATAACAAAAGAAAATGAAGAGATAGATAGAAAAACGGAAATTGAAAAAATAAAACAACAAGCAAAAAAGGAAGTTGTAACGACCCGGAAAATGATAGAGTGAAACTAGAGCCTCACATGTGAGTTTGGAGTCGAGAACTTAATGAAATGGTTATAATTGAATTTGACCCAAAAATATCTTAAAATGTGCTTCGGAAGTTACCGGAAACTTGTTTAGCTGTATATAAAAAGATCTGTTTCGTTTTTCGAAAATCCGACTTCATATTCTTGTTTAGGGGGTCAAATTGAGTGGGAAATGGGTCTAACCCAAATTTTAGAGCAACCGTATCAAAATCCGAAATTTCCAAGTGAAGCATTTTTCGATGGTCTACTTTGGAGGGTCATATCTCCTAGCACACAAATTATTTGGGTGGCCAATAATATATCCATGGAAAGCCCTTTGAGTTAGCTACCTAACGCACTTCGTTTCACCTCATTCGGAGTTCGGACGAAGAAGTTATGCCCATTTTCGTAAAATCTGTCCGGCAGAAAATGCAAATTTCCAGTGACCGAAATTACTGTTCACCCGCCTCATTTATTTTCTAAGTATTGGACCATTTTTTTCAAAGGACATATATTATTTCCTAGAAATTATAAAACCCTTTTGACCAAAATTCTTCCATTTAAATCACTCCAATTAGGAATAAAAAAGAAACCCTCCCTTTCTCAAAAAAAAAAAACTCTCTCAAAACCCCATGGAAGCTCAAGGTGAAAGATGGAGCTAGGGTGGATGGTGGCTGCTGATTTCTTCTCTATTTTCGTTTGGTTCTTGAAGAATAAGGTATGGGGACTCTTCATCTTTGATTCCTTCTTCAATCAAAGAGTCAATCCAAAAGATTTCAAAAGTTGTTCAAAAACTCAAAATCCTAATTTCGATTCTAGCATGGGTTCTTGCATTAAATGTTTTTTTATGATGATTTATGTTATTATTGATGGTTTTAAGAAAGGAAATTCCATGAACCCATGTCTTTGCAAGTTTCCTAAAGTTGGCATATGAAGTGGGGTTATTGTTTATGATTGAATGATGATAGAATTATGCTTAAATGGAGTTGAATAGTTGATTTCTATTATTATCTATGCTTATCTATTGTGAATTATTGGAGATTTGAGGAATGGTGATTGTGGCTTGGATAAGTTGACCTATTTTATGAAAAATGTTGAATTAGTAGGGAATTGAGTAATGTTGGTTATGGCTTTGGAGAATGGTAAGATGGCTTAATCTCTTAGTATTGATATAATTGTTATTGGTTGGTTTGATCCACCTTTGGTGGAGGTGGTTATTTGTTGTATTGTTGTGAATTGAGGCCATGAAGGGCATTATATGAATGTTATTATATTGTTGTATTATTATACACATATGAGGCTATATGTAAAGTTTTATGTGAAGCTATATGTGAAGGAATGATGTGAATGAGTTTTATGTGAAGCTATATGTGAAGGTATGATGTGAATGAGTTTTTTGTGATTTTGTGATGATCCTATGTAGAGTGGATAACATTGTGAGTTAAAGTATGATTTCTCATGATGTATATATGAAATGATGTTGGATTATGAAGTATCTTTAAATGAAAATGTGTGTCTTGAATTGGTAGACTTAGGTGCCTCTTCTTGATACATGAAAGCTATGGAATGTGATCTCTTGACTTGGTAGGCTTAGGCATCCTTCTCTTGAGAAATGAATGTATCTTGACTTGATTGAATTGGTAGACCTTGAGTTGGTGCCTCTTCATAAATGAATGAATGTCTAGAATCGGTGAGACCTAAGCATGGTGCCCTTTCTATGAATGACTAATGGGGCATTTTAGACTATGACTTGAACCGGTAGAACTAAAGTTGGTGCCCCTTCATGATGAAGTCTAGAACCCTATGTGAATGTAAAACCATGAAATCGGTAGACCGAATGGTGATAGCCCTTCTCATGTGTGAAATGATGAACCTTGGACCGGTAGGCGTAAGGCACCCTTAATGAAAAATCGGTAGGCCTAAGGCACCCTTCCAAGGGGATTTAATGAGCTATCCTTAATGAACCTTGATCGGTAGATCCTTGTGGTGCCCTTCTTGGTAGATGTGCTATGGGTCGGTAGACCTAATGATGGTGCCCTCTCTAGCACATACATGTGAATGAAATTACACTATGGGAACTAAGGCTAAGCACCGAGTGGATATGGTTAAGATGGTAGCTCTCCCGAGTATGAGGCAAGAGTACAATGAACATCTTTGGATATCTCCTAAACCATGTGCCTACATGGGATGTGTCCTAGTTCTACCCTTGGCAAGTAGAACACCTTCCACGGTGTAGGGTTTTATGACACCGGATTCCATGTCTAGCTCGCATGGTCTATGTCGGTTAATGCCTATTCCCATCATGTGGGATGTGCACTCTAGTTATTGGATAGGTTCTACAACGTGTAGGTAGTAGTATGGGATGCTATCTACACATGGCACGAGTAGGCTTTGAAGATGCTAAAGTGAGTTCCCTAAGCCTTAATGGCTAATGTATGAAAGTCCTCTAAATACATGAATGGCTCCAAAATGGTTTCTTAAAGAATGTTGGTCTATTGATGTTATGTTGTAAAGGAAATGCTCTTATCTAAGGTAATCTTGGGGAACACTTAAGTGTGCTTGAAGAGGTTGTATGGGCGGTCACTTCTTGTCTCACTCAAGTGTGTCTTAAGGTTATATTAGGTAGAGGTCTTATGGTAATGAAATGACATGTGTTCTTTTAAAGTTAAGCATGGGTTGTATATGGACATATGTTGAGTACATGTATGGTTGGCTATGGTCTTATATGTTAATGTTGACTTGTATTATGTCTCTTATACTTGTAAATGAAAGGTTTTATCAAATGATATGAAAGCATTTACTTCCTTGAAAATGTCCATTTTGGCATGTTCTTGCATGGTCTCCATACTTAGTACTTAATTGTGCTAACCCCTTTCTTTCCCTTTTTGGACTAAAGTGGAGGGATTTGGAGATGATGACATGTCATGGCTATTTGATAGGTTTCTAAGTGTTGAAGATGAAGACTTGGTTAGTCCTCATAGATTCGAGGACAATACCCAATATGTTCTTTTATGTCTTTTTAGTATTGTTTAAGTTGTGTACGGGATTAGTCCCGAATTTTGTACTCTAAAGTATTAGATGGTTTGAGACATCATGTATAAAGTCTAGAAAGTCTTCCGCTTGCTATTATTTTTTTTATGCAATGTTTTCTTGGTAAAGAAAGTTTTAAATTCCTTATGATTTTAGTGTCTATGCGATGAATGAATGCTAAGAGGCTTGTATTAGACCTCTTTGAGGTCGAGTACGCCGGTTACGACTAGGCGGTGCTCCCGGTTCGTGACAATCATGGTATCAGAGCATAAGTTTTCGGGATGGTCTTAGGTTGTCTCAAAACCACATCTAGTAGAGTCTTGTTCATAATGTGAAGCGCGCCACATTATGAATAGGAGGCTATTGGGTGCTAAGAAAGTTTCACTTCTTCATTCTTTTAGTCGTGCCATGGAGTTTCTCTCTATCATGTCTTCCCTTGTTCCGTAGGTGATGGTCATTTGAGTGTAACCTTTGAGGAAGTTTAATGTTGCAAGGGTTGAGGGAGAAAGAATGTTGGTTGTGATGCCAACTATGACTTGGTGACTTAGTAGGTGTGAGGTGAAAGATTATGGTGATTTAGAAATGCTAGGTGTAATGAGTATAAAAGCCTAGTGTTGTTTTGATCCAACCTTAGGATGGAAGGAGGTGAATTTGAAAGAACTAGTAAGAGTTTCTCCTAAGTGGGGGAAATATGTGGTTAGATGATAAGGTCTTCAAGTGTGGTTGATGTTTATGAGTTAGGCTTGAAGGATGTTTTCATTACAAGAGGTTTAGTGAATTAAAGAGTTGGGTAAGAATGGTTTTGGTAAGATTGATGGTATTTTCATTGAGATTTTTATGAGATGTTAAGGTTGACCTTAGTTGGGTTTACCCTTAAGTGGGGGGATGGTATGTTGAGTAGTGAAGTTGTTGGGAAGTGTTGATATCCTTACCTACTTCTATATGTGTTTACTCAAGCCTAAAACAAAGAGTTCCTAGAAGCTTGGTTCATGTTTTGGAGTCTTATGTGAAAAGGAGTTTTTCCATGGTCTCCTTATGTCATGCATGTTTTAAATGAATTCTTATTAAATGAGAAAATGAGTTTTCATAAATTTATGTTCCTCATGTTGATGTGCATCTATAATGATTTGCCTAAATGTTGCATGAGTTGACTTATGAGCATGTTTAAAAGTGTTTTGATGATGTTGCCTAAAGTGCTTCTATGAGAATGTTGCATAATGTGCATTTAGCATAAGTTGTCTATTTGCTTTATGAGGTGATAATGTGAGCATGCTTACTTGAGTTTTGGAGAAGGTTGCATGATGTGCTTTAATGAGAAAATTGCATATTGTGTCCTTTGATGTTATGATGTGCATGAGATGATTTGGAGAAGGAACTACCTCCAATGAAATGAGAAATGGTAAAGTTTGATGCATAAGGAATTGGTAGATGTATTCCTAATTTCTTGAATTGCATGAAGTTGTTTGAGCCTCATTGATGTGGAGTTGATGTTTCCTCCGATATTTATGTACTAGTATTGACGTTGTAAGCATGTTGATGGGCTGTATACTTGAGTCGTTACCCCTTATGTGTTTAAAGTGTCATTCGAGGACGAGTGTTCCTAAGTGGGGAATAATGTAACGACCCGGAAAATGATAGAGTGAAACTAGAGCCTCACATGTGAGTTTGGAGTCGAGAACTTAATGAAATGCTTATAATTGAATTTGACCCAAAAATATCTTAAAATGTGCTTCGGAAGTTACCGGAAACTTGTTTAGCTGTATATAAAGAGATCCGTTTCGTTTTTCGAAAATCCGACTTCATATTCTTGTTTAGGGGGTCAAATTGAGTGAGAAATGGGTCTAACCCAAATTTTAGAACAACCGTATCAAAATCCGAAATTTCCAAATGAAGCATTTTTCGAGGGTCTACTTTGGAGGGTCATATCTCCTAGCACACAAATTATTTGGGTGGCCAATAATATATTCATGGAAAGCCCTTTGAGTTAGCTACCTAACGCACTTCGTTTCACCTCATTCGGAGTTCGGACGAAGAAGTTATGCCCATTTTCGTAAAATCTGTCCGGCAGGAAATGCAAATTTCCAGTGACCGAAATTACTGTTCACCCGCCTCATTTTTTTTTCTAAGTATTGGACCATTTTTTTCAAAGGACATATATTATTTCCTAGAAATTATAAAACCCTTTTGACCAAAAATCTTCCATTTAAATCACTCCAATTAGGAAGAAAAAAGAAATCCTCCCTCTCTCAAAAAAAAAAAACTCTCTCAAAACCCTATGGAAGCTCAAGGTGAAAGATGGAGCAAGGGTGGATGGTGGCTGCTGATTTCTTCTCTATTTTCGTTTGGTTCTTGAAGAATAAGGTATGAGGACTCTTCATCTTTGATTCCTTCTTCAATCAAAGAGTCAATCCAAAAGATTTCAAAAGTTGTTCAAAAACTCAAAATCCTAATTTCGATTCTAGCATGGGTTCTTGCATTAAATGTTTTTTTATGATGATTTATGTTATTATTGATGGTTTTAAGAAAGGAAATTCCATGAACCCATGTCTTTGCAAGTTTCCTAAAGTTGGCATATGAAGTGGGGTTATTGTTTATGATTGAATGATGATAGAATTATGCTTAAATGGAGTTGAATAGTTGATTTCTATTATTATCTATGCTTATCTATTGTGAATTATTGGAGATTTGAGGAATGGTGATTGTGGCTTGGATAAGTTGACCTATTTTATGAAAAATGTTGAATTAGTAGGGAATTGAGTAATGTTGGTTATGGCTTTGGAGAATGGTAAGATGGCTTAATCTCTTAGTATTGATATAATTGTTATTGGTTGGTTTGATCCACCTTTGGTGGAGGTGGTTATTTGTTGTATTATTGTGAATTGAGGCAATGAAGGGCATTATATGAATGTTATTATATTGTTGTATTATTATACACATATGAGGCTATATGTAAAGTTTTATGTGAAGCTATATGTGAAGGAATGATGTGAATGAGTTTTATGTGAAGCTATATGTGAAGGTATGATGTGAATGAGTTTTTTGTGATCTTGTGATGATCCTATGTACAGTGGATAGCATTGTGAGTTAAAGTATGATTTCTCATGATGTATATATGAAATGATGTTGGATTATGAAGTATCTTTAAATAAAAATGTGTGTCTTGAATTGGTAGACTTAGGTGCCTCTTCTTGATACATGAAAGCTATGGAATGTGATCTCTTGACTTGGTAGGCTTAGGCATCCTTCTCTTGAGAAATGAATGTATCTTGACTTGATTGAATTGGTAGACCTTGAGTTGGTGCCTCTTCATAAATGAATGAATGTCTAGAATCGGTGAGACCTAAGCATGGTGCCCTTTCTATGAACGACTAATGGGGCATTTTAGACTATGACTTGAACCGGTAGAACTAAAGTTGGTGCCCCTTCATGATGAAGTCTAGAACCCTATGTGAATGTAAAACCATGAAATCGGTAGACCGAATGGTGATAGCCCTTCTCATGTGTGAAATGATGAACCTTGGACTGGTAGGCGTAAGGCACCCTTAATGAAAAATCGGTAGGCCTAAGGCACCCTTCCAAGGGGATTTAATGAGCTATCCTTAATGAACCTTGATCGGTAGATCCTTGTGGTGCCCTTCTTGGTAGATGTGCTATGGGTCGGTAGACCTAATGATGGTGCCCTCTCTAGCACATACATGTGAATGAAATTACTCTATGGGAACTAAGGCTAAGCACCGAGTGGATATGGTTAAGATGGTAGCTCTCCCGAGTATGAGGCAAGAGTACAATGAACATCTTTGGATATCCCCTAAACCATGTGCCTACATGGGATGTGTCCTAGTTCTACCCTTGGCAAGTAGAACACCTTCCACGGTGTAGGGTTTTATGACACCGGATTCCATGTCTAGCTCGCATGGTCTATGTCGGTTAATGCCTATTCCCATCATGTGGGATGTGCACTCTAGTTATTGGATAGGTTCTACAACGTGTAGGTAGTAGTATGGGATGCTATCTACACATGGCACGAGTAGGCTTTGAAGATGCTAAAGTGAGTTCCCTAAGCCTTAATGGCTAATGTATGAAAGTCCTCTAAATACATGAATGGCTCCAAAATGGTTTCTTAAAGAATGTTGGTCTATTTATGTTATGTTGTAAAGGAAATGCCCTTATCTAAGGTAATCTTGGGGAACACTTAAGTATGCTTGAAGAGGTTGTATGGGCGGTCACTTCTTGTCTCACTCAAGTGTGTCTTAAGGTTATATTAGGTAGAGGTCTTATGGTAATGAAATGACATGTGTTCTTTTAAAGTTAAGCATGGGTTGTATATGGACATATGTTGAGTACATGTATGGTTGGCTATTGTCTTATATGTTAATGTTGACTTGCATTATGTCTCTTATACTTGTAAATGAAAGGTTTTATCAAATGATATGAAAGCATTTACTTCCTTGAAAATGTCCCTTTTGGAATGTTCTTGCATGGTCTCCATACTTAGTACTTAATTGTGCTAACCCCTTTCTTTCCCTTTTTGGACTAAAGTGTAGGGATTTGGAGATGATGACATGTCATGGCTATTTGATAGGTTTCTAAGTGTTGAAGATGAAGACTTGGTGAGTCCTCATAGATTCGAGGACAATACCCAATATGTTCTTTTATGTCTTTTTAGTATTGTTTAAGTTGTGTACGGGATTAGTCCCGAATTTTGTACTCTAAAGTATTAGATGGTTTGAGACATCATGTATAAAGTCTAGAAAGTCTTCCGCTTGCTATTATTTTTTTATGCAATGTTTTCTTGGTAAAGAAAGTTTTAAATTCCTTATGATTTTAGTGTCTATGCGATGAATGAATGCTAAGAGGCTTGTATTAGACCTCTTTGAGGTCGAGTACGCCGGTTACGACTAGGCGGTGCTCCCGGTTCGTGACAATCATGGTATCAGAGCATAAGTTTTCGGGATGGTCTTAGGTTGTCTCAAAACCACATCTAGTAGAGTCTTGTTCATAATGTGAAGCGCGCCACATTATGAATAGGAGGCTATTGGGTGCTAAGAAAGTTTCACTTCTTCATTCTTTTAGTCGTGCCATGGAGTTTCTCTCTATCATGTCTTCCCTTGTTCCGTAGGTGATGGTCATTTGAGTGTAACCTTTGAGGAAGTTTAATGTTGCAAGGGTTGAGGGAGAAAGAATGTTGGTTGTGATGCCAACTATGACTTGGTGACTTAGTAGGTGTGAGGTGAAAGATTGTGGTGATTTAGAAATGCTAGGTGTAATGAGTATAAAAGCCTAGTGTTGTTTTGATCCAACCTTAGGATGGAAGGAGGTGAATTTGAAAGAACTAGTAAGAGTTTCTCCTAAGTGGGGGAAATATGTGGTTAGATGATAAGGTCTTCAAGTGTGGTTGATGTTTATCAGTTAGGCTTGAAGGATGTTTTCATTACAAGAGATTTAGTGAATTAAAGAGTTGGGTAAGAATGGTTTTGGTAAGATTGATGGTATTTTCATTGAGATTTTTATGAGATGTTAAGGTTGACCTTAGTTGGGTTTACCCTTAAGTGGGGGATGGTATGTGTAGTAGTGAAGTTGTTGGGAAGTGTTGATATCATTACCTACTTCTATATGTGTTTACTCAAGCCTAAAACAAAGAGTTCCTAGAAGCTTGGTTCATGTTTTGGAGTCTTATGTGAAAAGGAGTTTTTCCATGGTCTCCTTATGTCATGCATGTTTTAAATGAATTCTTATTAAATGAGAAAATGAGTTTTCATAAATTTATGTTCCTCATGTTGATGTGCATCTATAATGATTTGCCTAAATGTTGCATGAGTTGACTTATGAGCATGTTTAAAAGTGTTTTGATGATGTTGCCTAAAGTGCTTCTATGAGAATGTTGCATAATGTGCATTTAGCATAAGTTGTCTATTTGCTTTATGAGGTGATAATGTGAGCATGCTTACTTGAGTTTTGGAGAAGGTTGCATGATGTGCTTTTTAATGAGAAAATTGCATATTGTGTCCTTTGATGTTATGATGTGCATGAGATGATTTGGAGAAGGAAGTACCTCCAATGAAATGAGAAATGGTAAAGTTTGATGCATAAGGAATTGGTAGATGTATTCCTAATTTCTTGAATTGCATGAAGTTGTTTGAGCCTCATTGATGTGGAGTTGATGTTTCCTCCGATATTTATGTACTAGTATTGACGTTGTAAGCATGTTGATGGGCTGTATACTTGAGTCGTTACCCCTTATGTGTTTAAAGTGTCATTCGAGGACGAATGTTCCTAAGTGGGGAATAATGTAACGACCCGGAAAATGATAGAGTGAAACTAGAGCCTCACATGTGAGTTTGGAGTCGAGAACTTAATGAAATGGTTATAATTGAATTTGACCCAAAAATATCTTAAAATGTGCTTCGGAAGTTACCGGAAACTTGTTTAGCTGTATATAAAGAGATCCGTTTCGTTTTTCGAAAATCCGACTTCATATTCTTGTTTAGGGGGTCAAATTGAGTGAGAAATGGGTCTAACCCAAATTTTAGAACAACCGTATCAAAATCCGAAATTTCCAAGTTAAGCATTTTTCGAGGGTCTACTTTGGAGGGTCATATCTCCTACCACACAAATTATTTGGGTGGCCAATAATATATTCATGGAAAGCCCTTTGAGTTAGATACCTAACGCACTTCGTTTCACCTCATTCGGAGTTCTGACGAAGAAGTTATGCCCACTTTCGTAAAATCTGTCCGGCAGGAAATGCAAATTTCCAGTGACCGAAATTACTGTTCACCCGCCTCATTTTTTTTTCTAAGTATTGGACCATTTTTTTCAAAGGACATATATTATTTCCTAGAAATTATAAAACCCTTTTGACCAAAATTCTTCCATTTAAATCACTCCAATTAGGAAGAAAAAAGAAACCCTCCCTCTCTCAAAAAAAAAAAACTCTCTCAAAACCCTATGGAAGCTCAAGGTGAAAGATGGAGCTAGGGTGGATGGTGGTTGCTGATTTCTTCTTTATTTTCGTTTGGTTCTTGAAGAATAAGGTATGGGGACTCTTCATCTTTGATTCCTTCTTCAATCAAAGAGTCAATCCAAAAGATTTCAAAAGTTGTTCAAAAACTCAAAATCCTAATTTCAATTCTAGCATGGGTTCTTGCATTAAATGTTTTTTTATGATGATTTATGTTATTATTGATGGTTTTAAGAAAGGAAATTCCATGAACCCATGTCTTTGCAAGTTTCCTAAAGTTGGCATATGAAGTGGGGTTATTGTTTATGATTGAATGATGATAGAATTATGCTTAAATGGAGTTGAATAGTTGATTTCTATTATTATCTATGCTTATCTATTGTGAATTATTGGAGATTTGAGGAATGGTGATTGTGGCTTGGATAAGTTGACCTATTTTATGAAAAATGTTGAATTAGTAGGGAATTGAGTAATGTTGGTTATGGCTTTGGAGAATGGTAAGATGGCTTAATCTCTTAGTATTGATATAATTGTTATTGGTTGGTTTGATCCACCTTTGGTGGAGGTGGTTATTTGTTGTATTATTGTGAATTGAGGCCATGAAGGGCATTATATGAATGTTATTATATTGTTGTATTATTATACACATATGAGGCTATATGTAAAGTTTTATGTGAAGCTATATGTGAAGGAATGATGTGAATGAGTTTTATGTGAAGCTATATGTGAAGGTATGATGTGAATGAGTTTTTTGTGATCTTGTGATGATCCTATGTACAGTGGATAGCATTGTGAGTTAAAGTATGATTTCTCATGATGTATATATGAAATGATGTTGGATTATGAAGTATCTTTAAATGAAAATGTGTGTCTTGAATTGGTAGACTTAGGTGCCTCTTCTTGATACATGAAAGCTATGGAATGTGATCTCTTGACTTGGTAGGCTTAGGCATCCTTCTCTTGAGAAATGAATGTATCTTGACTTGATTGAATTGGTAGACCTTGAGTTGGTGCCTCTTCATAAATGAATTAATGTCTAGAATCGGTGAGACCTAAGCATGGTGCCCTTTCTATGAACGACTAATGGGGCATTTTAGACTATGACTTGAACCGGTAGAACTAAAGTTGGTGCCCCTTCATGATGAAGTCTAGAACCCTATGTGAATGTAAAACCATGAAATCGGTAGACCGAATGGTGATAGCCCTTCTCATGTGTGAAATGATGAACCTTGGACTGGTAGGCGTAAGGCACCCTTAATGAAAAATCGGTAGGCCTAAGGCACCCTTCCAAGGGGATTTAATGAGCTATCCTTAATGAACCTTGATCGGTAGATCCTTGTGGTGCCCTTCTTGGTAGATGTGCTATGGGTCGGTAGACCTAATGATGGTGCCCTCTCTAGCACATACATGTGAATGAAATTACTCTATGGGAACTAAGGCTAAGCACCGAGTGGATATGGTTAAGATGGTAGCTCTCCCGAGTATGAGGCAAGAGTACAATGAACATCTTTGGATATCCCCTAAACCATGTGCCTACATGGGATGTGTCCTAGTTCTACCCTTGGCAAGTAGAACACCTTCCACGGTGTAGGGTTTTATGACACCGGATTCCATGTCTAGCTCGCATGGTCTATGTCGGTTAATGCGTATTCCCATCATGTGGGATGTGCACTCTAGTAATTGGATAGGTTCTACAACGTGTAGGTAGTAGTATGGGATGCTATCTACACATAGCACGAGTAGGCTTTGAAGATGCTAAAGTGAGTTCCCTAAGCCTTAATGGCTAATGTATGAAAGTCCTCTAAATACATGAATGGCTCCAAAATGGTTTCTTAAAGAATGTTGGTCTATTTATGTTATGTTGTAAAGGAAATGCCTTTATCTAAGGTAATCTTGGGGAACACTTAAGTGTGCTTGAAGAGGTTGTATGGGCGGTCACTTCTTGTCTCACTCAAGTGTGTCTTAAGGTTATATTAGGTAGAGGTCTTATGGTAATGAAATGACATGTTTCTTTTAAAGTTAAGCATGGGTTGTATATGGACATATGTTGAGTACATGTATGGTTGGCTATGGTCTTATATGTTAATGTTGACTTGCATTATGTCTCTTATACTTGTAAATGAAAGGTTTTATCAAATGATATGAAAGCATTTACTTCCTTGAAAATGTCCCTTTTGGCATGTTCTTGCATGGTCTCCATACTTAGTACTTAATTGTGCTAACCCCTTTCTTTCCCTTTTTGGACTAAAGTGTAGGGATTTGGAGATGATGACATGTCATGGCTATTTGATAGGTTTCTAAGTGTTGAAGATGAAGACTTGGTGAGTCCTCATAGATTCGAGGACAATACCCAATATGTTCTTTTATGTCTTTTTAGTATTGTTTAAGTTGTGTACGGGATTAGTCCCGAATTTTGTACTCTAAAGTATTAGATGGTTTGAGACATCATGTATAAAGTCTAGAAAGTCTTCCGCTTGCTATTATTTTTTTTATGCAATGTTTTCTTGGTAAAGAAAGTTTTAAATTCCTTATGGTTTTAGTGTCTATGCGATGAATGAATGCTAAGAGGCTTGTATTAGACCTCTTTGAGGTCGAGTACGCCGGTTACGACTAGGAGGTGCTCCCGGGTCGTGACAAACATGGTATCAGAGCATAAGTTTCCGGGATGGTCTTAGGTTGTCTCAAAATCACATCTAGTAGAGTCTTGTTCATAATGTGAAGCGCGCCACATTATGAATAGGAGGCTATTGGGTCCTAAGAAAGTTTCACTTCTTCATTCTTTTAGTCGTGCCATGGAGTTTCTCTCTATCATGTCTTCCCTTGTTCCGTAGGTGATGGTCATTTGAGTGTAACCTTTGAGGAAGTTTAATGTTGCAAGGGTTGAGGGAGAAAGAATGTTGGTTGTGATGCCAACTATGACTTGGTGACTTAGTAGGTGTGAGGTGAAAGATTGTGGTGATTTAGAAATGCTAGGTGTAATGAGTATAAAAGCCTAGTGTTGTTTTGATCCAACCTTAGGATGGAAGGAGGTGAATTTGAAAGAACTAGTAAGAGTTTCTCCTAAGTGGGGGATATATGTGGTTAGATGATAAGGTCTTCAAGTGTGGTTGATGTTTATGAGTTAGGCTTGAAGGATGTTTTCATTACAAGAGGTTTAGTGAATTAAAGAGTTGGGTAAGAATGGTTTTGGTAAGATTGATGGTATTTTCATTGAGATTTTTATGAGATGTTAAGGTTGACCTTAGTTGGGTTTACCCTTAAGTGGGGGGATGGTATGTTGAGTAGTGAAGTTGTTGGGAAGTGTTGATATCCTTACCTACTTCTATATGTGTTTACTCAAGCCTAAAACAAAGAGTTCCTAGAAGCTTGGTTCATGTTTTGGAGTCTTATGTGAAAAGGAGTTTTTCCATGGTCTCCTTATGTCATGCATGTTTTAAATGAATTCTTATTAAATGAGAAAATGAGTTTTCATAAATTTATGTTCCTCATGTTGATGTGCATCTATAATGATTTGCCTAAATGTTGCATGAGTTGACTTATGAGCATGTTTAAAAGTGTTTTGATGATGTTGCCTAAAGTGCTTCTATGAGAATGTTGCATAATGTGCATTTAGCATAAGTTGTCTATTTGCTTTATGAGGTGATAATGTGAGCATGCTTACTTGAGTTTTGGAGAAGGTTGCATGATGTGCTTTAATGAGAAAATTGCATATTGTGTCCTTTGATGTTATGATGTGCATGAGATGATTTGGAGAAGGAAGTACCTCCAATGAAATGAGAAATGGTAAAGTTTGATGCATAAGGAATTGGTAGATGTATTCCTAATTTCTTGAATTGCATGAAGTTGTTTGAGCCTCATTGATGTGGAGTTGATGTTTCCTTCGATATTTATGTACTAGTATTGACGTTGTAAGCATGTTGATGGGCTGTATACTTGAGTCGTTACCCCTTATGTGTTTAAAGTGTCATTCGAGGACGAGTGTTCCTAAGTGAGGAATAATGTAACGACCCGGAAAATGATAGAGTGAAACTAGAGCCTCACATGTGAGTTTGGAGTTGAGAACTTAATGAAATGGTTATAATTGAATTTGACCCAAAAATATCTTAAAATGTGCTTCGGAAGTTACCGGAAACTTGTTTAGCTGTATATAAAGAGATCCGTTTCGTTTTTCGAAAATCCGACTTCATATTCTTGTTTAGGGGGTCAAATTGAGTGAGAAATGGGTCTAACCCAAATTTTAGAGCAACCGTATCAAAATCCGAAATTTCCAAGTGAAGCATTTTTCGAGGGTCTACTTTGGAGGGTCATATCTCCTAGCACACAAATTATTTGGGTGGCCAATAATATATTCATGGAAAGCCCTTTGAGTTAGCTACCTAACGCACTTCGTTTCACCTCATTCGGAGTTCGGACGAAGAAGTTATGCCCATTTTCGTAAAATCTGTCCGGCAGGAAATGCAAATTTCCAGTGACCGAAATTACTGTTCACCCGCCTCATTTTTTTTTCTAAGTATTGGACCAT
This sequence comes from Solanum okadae, assembly GCA_036553675.1. Classification (NCBI taxonomy): domain Eukaryota; kingdom Viridiplantae; phylum Streptophyta; class Magnoliopsida; order Solanales; family Solanaceae; genus Solanum; species Solanum okadae. The sequence goes on along the minus strand of CM071682.1, from coordinate 35,299,038 downwards.
TTTTTTCAAAGGACATATATTATTTCCTAGAAATTATAAAACCCTTTTGACCAAAAATCTTCCATTTAAATCACTCCAATTAGGAAGAAAAAAGAAATCCTCCCTCTCTCAAAAAAAAAAAACTCTCTCAAAACCCCATGGAAGCTCAAGGTGAAAGATGGAGCAAGGGTGGATGGTGGCTGCTGATTTCTTCTCTATTTTCGTTTGGTTCTTGAAGAATAAGGTATGAGGACTCTTCATCTTTGATTCCTTCTTCAATCAAAGAGTCAATCCAAAAGATTTCAAAAGTTGTTCAAAAACTCAAAATCCTAATTTCGATTCTAGCATGGGTTCTTGCATTAAATGTTTTTTTATGATGATTTATGTTATTATTGATGGTTTTAAGAAAGGAAATTCCATGAACCCATGTCTTTGCAAGTTTCCTAAAGTTGGCATATGAAGTGGGGTTATTGTTTATGATTGAATGATGATAGAATTATGCTTAAATGGAGTTGAATAGTTGATTTCTATTATTATCTATGCTTATCTATTGTGAATTATTGGAGATTTGAGGAATGGTGATTGTGGCTTGGATAAGTTGACCTATTTTATGAAAAATGTTGAATTAGTAGGGAATTGAGTAATGTTGGTTATGGCTTTGGAGAATGGTAAGATGGCTTAATCTCTTAGTATTGATATAATTGTTATTGGTTGGTTTGATCCACCTTTGGTGAAGGTGGTTATTTGTTGTATTATTGTGAATTGAGGCCATGAAGGGCATTATATGAATGTTATTATATTGTTGTATTATTATACACATATGAGGCTATATGTAAAGTTTTATGTGAAGCTATATGTGAAGGAATGATGTGAATGAGTTTTATGTGAAGCTATATGTGAAGGTATGATGTGAATGAGTTTTTTGTGATCATGTGATGATCCTATGTACAGTGGATAGCATTGTGAGTTAAAGTATGATTTCTCATGATATATATATGAAATGATGTTGGATTATGAAGTATCTTTAAATGAAAATGTGTGTCTTGAATTGGTAGACTTAGGTGCCTCTTCTTGATACATGAAAGCTATGGAATGTGATCTCTTGACTTGGTAGGCTTAGGCATCCTTCTCTTGAGAAATGAATGTATCTTGACTTGATTGAATTGGTAGACCTTGAGTTGGTGCCTCTTCATAAATGAATTAATGTCTAGAATCGGTGAGACCTAAGCATGGTGCCCTTTCTATGAACGACTAATGGGGCATTTTAGACTATGACTTGAACCGGTAGAACTAAAGTTGGTGCCCCTTCATGATGAAGTCTAGAACCCTATGTGAATGTAAAACCATGAAATCGGTAGACCGAATGGTGATAGCCCTTCTCATGTGTGAAATGATGAACCTTGGACTGGTAGGCGTAAGGCACCCTTAATGAAAAATCGGTAGGCCTAAGGCACCCTTCCAAGGGGATTTAATGAGCTATCCTTAATGAACCTTGATCGGTAGATCCTTGTGGTGCCCTTCTTGGTAGATGTGCTATGGGTCGGTAGACCTAATGATGGTGCCCTCTCTAGCACATACATGTGAATGAAATTACTCTATGGGAACTAAGGCTAAGCACCGAGTGGATATGGTTAAGATGGTAGCTCTCCCGAGTATGAGGCAAGAGTACAATGAACATCTTTGGATATCCCCTAAACCATGTGCCTACATGGGATGTGTCCTAGTTCTACCCTTGGCAAGTAGAACACCTTCCACGATGTAGGGTTTTATGACACCGGATTCCATGTCTAGCTCGCATGGTCTATGTCGGTTAATGCGTATTCCCATCATGTGGGATGTGCACTCTAGTTATTGGATAGGTTCTACAACGTGTAGGTAGTAGTATGGGATGCTATGTACACATGGCACGAGTAGGCTTTGAAGATGCTAAAGTGAGTTCCCTAAGCCTTAATGGCTAATGTATGAAAGTCCTCTAAATACATGAATGGCTCCAAAATGGTTTCTTAAAGAATGTTTGTCTATTTATGTTATGTTGTAAAGGAAATGCCCTTATCTAAGGTAATCTTGGGGAACACTTAAGTGTGCTTGAAGAGGTTGTATGGGCGGTCACTTCTTGTCTCACTCAAGTGTGTCTTAAGGTTATATTAGGTAGAGGTCTTATGGTAATGAAATGACATGTGTTCTTTTAAAATTAAGCATGGGTTGTATATGGACATATGTTGAGTACATGTATGGTTGGCTATGGTCTTATATGTTAATGTTGACTTGCATTATGTCTCTTATACTTGTAAATGAAAGGTTTTATCAAATGATATGAAAGCATTTACTTCCTTGAAAATGTCCATTTTGGCATGTTCTTGCATGGTCTCCATACTTAGTACTTAATTGTCCTAACCCCTTTCTTTCCCTTTTTGGACTAAAGTGTAGGGATTTGGAGATGATGACATGTCATGGCTATTTGATAGGTTTCTAAGTGTTGAAGATGAAGACTTGGTGAGTCCTCATAGATTCGAGGACAATACCCAATATGTTCTTTTATGTCTTTTTAGTATTGTTTAAGTTGTGTACGGGATTAGTCCCGAATTTTGTACTCTAAAGTATTAGTTGGTTTGAGACATCATGTATAAAGTCTAGAAAGTCTTCCGCTTGCTATTATTTTTTTTATGCAATGTTTTCTTGGTAAAGAAAGTTTTAAATTCCTTATGGTTTTAGTGTCTATGCGATGAATGAATGCTAAGAGGCTTGTATTAGACCTCTTTGAGGTCGAGTACGCCGGTTACGACTAGGGGGTGCTCCCGGGTCGTGACAGAAGTACAACAATTAGAAGAAGTAAAAAATACTAAAATAATCGAACTAGAAAAACAACTGGCAATATTAAAAGAAATGTATGAAATTAAACAAAAAGAAAAAGAACAAAAAACAAAATTAGCAACTTAGAGAAATAAATTTAAAAAAAATTTGTAATTAGTAGATGAATTAGAAGAAAAAGAAAAAAATAACCAAGATAATCTACCTGAAATAAGAATTGATGAAATAAATGACAATGATCTAGATGAACAACATTCGGAAACAAGCGAAACATATACGGAACTTTTAGCAAACATAGATAATACAAAGAATTTAGAAGTAAATACGGGAGACGTAAACATGGATGAAAAACCTAGTACATCAGGATTAAAAAACCCAAAAAATTAAAATATTATAATGAAAACTATGGACAATATGATAAACAAAAAACTACATGGGATAAAAGATTAAATAAAAATTGGACACCTAAACCAATAACTAAACAACGTGATTTTTTAGATTTAAACTGTGTAGCAGATATAAATAAAACAATCCAATTATGGATGGGATATATATCAAAATAATTAATAGATATCAAAATAGGAATGACAGAAACACCAGGATATATAGAAAGAAAACTTATAGGAACAGTAAAACTATGGCTACAAAATTTATCAGAAGAAAGTTTAAAAACTCTAAGAAGTTATAAAAAATCTAATGGTGAATTAGCTACTACAACTATGGAAATATTATATAAGTACGAAGTAGCTGTAAGAAATGAATTTAGTAGTATGACAACAGAAGTAGTAGAACAAAATAAAGAAAAAATCATAAATCGGAATCTAATGACAAAATTAGCAATATGTAATATGTGTTATATAGATGAATATACATGTGCATTTAGAGAATATTATTATAAAGGAACATATAGCATAGAAGAAAGTAAGGAAAAAAGAAAATTATATTTTACAAAATTACCAGAACCTTTTAATTCAAAAGTAACAAAAAGTTGGAATAAAGCAGGATTAACAGATACCTTAGGAGCTAGAATAAAATTCTTACAATGATGGTTTATAGAACTATGTGAAAAGCATAAAGAAGAAATAAAAATGGAAAAAATATTGGTAAAAAACTTAGCATGTTGCAAAAATAAAACAACACCTCAATTCGGTTGTACAGACAGATACTATAAAAATAAATATAATAAAAAATACAGATCAAAATATAAATATAAAAAACCAAGAAAAAGATATTATGGAAAAAACTATAAAACCGAAAGACCATATAGACCAAAGAGAAAACTAACGGAATATACTTGTTATAATTGTGGAAAATTAGGACACATAGCTAAAGATTGTAAATTACCTAAAAATCCAAAAAAAAAACAAATATCAGAAATAATAATAGACGATGAAAAATATATGCAGATAGAATACATAGATTATGAATTAGAAAGTGAAGATAGCATATACGAAATATCAGAAAATGAAATGGATAACAATATAAAAGTGGAATCAGACAATGAATTCTATAGTATTACGAATGACTGAAAAAGATATACAAATAATAACTAAAGAAGAATACCAAAATGAAGAATCTTCATAACAAAAAATAATATTTGATAATAATATATTTGAACAAATAAAAGGAAAAGAATTAGACCTAAGCGTAGAAAAAATATTCGAAGACATTAATATATACCGAAGAAACTATAAAAAAGGAAATAATCATTGGAGGAGTACCAATAGTAATAAAGTTTAAAATATATCAAGGAGATAAAAATATCACTTTAGGAATAAAATGGCTAGAACAAGTAAAACCATATAATCTAGAAGACAAACAGTTAACAATAAATTATGAAAGTAAAAGAGTAATAATAAAAAGAATTTTAATATGATAAAATGAAAATATATATACTTGCAAAGATAATAATAGAAGGATATTATAACAGATATTATACACCAATGATAGATACAAGAGCAGAAGCTAATATATGTAAATATAATTGCTATTAGAAGATAAATGGGAAAAATTAAAAACACCGATAGTAGTAACAGGATTTAATAATGAAGGAAGCATGATCACATATAAGGCAAAAAATCTAAAAATACAAATATGGATAAGATATTAACTATAGAAGAAATGTGTAACTTCAAGCTTACAACAAAAGATATGCTATTAGGAATGCCATTTTTAGAAAAATTATACCCACATAATATAACAAAAAAACACTGGTGGTTCACAACACCATGTAAACAAAAATAGGAGCAAAAAGTGTGAATAATAAAAAACGAAAAACAACAGAATGGATAAAAGGAAGTGAAAAAATTACACAAAAATTAGAAAATATAAAAGAAGAAGACCCTAAAATAGAATTAATTATATTCTCTATAGATAAAGTAAAAATAATCTATGATAAGTTAGAATTGTTATATAGTGATGATCCTTTACAAGGATGGGAAAAACATAAAACAAAAGTAAAAATTGAGCTAATCGATAATAATAGCATAATAACCCAAAAACCATTAAAATATAATTTTAATGATTTAACAGAATTTAAGATACATATAAGCGAATTACTAGAAAAAGGATATATACAAGAAAGCAATAGCAAGCATACAAGCCCAGCATTTATAGTAAATAAACATAATGAACAAAAAAGAGGAAAAAGTAGAATGGTTATTGATTATAGAAATTTAAATGCAAAAACTAAAACATATAATTATCCAATACCAAATAAAACATTAAAAATAAGACAAATACAAGGATATAATTACTTTAGTAAATTTGACTTCAAATCGGGATTTTACCACTTAAAGTTAGAAGAAGAATCTAAAAAAACTTACAGCATTTACAGTACTATAAGGATTTTATGAATGGAATGTATTACCATTTGGATATAAAAACGCACCAGGTAGATATCAACATTTTATGGATAACTACTTTAAACAACTAGAAAATTGTATAGTATACATTGATGATATATTATTATACTCTAAAACACAAGATGAACATATAAGGTTATTAGAAAAATTTATACATATCACAGAATACTTAGGTATAAGCCTAAGCAAAAAGAAAGCAGATATAATGAAAAAACAAATAGAATTCTTAGGAATACAAATAGATAAAAATGGAATAAAAATGCAAACACATATAGTACAAAAAATAATTAACTCAAATGAACAACTAGACACAAAAAAGGAATTGCAATCATTCTTAGAACTATTAAATCAAGTAAGAGAATACATATCAAAATCAGCAGAGAATTTAAAACCATTACAACAAAAATTAAAGAAAGACATAGAATATCAGTTTGATAAAAAAGACCAAACACAAATACAAAAAGTAAAACTATTATGTAAGAACCTACCTAAACTATATTTTCCGGATGAAAACAAAAAAATTACTTATATAGTAGAATCAGATGCCAGTGAAAAAAGTTGTGGAGGAGTCTTAAAATACAGGTATGATAAAGAAAAAATAGAATATCATTGTAGATATTATTCAGGAACATTTACTAATACAGAAATAAGATGAGAAATAAATAGGAAAGAGTTATACTCAGTGTATAAATATTTACTATCATTTGAACCATATATTGTATATAACAAATTTATTATAAGGACAGATAACACACAAGTAAAATGGTGGCTAACAAGAAAAATACAGGATTCAGTAACTACAAAAGAAATGAGAAGATTGGTATTAAATATATTAAATTTTACATTTACTATTGAAGTAATAAAAACTGACAAGAATGTTATTGCAGATAGTTATCAAAACAAAGCTACTCAAACTGAGAAAGAAAATACAATTCAAGATATACTCAAAGCCATTACTACACTTTGTATAAAAGTGGACAGTATGGACAATGAGATACAAAAGGTAAAGACTAATGAAGATAATCTGAAGTTTAAAGCTAGTACAAGTCAGCAGCATGACTATAAAAATGCGGAGCTAAGTCGATCGGAAGACTTTAAAAATCCAGAGCTAAGAGATGACGTTGGGAAACACCTTAAAACCCATAATGATTGTCTAAATATAGCTGCAGGTACAAGAAGACCATATATTGAAAAACAACGAAATGCAAATTTAAATAAATTATTTGAAAAGCCATTTACACAAAAAACCCATTAATCATAGAACCACAAACCTCTACCTATGCAGATAGCCTAGAAAATGAGAAAAAATTATATAACCATGTCACGAGAACATATATTTAAAATATATACGAAATCCAAACCTATTTAAACTGTAATCATAGATCCACTACAACCAAAGAACCAAGTCAAGACTACCTAACCCAAAAATTACAAGGTTATAACAAGCTAATCGCACAGCCAAAAACTAACGCCAATTTAGTAAGGACATGTTACAATTATGGACTATTAAATACTGTATACACATACGACAGAGAAGAAATAAGTGGAATACCAGAACTACACAAGGCATTCATCACATATAGAAGAGTTACCAAGGGAAATTTATTTTATGTAAAGTTTTATACAGCACCAGCAGAGATATTATACGAAGAGATAAAACCCCCAATTCAAGTTATTAAAATAGGACTAACCAAAGATATGATTATACCTAATGATATTGGACAACAGGAAGAAATACAAAAAATAGAGATACCAAGTTTTTATGCCAATAAAAGAATAATTGGTATATCAACTATTATACAAGAGTTAGCAAACAATTATTTGAAAGGAAATGTTATATGGAGTTACTACTCTAGAGATCAGTTAATGATATATTCAAATTCAAGAGAACTAAGAAGAACAGATATGGTTGAAGTCCAACGATGGATTTTATCATTATTAAAACCAGAAGAAAGACCTACGACAAGAGCGCTCAAAGCAGTATTTATTTCGCCAGAACTATTAGCCAGATATTGCAAGCTAATTGGACACAAATATCCAGATCATATATGTTCAAAATGCAACGGAGAAGATAATGTGATACCAGATGTCCAGCTAAATGATACAAAAGAAAAGGAAAAAACAAGATAGAAGAAAAGACAAAAAAAGTGGCAGACAAGTTATGAAGATAAGTGGAAGAAAAGAAGACAAGTTATGAAAAGTCCTAAAGTAAATAGTGAAAAGATAAAGAAAGTCAAAATTTTTGACTTATTGGGTATATTATTGTAAAGTAACGTAGTAAAGGACAATGTAAAGTAAAGTAGAATAGGATAGGTGTGTAAGGATAAAGCAAAGTATAATAGTAAGTATGCCACACGCTTTTTCGCGCACGGCTGCGAGATGGGTTTTTCCAATTTTAAGTGACGATATTGATTAAGGGATTCTTTTATTATTTCAGAGTCGCCACTTGGAATTGAGTTATAGTGTTCCAAGTTACTTTTTAGTTTAATCCCTAATCAAAAGGAAATGACTCTTTATTTTGGTCTGCAAGCCAGAAATTCGGGCAAGTAATTCTTTTGACCGAGGGAAAGGTATTAGGCATCCCTCGAGTCCTGTGGTTCTAGCACGGTCGCTTTTATTGACTTATACCTACTTTTAATTATTTATGGACACATTTTATATGCTGTAGTTTCGCTCATATTTTTATTGTTGAACTTTTATTTGGTCTTGACCTAGATGCATAACCGCATTCTTGGTCTTGACATTTAGAGACATAACTGTCTTCTTTGCATCACACTTAATAATCTTATTTTTTATAAGTCTCTACTTAAAATTAATAAAAGGTATTTATTAAAATAATTTGGCCAAGGTGCGTAACCGCATCCTTGAGTTTCTTAAGTATCTCAAAAAGATATAGATAACTAACAAAATAAAAAAAACAATATAATATATATATATATATATATATATATATATATATATATATATTATACATAATGAGTTATTCTTATAATAGTTATCAATATACTACATTAAAAATATTTCCTTAATATTAGAATAAATAGTTTCGACATTCTAAAGATCTTCATAGTTTAACGATATGTTCATAATTAAATAAAATAATTATTAGAATAATTTGGTAAAGGTGTATCCCTACATCCTTAAATTTCTTTAAAGTGTTTCAAAAAAAAATGTGTAACCACATTCTTAGTTGAAATTGTTATTACGTGTCTAAATTTGCCTAACATTATGACTATGAACATTTATTAAGTAAGAGACATCCATATTTTCTTAAGAAGATGTACATATACGATAAACACTAAATCAGTAAAGGATAATATCCTAACTAGATTTTTTTTTATGAACAAATTCAACACTAAAATAAAACAAAAATTAAAACATACGTCAAAGACATAGTATGCCATCATAAATATCCTAACTAGATTTTTTTATGAACAAATTCAATGTTAAATAAAACAAAATTAAAACATACGTCAAAGACATAGTATGCCATCATAACCCACAAAAATAACATAAACCAAAATACAACTAATACAAGTCAACATTAATTATACCATTTACTAATGATAATTACTGTACTAGAAAAGAATTCATACTAATCCACATAAACAAACTCATATGTATATGTACCAGAGAACAATTGACATAAAAATTCGAAATAAATCTTATCAAAACCTCAACTATTTTATAGAAGTATCATATAGACTCCACACATCTAACAAAAAAAAAAGGTAAATATCGGACCTTTAAGCATACAATAAATAATTATGATATTATATAAATTCTATTCTAATTTTAATGATATAACATGTTTAAACATATTTAAATATTATAACATTAAAGAATATTAGTGAGTTACATACATATTAAATCCGATAACTTCAATATATGGGAACAAAGTCTTGCACAATAATGACATAAAATTATACAAAAATAGAATACAAATAAATCTTATCTCTTGTGAAAATTAGTTAACGAGAAGAAAGGACCAATAATCAGGAGCCACGAACTTGAATCCGCGAAAACAGATTTCCAGATTTTCAATCGCAATGTGAAAAAGTATGATGTATATATTGCTTTTTTTTATTAATGCCTCTTCCTGTGTGTTGTGTTTTTTCTGCGTGTATTTTTTTTTCCTTGCTGTACGTATGTCATATATATATAGGATAGGTTTTTTTGCAGATTTGTAGTAGTAGTTTAGTGGGTAGTGGGTTGTTTAGTTGAGGAGAAAGTGAGGGAGTGGGAGTGTGTGGCGGGGTAGGTTAGTTAGATTATTTAGGTTATTTTTTATTTTTGTAGTTTTAGTTTTAGTCTTATTCTACTTTTAAAAGAATAAATATTAACTATAAATAGTAAATTATAATAACATACCAACTAATTATTTAAAATTAATAAAATCTAAGAAAAAGTCAAACATCTATAAACAAAAAATAATTAAATAATACTAGCTTATTTATAAAAACCTAATTTAAAATAATATAGATTTTTGTAATCTTTCATTTCTTTTTAAACAATTGAAAAATAAAACTTACCTTAAAAAGTGATTCTATTTTTGTTGTTTTCAAATCTTTTAAAATAAACTTAATAAAATAAGAGAAAAGTCAAAATATTTAATTTATATTTATAAAAATATTTCAGCTCTAAAAATGGTGTAAAATTTTAAGTTCGGTCAAAAATACATGTCTACAGTTTGCCCCTCTTTGACTGGAAACACAAAGAGTTTTCAGACAAAGAAGTAGACAACGTGACAAGTTTTGACCGGACTCTTATTCGAAAGGAAAAATATGCAACCGAATCCTAGTTTGGACATCCTACATATCCCGAGTTATAAGGGAATCAGGTCACGTGTAGTTCAAGGAGATGAAATGATGAGTTAGAAGTCAAGTGAGGTCCCCTCGAGGCTCCAGTTTGCGACTCCTATTGTTACATGAATGTAAAAGACAAAAAATTTAAAGGAAATACAAGTACACGACCCTATCTATGTAGCTTCTCTTGAACCTTGACTTGAGTCTTCATGCTTGTTGAGTTATGAGATATTGATTTTCATCTCAAATGAGTTCAAAGGTAAACGTCTTTCTCCAGGTAGGTTCCTTTTACTCGTACTTGGTTATTGACTGTGTTATTTTTTTTTTAATGAGCTCCTGCTTCTTCAATCGAAATTGAGCTTGAAAATTACACTCTTTTCCATCCAAGATCCTGAGCTGGAAATGTGGATTGACCCCATTCTATCACTAGATTCCTGAAATAAAAACAAACAAAAATAATAACACAAAATTTTGCCCCAGTTTAATATAAGAAAATTTTGTGAGAGAAATAAAATATGGTGCTTAGCTTTGAATCGAGATTTTGAACGATTCGAGTTTTGTCGCGATGTACTCTTTAGAGGGCTTATGTGTGTTTACACCAACTCCATTCTTCATGATGAACCGGTTAAATAAAATTATGTTAGTCTAGTCCTATTATCCAGGAGGGTCCTTGCTATACTACGTCCCATTATTCAGGAGGGTCCTTGCTATACTACGTCCCATTGTTCAGGAGGGTCCTTGCTACACTACGTCCCATTATTCAAGAGGGTCCTTGCTATACTACGTTCCATTGTTCATGAGGGTCCTTGCTATATACTACGTCCCATTATTCAGGAGAGTCCTTGCTATACTACATCCCATTATTCAAGAGAGTCCTTGCTATACTACGTCTCATTGTTCAGGAGGGTCCTTGCTATACTACGTCCCATTATTCATGAGGGTCCTTGCTACACTATGTCTCATTATGCAGGAGGGTCCTTGCTATACTACGTTCCATTATTCATGAGGGTCCTTGCTATATACTACGTCCCATTATTCAGGAGGGTCCTTGCTACACTACGTCCCATTATTCAAGAGGGTCC